>CM053786.1:743131531-743731531 GCA_028749045.1 Cupressus sempervirens
CAAAGAAAGATTAGTATGAAAAGGTTAGTCATAGCAAGAAGGAATAGACTATGATAAACCTATTCTCCTATGGTAAGAATAGAAGTAGTAAGGTTATTCTTATCCTATGCAGCGCATAAAAAATTCAAAGTGTATCAGATGTATGTCAAGTTAGCATTTTTGAATGGAGAACTTGAAGCAGAGGTATACATAGAACAACCTGAAGTTTTTCCTTTAACAAATGACAAGGACATGGTATGTAGATAGAAGAAAGCATTGTATGGCTTAAAACAAGCACCCAAAACTTGATATGCAATGTTGGACAAGAATTTGACAAAACTTAGATTTAGCAAAGGTATGGTAGATAGTAATCTAGATAGGAAAGAAATAGATAATGGATTAATGATTTTGGTAATATTTGTTGATGATATTATATTTGGAGGGGATGATGATGAAAGTGACAAGTTTTTAGAAGAAATGAAGAAAGAATTTGAAAAGATTATGATAGGAGAGATGAAATACTATCTAGGATTATAGATTGTGAAGGATAAAGAAGGAATCTTTATTTCTCAGACTAAGTATTTGAAAGATCTATTGAAAAGGTTTGGTTTGGAAACATGTAAACTAGTTGAAAAACTTATGATAACTGGAGACAAGCTATCTGCAAAGGATGAGACACCTACCATTGAGCAAAAGTACAAATCTATGATTAGAGGATTGCAATATTTGATTAACACAAGGCTGGATATAGAAATTCAGTTGGAATTGTTGCAATATTTCAAGCTAATCCTAGAGAAGCACATTATGCAATAGTTAAAATGATATTTAGATATCTGAAGGGAACACCAGAGTTCAGATTATGGTATGATAAATCTAATCATTCACTTTATATTCTTATATTGATGCTGATTAGGTAGGCAATATGGATGATAAAAAGAGCACCAGTGGTGGAGCTTTCTTTCTTGGAGAAAGATTGGTTTCCTGGTTGAGTAAGAAGTAGGACTATACCCCACATAGTATAGTAGAGGCATAATATGTTACATAAGCAAAAAATTGTAATCAAGTTGTTTGGATGAAGCAGACGCTGAAGGATGTAAGGATAGAATTTAGTGAAATTGTTGTCATACAATGTGATAACACAAGCATAGTAAATATGTAAGAATCTAGTGTTGTGTTCTAAGACTAAGCACATTTCTATTAAATATCACATGTTGAGAGAGAAAGTTGTAGAAAAGGAAATTATATTGGAGTATGTAAGCACCAAAGAGAAAATTGCAAATATTTTCACCAAGCCTCTTCCAAAAGAGACTTTTGAGTATTTGTGAGGTATGCTAGGGGATATGCCCCTACCTACATCAGAGTAGAAGATGCAAGAGTGCGCCAGTCTAGTGATATAGAGCACTATTATTTGTCTAGACTAAATTCTAATGCTTCCTATATGGGGGAGTATATGTGATGTATAGATTCATCTATGGCTCTTGATGAATGTTGTTTTGAACAATGTCTTTGGATACTTGAGCAAGTTAGAGACAATTTTTGTAGAGATAGATGGTTGCTGAAACCTTTGAAATTGATGTCAATGTGGGAGAGATTATAACATGAAAAATAGTTTTATAGAAATCATATTGAGGTATATCAATGGGGGATAATGATTGATGAAGACGATTTAAAAAGAAAGGATAACAATCTTTAATATTGGTATTGTTGGAACTAGATGTTTTTCATCTATGTTGCCATCAATGTTAAAGGAGGAGATTGTTAGAAGCATGAATGTCGATGATATTTCTATGGAGGAATATTGTAGAAACATGGTTAGATCATTATCATAATGATATGTTACATTCATGAAAACATTTATCATTGATGTCAACATATCAATTTTCTTTGGTATCTATTAGGAGAACAACGGTGAAGATCAAGTTGGTATAGACATATCATTGAGCATTTTTACTAAGAAAGGTTAAAGGGAGATACTAATAAGTGTCTTGTATATGAAGCTAACCTTGGAAGCATAAGATATTAAGTCTAGAAGAAGTTATGCAAGTTTTGGTGAGGACTATTCTGAGATAGAGTTTACAGAAGAATCTTTTGGTAAACTTGTTATATCTCTTAGTAGAGTTTCTATTTAGAGAAGAAAGGTTAAAGAAACATAGAGGACATGTTGGAGATGGCATGGTTAATCTTTCTCATCATAATATTACATGTACAAAAATTTATTCAAGTTATAAGGTGACAAATTAAAGTTATCGCTAAGTATAAATTGTTCTTAATGATGTCCTATAATAATTAATTGAGAAGGTGTAATAGCTGACTCAAGGAAATGTTTTATGGATTTGGTATAAAGGAAGGACATTTTACTTTCTTATATTTGAATGTATGAAATATTGCAAGAAGCATGAAGATTGGAACGTAAGAGAAACAAGTTGGTATGCGAGGATAAGCAGAACATAGCAAAGTTGGAGAGAACTTTGTTGCCAAAATTTATTGTCAGATCTAAAGTTTGATATTTTTTTTGGATTCAAGGTTCGTGACCTAGTCTACAAGGTTTGATAGTGGTTGGCCTAGTTGATAGGATAAGGGAAAGAGGTTAACATACATCATGAACAAATATTCTACAAGGAATAGTTGAGAGATCAGTTTGGCAATGAAATTTAGTGGTCTTTCCCCAAAAGTTGTTTGGATAGTGGGTCCTTCTGCCTTCTACTATTGGAAATATAAAGGAGTAATTGAGAGGGGAGGGGTGAATTAGTTACTACAAAAATAAATATGAGATCCCTTTGGATGTTACCATGAAACAAACTCTATAAACTAAAAAATTGATACTCGGAATACACACATGTAACTCGATAAATAATGAATGTACTCGGTAATGAATTAACTTTGCAAATCTTAAGATGTTATCAATTATTATCATTACTTTATCTTAATTTTCAAACATAAAAGAAATATCATGAATACATATGACACCAAGATTTAACGTGGGAACCCAATTTGGGAAAAGCCACCAATTCTAACTAGTTACTATTTTCACTCTTCTGAAGTGAGCCCTATTAGGAGCCAACCCTATTAAAGGTTACAAAAATACACTATTAGGTGTGACCTTATTAAAGGATTTAATCATTGTATTATGAGTGGCCTTGTTAGAGGTCTTTAGACAATTCAACAGAATTGCCACCTTGTTAGAGGATTTACAAATAACTGTTAAGGCAACTTTGTTAAGAGATTTATATCACTGCTACAATGGTTAGAGAGTAACAATGAGATAACTTGATTGAGATGTTGTAGATTATAGATCTTTATTCTAGCTTGCACATGATCCTTTCTAATTGAATGAATCCTTTGAGCTCCTCAAACACATCTTTTTGACCTCCAAATTTGCTTCCTTAGAGTAACCTTCAAATCTTCAATAATAATCCTTTTTCACACAGTTTCCACACTCTATCTCACAACTTGACCTTATACTTATATACTTCACATTTGTCAATTTGTCTAGAATACAACTTAGAATGATTAACATTGATCCTCTTAGTAGTCTGGAATCAATAGATTAATTAATTAAGCTTAATATGCCAAAATAGGAAATTCCTTTATTAGCTGACCTAGCTCGCTAAACACTAACTTAGGAATGATTTCTAGTGTTAACCAACAAAATCTTGATTAAAACTACAACTCACAATGATTCTTTAGTAACCAAGTGAACTTGGTCAACACTGATTCTATCCAACCTTTCCTTCATTAATTGAGTGAGCTCGATTAACACTCATCTTCTGCAAAGTTTCTTGCGATGCTGGAGTGAACTCAGTATAAACTATCTTTTGCACATGAATGCTCGGTAGACATAGAAAACTATCTTTACTATCTAAGTGAGCTTGGCATGCATTAATTGATAATGATATGAAATTTTTGTAACATCAAAGACAATACACAATTAATCAATTGTATCTAAAAATCTCCCTCTTTGGCATTGATGGCAACACAACATGTCAGCACAATGAAGTTTTGAGAACAAGACTCCCTCATTTAGTATAAGCTTTTTAGCTTTTTCCCTCTATCAAAAATTTTTTGTCTGCAACAATCTTCTACCAAGCTCATTAGGACTTCTCCCTCAATAGAACTTCTCCCTCTTTGGAATAACAAAATTTTTGAGAGATATTACAAAAAAATTCTTCCTCTTTGACAACACATGCCAAAGACAATAATTCTAATAATATCAATATATCTTAATTACTAATCTTGCAATATGCCTTTGTCAATACTACATCAACTATTTGATCTTCAACTTGCTCTAGTTGATGCATCACTAAAGCTTTATTTAGTGAGCTTCAGATAGGGGAATGACCCCTAGCTTACCTCTTACATACAAAAATGCATCCCTAGGTAATGGCTTGGTGAATATGTCTGCAATTTGCTCTTTTGTATTTACATATTCCAATTTGACTTCTTTATCCTGCACCAATTCTCTTAAGAAGTGATATTTTATAGCAATGTTCTTTGTTTTGGTATGCATCACTATATTCTTTAATATATTGATTGCACTTGTGTTATCACAATTTATGACTACTAGATCTTTGATCACTACCTTCATTCCTTTCAATAGTTGTTCGAACCAAATAGTGTTGGAACAATTAACTACTATTACCACATATTCTACCTCTACTATGGATTGAGAGGTAAAATTTTGTTTCTTACTTGTCCAAGATACTAATCTTTTACCAAAGAAGAATGCTCCTCCACTAGTGCTTTTTTTGTCATCAAGACTTCCTGCCTAATCAACATCAGTAAACACCTTTAAGTCAAGATTGCCTCTAAGTTTGTACCATAAGCCATAATCTTTAGTAACTTTCATATATCTCATGATTCTTTTGATTTCCATCATATGATTTTCTCTAGGATTTGCTGAGAATCTTGCCACCATACCAATTGCTAAGGCAATGTCAGGCCTTGTATGCACTACATATTGCAATTTTCCAATCATTGATCTGTATGCGGTCTGATCTACTTCTTTGGAGTCATCATTTTTGGAAAGCTTATGTCTAGTAGACATAGGGGTTCCAACTGGTCTTGAATATTCCATTCCAAATTTCTTTAGTATCCCCTTGATGTATTTTGATTGAGTAATATGGATGCCATCTTTCTTCTATTGAATCTATAATCCAAAAAAGAATTTTATCTCTCCAAACATAAACATTTCAAATTCCTTGCTCAATTCTTCTAAAAATATTTTATACAAGTCTTCATTTCTTGTGAATAAAGTGTCATCAACAAATATTATCTACCAACACAATCCTTTTGTTTGGTCTTTCTTTGATATACAAGCTACTGCTATCATTTGTTCTTTGAAAACCAATCTATATCAAATATTTATGTAGTCTCTCATACTAGGCTCTAGGAGCTTGCTTGAGACCATATAGCGCTTTGTGTAATTTGCAAACCAAGTCTCTTTTGTTAGGATCTACAAAACCTTCTGGCTGTTCAATGTAGACTTCCTCATCAAGAATACCATTCAAGAATGTAGATTTAACATCTATTTGATACACTTTAAATCCTATGTGAGCTGCATACACAAGTAGAGTTCTAACACCTTCCAGCCTTGCAACAGGTGCAAAAGTTTCACTATAATCAATACTTTCTTCTTGAGAATAACCTTTAGATACCAATCTTTCTTTTTTTCTGGATACTTTTCCATCTTCATTCAGCTTATTTTTGAATACCCACTTTGTACCAATTACATTTTTATCTTTGGGTCTAGGAACAAGAGTCCAAGTTTTATTCTTCTCTATTTGATCCATCTCTTCATTCATTGCTTCAACCCAAATTTCATTTTCTAATGCATCTTTAATATTTCTAAGTTCAAATTCAGCAATTTAACATGTACCTTTCAATTTGCTTCTTGTCATTGTTCCATCATATTTGTCTCCAATGATCTGATCAAGTGCATGATGCCTTCTGACACATCTTGCTAAAATAGGTTCTTTATATTTGGGGTGAGTTCCACTATTTTCATCATGAACTTCCACATTAATCTTAGGTTTCACTGTCTGTGACTTGGGTCCTTCAGACTTGGTTTGAACTAGCTTGGTATCTTCTGACTATGACTCAGATCCTTTAGAATGTGACACAGTTCGCACTTCCTGCAACTTGGTAACTGGTGGAGATTTAGGGGACTTAGGAGATGAAATCTCCTTTATTTCAAATAGATTTGGTAGGCTATTAGGTTCATAGTAGACAAATCTTCTATAATCCTCTAACTCCTTTTTGCTTTTCTCTTCACTCTTTTCTACAAACTCATCAATTCTCACATGTGCACTTTCTATGATCTTATGACTAGACAAATTCAAACATTTGTATGCTTTACTTCTATAGAAGTATCCTAGAAATATGCCTTCATCACCTTTTACATCAAATTTATCTTTTCTAGACTCTTTCAAGATATAACATTTATTGCCAAATACTTTCAAGTAACTTATTTTAGGTTTATAGCCATACCATAGTTCATAGGGAGTTTGGTTTGAGTCTTTCTTCAACTAAACTCAGTTCCAAATATGAACTACAGTGCTGATAGCTTCCTTCTAGTATTTAATAGCAACATTCTCTTCAATCATTAGTGTCCTTACACAATCCATGATGGATCTATCTCTTCTTTCAGCTATACCATTCTGCTGAGGTGTACCAGAGGTTGATACTTGTTTTTTAATTCCTCTTTCAATGCAGAAATTATTGAATTCATTGGAGATGAATTCACCACCTTTTTCTAATCTTAAGCATTTCAATCTCTTTCTAGTTTCTTTTTCTACTCTTGCTAGATACCATTTGAATTTTTTAAAATCTTGTAATTTTTCTTTTAGATACATCACAGTCATCATTCTAGAACAATCATCAACAAAAAAAATGAATTTTTTTTCTCCACTATAACTCTCTATTCCAATGGGTCCACATAACTCTATATGTACAATTTCCAAGACTTCTTCTGACTAATAGTTTTTTCTCTTAAAATTAGTCTTTCCCTTCTTACCAATTTAACAATTCTTACACAAACCTACATTAGGTTTCTTCAAAGTAGGAATACCTCTTACTCTTCTATGTTTGTGTATCTTGACCAAATTATCAAATTTTACATGACATAGTCTTCAACCGACTTTCTTTTACTTGAGAAATAAAACATAAGCATTCACCAAGATCAAGATAAAATAGATTATCTTTTGTTTGCTTGCCTAATCCAACTAGATTTCCTTTATCATCCAATACTTTTTCTTTGTCATTCATGAATTATACCTTGAATCCAATGTTGTTCAAATGTGCCACACTTAGTAGATTATGCTTTAGTCTTTCAACCCAATAGGCATTAGATTATGCTTTAGTCCTTCAACCCAATATGCATTATCACATATAAGTTCATAAGTTAATGAGATATAACCTTTTCCCTTTATGAAACAAGGTTCATTGTTACCAAATCTTACACTTCCTCCATCATAATGTTCAAAATGTTCGAACTTTGATTTATCTCCAGTCATGTGATGTGAACATCCACTATCTATAATCCACGTATCATTTTTTCTAAGATGAGAGATAAGTGTCATCTTATCTCCTTCATCACCAGATTCATCTTTTACAACAATATACACCATTTTATCTTCACTGTTATCAGAATCTTTAGCCATAAAACAAGTTTTCTTACCTTTGTCCTTGTAGTTCTTGTGACTTTTGAATTGCTTCTTGCCTTTTTGCTTGTAACTTTTCTTTTCATCCTTACTTTCTCTGTTTGGACACTTAGCAACAATATGACCATTTTCTTCATAAGAAAAGTAGATTAGGGGAATTTTACCTTTGTACTTTCCTCCGCCTTCGGAGTATTTCTTTGCAAGTGGGCTTCAACGATTTCAAGATCACCTTTAGAACTTTATTTAGTTTCTTCCTCACTTCTTGATTGATTGTTCTTTTATTTCTTGCTCTTTTCCTTAAGTGAGAGTTTGGCTTCAAATGCAAACTCAATATTCTTGGAAACATGAACATAGTTATTATAGTTATCTAGTTTAAAAGCTATCAATCTTCCAACTAAAGCATCCAAGGTTAATTTATTATTTGGATCACATCTCATTTCTTGAATAGCAGACACTCTAATTTCATATATAGGAAGAATATTTTTGAGTACCTTCCTTACAATAGTTTCCTCTTGAATGTCTCCTCCAGATGCTTTAATTTCACTTACATTGGCCTTGATTCTTTCCACATATTTTGCAATATTCTCATCTTCTCTCACCTTAATTTGATATAATTATCCTCTAAGACTTTCTACTTCTTTTTACATTTTCATCACCTCCATAGATATCTTTTAGTTTGATCCACATTACATGACTAGATTTACAATCTTTTACCTCGTCAAATTTAACATAACTGGGAGCAGATGCAATATCAATCATCATGATGTTATGGTTCTTCTTCTCAGCAATATCTTCAACTGATAATGTTCCAGTGGGAGTTTTTTATTCAGTATCAAGATACTTGCAACCTGAATCACTGATAGTAGCTAGATGTAACCTCATAAGTCCTTGCCATGCTACAAAATTGTCTCTGTTTAGCTTTGGAATCTCTCTTTGTAAGACATCTTGATCTTTAGCTTAGTTCCTTGAAACCTTCTTTGCAAGCACCAAAAGCTTTGATACCAATTGTTAGAAATATAAAGGAGTAATTGAGAGGGGAGGGGTGAATTAGTTACTACAAAAATAAATCTTAGATCCCTTTGGATGTCAGCATGAAACAAACTTTGTAAACTAAAATAATGATACTCAACATACACATAGATAATGTTGTAACTTGGTAAATACTGAATGTACTCAGTAATGAATTAACTTTGCAGATGTTATTAGTGATTATCATTACTTTATCTTAATTTTCAAGCATAAAAGAAATAACATGAACACATATGATACCAAGATTTAACATGGAAACCCAATTTGGGAAAAACTACCAATTGTAACTAGATACTATTTTCACTCTTCTAAAGTGAGCCATGTTAGGAGCCAATCCTATCAAAGGTTACAAAAACACACTATTAGGTATGACCTTGTTAAAGGATTTAATCACCCTATTAGGAGTGGCCTTGTTAGAGGTCTTTAGACAATTCAATAGAACTACCACCTTTTTAGAGGATTTAAAAATAGTTGTTAAGCCAACTCTGTTAAGAGATTTAGATCACTACTACAATGGTTAGAGAGTAACAATGAGATGACCTGATTGAGATGAAACTAAATTATAGATTATAGATCTTTGTTCTAGCTTGTACATGATCCTTTCTGATCAAATGAATTCTTTCAGCTCCTCAAACACATTTTTTTGATCTCTAGATTTGCTTCCTTAGAGTAATCTTCAAATCTTCAATAATAATCCTTTTTCACACACTTTCCACACTCTATCTCACAACTTGACCTTATACTTATATCCTTCACATTTGTCAAGTTGGCTAGAATACAACTTAGAATGATTAACATTTATCCTCTTAGTCAGCTAGAATCAATGGATTAATTAATTAAGCTTAACATGCCAAAATAGGAAATTCCTTCGTTAGCTGACCCAACTCAGTAAACACTAACTTAGGAACAATTTCTTGTATTAGCCAAAAGAAGCTCGGTTAACACTACAAACTCATAATGATCCTTTGGTAATCGAGTGAACTCGGTTAATACTAATGTTGTCCAACCTTTTCTTCATTAACCAAGTGAGCTCAGTTAACACTCATCTTCTAAAAAATTTCCTTCAATGCCCGAGTGAACTTGGTATACACTGTCTTCTACATAGGAACACTCGATAGACATACAAAACTGTCTTTACTATCTGAGTTTGCTCGACATGCACCGACTGATAATGATATGACATTTATGTAACATCAAAGACAACACACAATTAATCAATTGTATCCAAAAATAACTCCTAATAGGGTTGGAATCTCCTAATAGGGATTCCAAGTTTCCTACCAGGGACTCTTATGTACTGAATGTGTTTATAGACTTCTAACAGGGTCCATCCTCTAACAAGGGATATATATTAGTATATCTTTATGGGCATCATTCTCACTAGGGTTTTGCCTCTAATCGAGGGTTTCCCTAGTTAACCAATCTAGTGTTATTGTGCATGTGCATCTTGTTATGGTTGCTATTTATTTTGATTGGATGGTTAAGATTAATTAAGGTTGATAAATGTTTTAATTGGATAATTGTTTCACCCCTCCTTGCCCCCCCCCCCCTCTCCCTCTCCCTCTCAGTTATCTTGGTGGACTATTATTTCTAACACAGTGAATGATGTTATCTAAATGTACTCTATCATTTCAATTGTTTTATGTATGTGTATATGAGATAATGTATGCATTTATTCATTTTATGATTATGGACATTGTAATTGAGACTTAAAACTTATTAAATAAACTTTGTTAAATGTGACTCAATGCAAAATAACCCTTCAGGAATGAAATATGTATTGTAATTGCATTTGTGTAAATTTTGTGTATGTTTTTATTGCTTTTGCATTGTTACTTAGATGTTGTTTAAACTTAAAAGATATAGTTTCATAAATTTTGTAACATACTAGATTTATTTCTTTTGGATTCTCAAGCGGGGTGTTACAACTAGTGCATGCATTTTATTTTGAGGTCCAACATATCTCCCAATCTTTCAATCTTGACATCTTTCTCAAACTTTGAATATAAAATGAAATGAACAAATGCTTGAAATAAACTTTTATTTCCAAAGAACATGAAGGAGAGTGAATCATACTTGTGCATGCTGGTTTTAATAGAAAAGCATCTTACTATTAGTTCATGCCCCTGTTTGGATGTGCAAAGAACACCAAAGACACTCATGACTTTTTCTTTTCGAATACTATGGAAGTCTCTTAGATTATTCAGCTAGATTTCACAACAATAAGAAGAAGTTGTGCATTAGTATAGTAGATCCAATACATAATTAAAAAATATTATTATTATTAGAATGAAAACCATCTTCACATTATCCAAACAAAGAACTTCACAATACCTTGGTCAAATTTATCAATATTGGTATCAAACGAACCAATTTTTTATGCCATTTCTAATACTAAAAACCCAAAATGAAAGCTTAAGAAACCAATTGCAAAGATTGAATATGACCATTCATGGCAGTGACACTTGTAGATAGGGTTTGAAAAAAAAAGTGAATACTAAGGAAACTTTGTTCAAAAGAACCCTTTTAGAAAAACCTCAACTTAAATATAATCATTTTGAAATCCAACCATATGGTGTTTTCATGTGGCAGAATACAAATCACAATAAGAGTATCTCAAAAAAATTGTCTTAATACATGCTAATCTTTAGTATCATCATATCAAAAGTTAAGTCACTATATTTAACCTTTTATTGACTTATCGAAAAAACCAACAATACCATGCTTGCCACCAAGTCACAATTTAATTTTCAAAAAATAAAATCAATCTTACCATATTTAAAGAATCATTTCACATCAAGGAGTAAACACATTAACAAACTCCCCCGTTTAGTTTTTATGAAAAAATATTTTCCTTCCTTCATATATGATATGAAAAAATATAATTAAATATTTAAGATGATCATATAAATAAATAAGCATAACAAATATCAAGAGTTTATTCTCAATGACAAACATAAACATGAATTTCTATTTGAATGAATTGACTAAGATATATAAATAAAAATAGATAAAATGCCAATAAAATCCCGTATACTTGTTGAATTTTCACAAGATGAATTTGTGCAAAATTATACCGAATTCGATCACACAATATATCTATCCATAACTAGCTAAAAATTGTCCAAAAAGTCTATAAAAAATCTTTCATATATATAAATGTCACTGAACATAGTATTCAATGCATCACTAAATCAAGTAACTGAAAGCCAACCAATGCATCTTTGAAAAAAGAAAATGTATGTTTCCCCCATTTTGTATCAAGGGAATAAAAGAATTTCTTTTGAAAAATAAATCAATTGAGTGTAGGAGAAAAAATTAACAAATATACTCCTTCATTTTGAGTTACTTATTGTAATGAAGATTGAGAAACAACTCCCAATCTTGCACATAATTGTTTAAATGTGTCATGAGACAAAGGTTTTGTAAAAATAACAGCAACTTGCCCTTGAGTGGGAACATAGATCAATTGGAACTCATTATCAAGCACCTTATCTTTGAGAAAATGAAGTTTTACAACAATGTGCTTATTCCTAGAGTGTAGGCATAGATTTTTACTTAACTATATAGAACTTTTGTTATCACACAAATTAATTATAGGTTTTGGTACTTTAATGAATATATTAGATAAATAATAGTACTCCATCTTAATTAGTTGTGCACAACATGTTGTAGTAGCAAAAAACTTAGATTCACAAGTGGATCGTGTTACACATTCTTGTTTTTCTGTTATGCCACACAACTAACTAGTCACCAAGAAAGAATGCAACACCACTAGTGCTCTTTTTATCCTCATATCCACTCCAATATTCATTTGTATAAACAATCAAGGTAATGTCATTATTATGTGCATATCATGGGCCAAAATTAAGATGAGAAGAACCTCCTTATAGCAATATCGTGAGAATGCTCGAAATAACAGAATACAAAGTGATAGCAGAACTCAGAATAAATCTACTGATCGCAGGCCACTTCGAGGGGGTAACCTCCTTTGAGCAAGCTCAATACAATAAATTCGTCCGTGCCCATCAAGGGCCTCAACCTATTCTTATATACTGGGTACGATCTAGAAAAGTAATACTACCTATGCATGTGGGATAATAAAATAAACTCACGGGACGACTTACAAAGCATATGCATCCAACAACTCTACTGTAACAAAATAAACAGAAGGAACACACAGGTTCCTAACATCCCCTCTCCCTTAGAAAAAAGCTTTGTCCTCAAAGCTTAAGGTGTGGAAATTGTTGTTGAATCTGAAGAAGGGGTTCCCAGGTAGCATCCTCTGGTTGCATGCCATGCCACTGAATCAAGACCTCAGAGATGGAGCGAGAGCGAAGCTGGCGAGTGCGCTGGTCAATGATTGCCACCGGCTCCAGGATAATGGATCCTTCCGTATCCATTTCAGGGAGAGTAGTTTGTGCTCTGACAGTGGTACCCAGAACTTTCTTTAGACAAGAAACATGAAAGACTGGATGAATGCGGGAAGAAGGAGGAAGTTCCAGTTTATAAGCAACTGAACCAATCTTCTGCAGAACCTGATAAGGCCCATAAAATTTTGGGGCCAGCTTATGACGCCCTTTCAGCTTTAGGGAGGATTGTTTGTATGGCTGTAGACGAAGAAAAACCATATCCCCAACTTGAAATGAGCGCTCAGAACGGTGTTGATCTGCTTGCTGTTTCATCCGATTACGGGCCATGTGAAGATTATCCTGTAAGGTACGAAGAATCTGATCCCTGCTGCGGAGAACTATGTCAACTGCCTGGACTGGTGAGCTGTTGGGAGTGTAGGGAAGGAGCACTGGAGGTGCCTGACCATAGACTGCTTCATATGGAGTCATTTTAGAGGCAGTGTGGTAAGAGGTATTGTACCACCATTCAGCTAAAGGGAGCCACTTGGCCCACTGATGTTGCTGTTCGGAAGTGAAGCAACGAAGATAAGTTTCCAAGCATTTATTGACAATTTCCGTTTGACCATCAGTTTGTGGGTGATAGCCCGAACTCATCTTCAGTTTGGTGCCAGTTTTCTGAAACAGTTCAGTCCAAAAATGACTGGTAAAAGTTGCATCACGATCAGAGACAATGGAAGAAGGGAGTCCATGAAGACGAAATATCTGGTCCATGAAGATTTGTGCAACAGAGGAGGCAGTATAGGGGTGGCTGAGGGCACAAAAATGACTATATTTCGAGAGACGATCAACCACAACCAAGATCACTGTCTTGCCACCGGATTTAGGAAGCCCTTCAATGAAATCCATAGAAATATCAGTCCAAATCCGTGTAGGGATGGGCAATGGTTCGAGCAAGCCAGGAAGGAGGGTCGTTTCACCCTTGTGGCGTTGGCAAGTATCACATTCAGCCACCATCTGTTGAATCGTCTGTTTCATCCCTTTCCAAAAGAAGTTTCTCCTTGCTCGCTCATAAGTTTTGAGGAAGCCTGAGTGCCCTGCTGAAGGAGAAGCATGGAGTTCATAAAAAATAGCCTGATGTAGAGCTGGGTTCTGAGGAAGCACTAGCCGACCCTTGTATCGAAGAGAAGCACCATCCCAAGAGTAATGTGGTATAGCAGAAGGATTATTGGCTAGCTGGTGAATGATTTGAGATAAAGAAGAGTCACTGTCATAGCCCTGCTGAACAGACGCTAACCAATTGGGAATGGGCTTAGAAATAGCGGAAAGGGAAGCTTGATTATCAAATGTGCGAGAAAGAGCATCTGCCACAATATTCTCCTTACCCTTCTTGTAGGTGATCTCATAATCATACCCCATGAGTTTGCTGACCCATTTCTGTTGTGTAGGAGAGGATACCCGTTGTTCCAGGAAGTATTTCAGACTTTGGTGATCGGTTCGGATGCAAAAATGACTCCCTAAGAGGTATGACCGCCACTTCTGTACAGCATGCAAAATAGCCATCATTTCTTTTTCATAAGTAGAGAGGGCTAGATTCTTACCAGAGAGGGCTTTGCTAGTGAACGCAATAGGATGGTCATCTTGCAGGAGAACAGCACCCAATCCATTGCCGCAAGCATCACTCTCAATAGTGAAGGGTTTGGAAAAATCTGGCATCGCGAGAACAGGTGTACTGCACATAGCCTGTTTCAGTTGTTCAAATGCAGTCTCAGCAACAGGGGTCCAGGAGAAGGCATCCTTTTTTAACAGAGCTGTCAATGGTGCTGCAATTTTCTCGTAATCTTTGACAAACTTGCGGTAGTAGCCAGTCAACCCCAAAAAACCCCGAAGGCTCTTGAGAGTTTTAGGATGCGGCCAAGTTTTCATGGCATCTATTTTTGTAGGATCCACCCGCACTCCATGGTGTGCAACAATATGCCCGAGATACTCCACTTCCTCCTGGCCAAACACACATTTAGATAGTTTTGCACAGAGTTGATGATCAGAGAGAAGTTGCAAGACAAGCTCCAGATGATGGAGATGCTCAGCCCAAGTTTTGCTATATATGAGGATATCATCAAAGAAGACCAGAATGAATTTTCGGAGGTATGGTCGAAATATGTTATTCATCACTGCCTGAAATGTTGAAGGAGCATTCGTGAGGCCAAAGGGCATGACTAAAAATTCATAGTGACCATCATGTGTGCGGAAGGCAGTTTTAGGTATATCCTCCGCATTAACCCGAATTTGATGATACCCAGAACGAAGATCTAACTTGGAGAAAAAATGAGCCCCATGAAGTTCATCAAGAAGTTCATCAACAACTGGAATGGGAAACTTGTCCTTTATAGTGAGATGATTAAGTGCTCGGAAATCAATGCAGAGTCGCCATGACCCATCTTTTTTGCGAACAAGCAGAACTGGAGAAGAAAAGGAACTGGTACTAGGGCGAATAATACCTTGCTTCAGTAAGTCACGGACAAGTATCTCGATTTCGGTCTTCTGATGAAATGGGTAGCGGTAGGGCCTGATGTTGGGCGGAACACTGCCAGGAAGGAGCTGAATACGGTGGTCCTCTGGACGAGAAGGAGGTAATCCCACAGGTTCAGCAAATATACCAGAATACTTGCCCAAAATGTGTTGGAGATCGGCAGGAGTGCTAGAGACTGCTGATGGCTGCATCTGAATGGAATGGAGCTGAGCGATGACACCATGTGAATTCTTCTTAAGAAGTTTTTCCATACGGTGTGAACTGATGATGCTGAGAGACCCTGGTTGTAAGCCTTTCAAAGTGTGTTGGTGCCCCTCGGCTGAAAACTGCATCCAAAGTTCAGCAAAATCCCAGAGAATGGGGCCAAGAGTGCGTAACCATTGGGCACCCAAAACCACATCACAACCACCTAAGGGTAAGGCAAACATGTCAGAGCGCATGTTATAAGCTCCAATAGAGAGACGCACATTGCGACATTTCCCTTTACAAGGTAAAGTGCCCCCATTGGCAATCATGACTTCAAAGCTAGAGCAGGGATGGATAAAGCAATCAGCCTGTTTGGCTATTCGTGGATCAATGAAGTTATGAGTGCTACCAGAATCAATGAGTATAGTAAGAGGGATCTTCTTGAAGAAACCCTGGACCCGCATGGTTTGTGGAGTAGTGACTCCTGCCAAAGCATGGACAGATATCTCTGGTGGAGCTTCTGGGGAAGGAGGTTCAGGCTGGTGAGGCTCAATCTCAGCATCCACTGTTTCCTGAGCATCTACATATTCTTCCAGTTCTGGTGGAGAATCCACATCCAAGAGATAGAGCTTTTGCTGAACACATCTATGGCCCCGAGACCATTTCTCATCACAATTATAACAAAGCCCTTTGTCTCGCCTAACTCGCATCTCTGTTTCAGACAAGTGCTTGATCGGAGTAGTTCTGGGAGCTGGTATGACTGGAGGGTTGTGAGAACCTGTATTTTTGAATGGAACAAAATTAGATTTGGAGCGTTGTAGAGCACTAATCTTGTCTTCCGCTAACTTAGCCAACCCAAGGGCTTCCATCATTGTAGTAGGTCGAAACATTTTGACTTCTGAGCGAAGTGCATCCTTCAGACCACTGACAAAACAACTACGGAAGAATTCATCAGACAAGCCCTCTGTGTGATTAGCTAATTTTTCAAACTCTGTCTGGTATTCTCTTACAGTGCCTGTTTGACGCAGTTTAGTGAGTGATCCTGTGAAATCATCAAAGGAACTAGGGCCAAAGCGCTCCAAAATGAGGGTGCACAATTCGCTCCACGTTGGGCCTACATTAGCCTTGATGTACCAACGGAACCATTGAAGAGCTTCATGTTCCAAATGAAAAGAAGCAAGGGAGACTTTGTGGTTATCCAAAGTATTATGCAAGCTGAAATACTGCTCTGCCCTATAGATCCATCCAGTCGGATCAGAACCATCGAAGCGTGGAAAATCAAGCTTTGGTCCACGGAAATTGCCAGAAGAGGACCCAGTATCTCCTGAATGGTTTCGGCTCATGGCTGACTGCTGAAAGTTAAGACCCAGAATTTTGTCATCCAGATCTTGAAGTCTGGTTTTGAGGGATGCAATTTCCTCTTCCATGATTTTTGCTCCTGTACGCGTAACAACCATAAAACAAGGTCTTTTTTTTTTTTTTTTTTTCCTGAACAGTTGACTTAGAAAAATTCATGCACAGACAGAACAATTGAAAAGAGTTATTGCAATAACAAGAGATATTAGAAGTGAGAGGAACCTGAAGGCCACGACAGAAAAAAAATTTGATGTAATTTCCACCCAGCGAGCCCAAGAGAGTGCTCTGATACCAGATGAGAAGAACCTCCTTATAGCAATATCGTGAGAATGCTCGAAATAACAGAATACAAAGTGATAGCAGAACTCAGAATAAATCTACTGATCGCAGGCCACTTCGAGGGGGTAACCTCCTTTGAGCAAGCTCAATACAATAAATTCGTCCGTGCCCATCAAGGGCCTCAACCTATTCTTATATACTGGGTACGATCTAGAAAAGTAATACTACCTATGCATGTGGGATAATAAAATAAACTCACGGGACGACTTACAAGCATATGCGTCCAACAACTCTACTGTAACAAAATAAACAGAAGGAACACACAGGTTCCTAACATAAGAGTACCTTGAATATACTTGAATATTCTATTAACTGCATTTAGATAGGACCATTTTGGAGAAAAGTGAAATTGATATACCATACATAAAACTTACATTAGATTAGGTCTAGGACTTATTAAATACAACAATTTACCAATCATAGATCTATATACTGTCTGGTTAACTTTTGAGGAATCATCACCTTTAACCAATTTGCAACTAGTTTCCAAAGGTGTGTTGATAGGTATGTAATCAACCATGTTAAATTTATTGAACATTTCCTTAGTATACTTTGTTTGAGACAAAAATAAGCCATGTTCAAGTAGTGATACTTGCAAGCCAAAAATAAATGTAAGTTCACCCAAAAGTAACATTTCAAATTCAAATTCCATGATATTAGAGAACTATTTTGACAAGGCATCATTAGTGGACCCAAAAATTATATCATCCACGTAGATCTCAATTTCTGATATATCATCATTTATAATTTATGTATATAGAGTGTTGTTTGCACTACCATGACTAAAGACATTAGTAATGAGAGATTTATCTAGCCTCGAATACCAAGCCCTAGGAGCTTTTTTAGTCCATATAATGCATTTTTAAGATGATATACAAAATATAGTTTTTACAAAGACTCAAATCATTCTGGCTGTTCCTTATAAACTTCCTCTTTAATATAACCATTTTAAAATGTTGTTTTAATAACTATCTAGAAATTGGTGAATTTCTTATAGCTAGCATGTGCAAGAAATATTCTAATGGATTCCATTCTTGCAACTAATGCAAAACTTTTAGCAAATCAATATTTTCCTATTGGGCATAGCCTATACACACAAACCTGGGTTTATTTCTCACAACTTTTCCTTCTTCATTAAGTTTATCACGAATAACCATTTTCTACCAATGGCATTATTGTTATCAGGTTTAGGAACAAGTTACCATGTTTTATTTTTCTCAATTAGATTGATTTCATGCTGCATAACATTTACCCAACAAGGATCTATGAGTGCTTCAACCATATTTTTAGGTTCAAAATCTAATATTAAGCATAAATGATCTGCAATATGAGCATGCTCATCATTTTTGGATTTCCTTATGGTTAAAATTCTAGCTTCTTTATCTCCTATGATGTGAGACATAGGAAACCTTTTAGCAATGATTCTAGATAGAGTTTTTTTGGGTAGTTTTAGTTTCTTATGGAGTTGAAAAAATTTCTTGTTTATTTTGATTACAAATTTCTAGATTAGAATTATTTGATTCTTGACCATCATAAATATGTTCTATTCTTTGAAAATAATCTTCTTCAATGTCCTTTTCACTGTTACTATTCAACAAAGAACTTTCATCAAATACCACATTTATAGCTTCGATGATTTTGTATAGACTTTTATTATAGCACTTAAAAGCTTTTCTATGTGTAGAGTATCCTAAGAAGATACCTTCGTGGTATAGGGGCCCAAGGCCTTAAAAAAGGTGGTCAAACACCAAATCTGGATAGATTAGGAGGTTAACAAGTGTCCAATTTGACACAAGGCAATAAGTCAATCTAAAGCATCCCTAAAATGCATTTAGGCAAATTTCTTACATATTGTAACAAGCCCTATGGGAAAGTTAGAGGTTAGTCAATCTTGGTAAACTCTATGAGTTGACCAAAATCTTCAATTTTATGTTTTTTAGAGTTCTTGCATGATTTACCAATTTTTGGTAAGCATTTGAAGTCATTTTTTTGGAAATATTGGAAAGTTCCAAAAATTGTCAAAAAGTTGTCATGCAACTTTTCTTGCAAATTTGGAAGGTCAACAGTCAGAGTTATATTTTGATCAAAAAAGAAGGAATGAATATGTAAGGCCAAGAGGTTTGGCCTATAAGTAAATTTTCTTCAACCTAGGAAAGTGTTGGAGTTGTGATGTACAAAATTTGAATCAATAAAGCAAATTTTGGTTGGAAAATATGTGCAGACAGTAAGTACAAACTTGAGATCTCCTTGCAAAGTGACAATAGGTACATGTTGGAATAGTGAAAAATTGTGTTTTGGCTTACTTGTGAGTGTACTAATTTGGTTAGGGCATGTGGAATAAGGTTCAAACACTAATTTTAATTTATTTTGTGTATGTTGGTTAACCTAACTTGTGTTTAGGGTTTTAATTGAAATGACGTCTCCTTCCTGATCCCCACAGTGGAAAACCATAGTTTTTGGTATGTAGAAGGGTTATAGGATGGAGGTTATTTTGGTTTTTTTTTTTTCCACCACCCACCTACTTGGGGTATTCTGACAACATTTGAGCTAAGCATCTTCATGTGCTTAGCATGTAGACAGTTAGAAATCATGCTGGAGAAGGCATAAGGCAGGTCATCGATGCTTGAGGTTTAGTAGATGATAATGTGGAAGGAGGCCCTAAATGTTTATGGAGGTATTTTTGGTGTGGGTTTTAGTCTTGAAGGTCTATTAACTCAAACAATGGTATTAAGCATATTTAGTCCTAAACTAGGGCTCGAGAGTTAAGGGGTAAGAAGAGTTGACCTAGAACCCATTTTGTGGATTTTGTTAGGTTTTTATATGTAATTAGAGATTCTATAATTTTTTTTTTGATTTATTTGGAAGTTATAGAAGTTTGGTGATTATATTGGTTGGATAGGGCTACTAGGAAAGAGCCCCTATTAGGCCTCCTAGAATAACCTGCAGTTTTGGCTTAGAAGGAAGCCCAAAACCTATCAGATGGTTGGGAAACTTGGTAAAATTATGGAAAAGAGTACAAAGAGGTGTAGAAGAGTCTTAGATCTTTGAGGGTTCAAGGGAGTGGGGTGTGAAGAAGATTTTGTTACCTTTTTGAAGGATTGAGGATACTTTGAAGATAGAGATGGTATTAGGAGGTGAAGTGGGAATGTTGAGGAAGCCATTCACCAAAACTATAGTCTTAAGTAGGTCCTACGGAAGGGATTAGGAATTTTTTGAACTTAGGAGAAGTTCAAGGAAGGATATTGGGGATAGCCTAGTGATTGACACCCATTACTTGCATCAGTTCATTGGATCTTGAATTTAAATTATCTAAAGAATCATTATCCTTTTTTATAAAGTGTTTGCAACCAAAAATTTCAAATCTTTTAACATTAGGATTTTTTTCCATTCCATAATTCATAAGGAGTATAAGTAGTCCTTACTCTTATTTGAGCATTGTTTAAAATATATATATAGCTCTACGAATAGCTTCTTTCTAGAATTCATCATTTAATTTGGCTTCATTCAACATTCTTATATCCATATCTCTACTAGTTCTATTTTTTCTTTCCACAAAATCATTTTGTTTTGGTGTAGGGGTAGTTGAATACTGCCTCTTGATACCATGTTTTTCAAAATATTCAATGAATTATTGAGAGGTGAATTCTCCACCTCGATCTAATCTTAGACATTTAAATATTAGATGTGTTTCCCTTTCTACCATTTTCTTGAATATTTTTAGGTATTCAAATTCTTAAGTTATTATGCTTCAAAAAGGTGACCCAAAACATTCTTGAGTAGCTATTTAGAAACAACATGAAATATCTCTCACCATTCAATGTTTGAGTTTTGGTTGGACCACATTAATTAGTATGCACAAGTTCTAGTGGTCTATTAGAAATATATTAATTAGTTTTTGAAGACATTCTTGTTTTCTTACCTTTCACACATTCTTCACAAATGTTTTTTGGTTTTCTCATTAGAGGTATACCTCTAACATTTTTTTAAAAACTTTTTGTGTCATAACCCATTTTCTTGAACTTCCCTCACAAGAAAAGTATTTATCAATTATGATTCTTGAACTTTAGAATCAATTAGATTGTAAATATTTATGCTTGTTCTCAAACCACTAGAAATCACTTTAACCCTTTTGTTCTTGATAGAACATCCCTTAGCATCAAAATAAATAGAGTATCCACTATTACATATTTGACTTACACTTAGTAGATTACATTTTAGGCCCTCTACATAATATACATCATGTATAAGAGTGTCTTCATTGAGAGTTATTGAACCACAACCTATGATACAGACACCTAAATTGTCTCCAAATTGGAAAAACCCTCCATCAAAGTCTTCTAGGGTTTTAAACTTCTTTCTACAACCAATCATATGATGTGAACAACTACTATCCCAAAACAAATTTGTAGGTTTATGAGAGAATAGATTTGTTTCCAAAATTAGAGATTTTTAAATATTCACGAGTATAGATTTCCATACTTGTTTAGGCTCAAATTCAATTTACATTTATTTGTAAAGTGACTATAATGGTAAGAGGTAATGGTGAATGCAATCCCAAATTCTAACTAACTCCCTTTTTTGTTTGATAAAACCTACAACTTCTAACCACCCCCTTTACATCCTTATAAATTTGAGGCCAAAAGTACCTATCATTAATACACTTCAATGTTTTATCAATCCCAAAATGTTGAGCAAGTCCTCCACTATGTATATCCTTCCTAATATTATTCCTCATAGATCCTCTAGATATGAATAACTGAATTCTCTTACATAACTTATCTTGTTGAATGAATAACTAGTCCACTTATTCTTCTCACTCATTAAGAAGTTCTTACAAGCCTTTCAAGGTTGTGCAAAATTAGGATCAATTTCATACAAATGCTTCAAGTCATTAAAACCAAGTATGTTAACTCTCATTTCTATTAGAAAATTCCTTCTTTTTCTCAAAGCATTAGCAACCTTGTTTAACTATCCACTTTTATGTTTCAGCACAAAGAATTTTTTTTGCAAGTACTCAACCCACTTCATGCATCTCCAATTTGACCTGTTCCAACTTCCAAAATATTGCAAAAAGCTTTATGGTCAGTGAATAACAAAAAATCTTTAGGCATCAAATTATGTCTCCATTTCTTCAAATCTTGAAAAATATAATATAATTCTTGATCATAAAATGAATATCTTTTCATAGCATCATTCAAATTCTCACTATAGAAAGCTACAAGTCTTCCTTCTTAACTCAAAACAACTCCAATGGCACTTCTACTAGCATCACAATCAACTTGAATTTTTTTACTGAAATTAGGCAAGGAAAGTGTGAGAAATTCTTCTACTCTTTGTTTCAATGTTTCAAATCTCTTATGTGCTCCATGTGTCCGATTGAAATCTATTTTGTTGCCTCTCATAGTTTATTTCATAGTATTAAAAGCTAAGCTAAGATTTTGTATTAACTTTCTAGAGGAACTCTCCAATCCATGAAATGATCTAGCTTCTCCAACATTCTCTGCCTTCATAAATAATTTTTTTTTCAAATTAATCAATAAATTTTCCTCCTTCAACCTCTATAACATTTTTCTGATATGCTCAAGGTTTTCTTCTTTAGTCTTATTGAGTATCAGAATATCATCAAGATATACAATCACAAATCTTCCCAAGAATTTCTTCAAAATTCATTCATCAACCTCATGAAAGTACTATGTGTTTTATTTTAACCAAAAGGCATAACCAACCATTCATATAAACCTTCATTAGTCTTAAAAGGAGTTTTGCATTCATCTCCTTCTTTAATTCTAATATTATGATAGCCACTTTTCAAATCAGTCTTGGTAAAATACTTTGCTCCACTCAAATAATCCTTTATGTCATTCATCCTAGGCAAGGGAAACATATACTTCACTGTGCTTTTGTTTATATCTCTAGAATTAGTGCACATTCTACATTCCTCATTCTTTTTTGGTTCTAATAGACCAAGTACTGCATAGGGACTCAAACTTTCTCTAATCAGACTCTTTTTTAAGAAATTATTGCAGTTGTCTATTCAATTCACCATTTTTAGCAAGTGTTAATATATGTGGTGCTTTATTAGGCCAACTAGATCTAGGTATTAAATCTATACATTGAATTTATTTAACCTTTTAATGTCTTGTTGAAAAAGTCAACATTATCATGCTTTCCACCAAATCACATATTACCACCTCTAAAGAATCATTTTGCATCAAGGAACAAAACAAGTCAACAAACTCTTCCATTTTTCCTTGAGGAAAAATCATTTGCATTCCTTCATATATCATATGAACAAATATAAATGAATGTTTAAGATTATCATATAAACAAATAAGCATATAAAATATCAAGAGTTTATAATATATGACACTCACAAACATGCATTTTTATTTGAATGTACTAAATATTATATATAAAGAAAATAAAATGAAATTCTAATAAAATGTTATAAACCCATTGAACCATCAAAAGAACAATCTATGCAAAACTGTGCCAAAACTAATCAGACAATATATATGTTTAGCTCCAACTAAAAACTATCCAAAAAGTCTACAAATAAATCTATCATTTATAGAAATACCACTGATTACAATACTCAATGCATTGATGAATCAAGTAACTAAAAGCCAACAAATGCATCACTCAAAAAAGAAAATGTGTGTATCCCCCATTTTGCATCAAGGATATAAAGAACTACTTTTGAAAATCAAAATAACTAAGCGTAGGAGAAGAAACCTACAAATAGACTCCCCCATTTTGAGTTACTTATTGCACTAGTACATTTGGCCCCGATTTTTTATGAACATTTTCGACGAGAGGCCAAATTTTCCTGTGAACTTTTTTTTTGGTTTATGCTCCCATGTTCATCAAAATAGCCACAAAAACTAGATGTCAAAATAGCGACGAAAGCCAAATTGGCTTGTGGACTTTTTTTTATGATTATGCTCTTGAAAATGTTGAAATAATGATGAACATGGGATATAAAAATATCAAAAATCATGAGATTATATTAGAAAAACCAAATGAACATTGAAACATAGTTTTCATTGTTTTGTTGTGCCAAAGCACTTTTGTGCAGGAGGAGATGGCTTTGCATATAGATCTTTTGGCATCACAAAGGCGGTAAGTTTTTTTAAAGTTAATGCATTGTAATGCATGAAATATGGGGCACTCCTTGATGTGCAGTAAGTTTGAGGAGTGAATTTGGAAAGTGTGCTGGAGTAGTGATGCAAGCAGAACAAATCAAGCTTCCATTTGCTCTATTGTTTCAAATTCTCTTCAATACTACCTCCAACGGACTTACTTAGCCATTTTCAAAACCATAGAGGTTTGTAAAATTAGGGTAAATAATTCAAATTTGAATCTTGGCATTACATTCACAAGCCACATCCTGAGTTTGAATCTTGACATTATCTGCTATCAAATATGGTTGAAAGTAGTGAACCCTCGTCAAAGAAGAATCCCCACAGTAACTTACACAAGACTTAAAATTTCAAGTGGGTGAGAATGAGAAAATGGGGAAAATGAGTTTTGGAAGTGAGAATGTGATGAAAATTTCTAATAGGATTAGGCAGCCCAAGTGCTTCATATGTGCTACTTTCCTATTTGATTCTGCACAAAATTGTTCTTCTTAAATGCAACAAGGGTTATAGTGTTCTTAGGGCATGATTAATGGTTAATGGTATTTCTGCACTGAGTTCTTGTGTTTACAAAGGGGTATTAGTTTTATAAATAATTTCATCATCCACCTTCTTCTTATAGATTTTTCCCCAACCTTATCATTATTGTGGCCATGTCTACTTGCATTTTTGTCTAATTTTAGTTTTGTGAAAAACAATTTTATCTGCAGAAAATTTAGCTTATACTAATAAAAAAATTAGAAATGGCATCCAATAATCAAGAAATACCCTAGAACAAATTACAAAATTGATTATTTTTCTAACTAGCAATATAACACACAATAGCTCTGTTGCCTTCTACAGATACTTCATATGTCTAGTAAGACCTAGTCTGCTTCAGACTATAATCCTCCTAGACATGAATCTAATGGTAAGCTTGGTGATCATATTGTAATACTTTTAGACTATAATACTTTCAATGCTAAAAAAATTTAGGGTAGTGCCCATAGATGACAATTGTAAATAAAATTTTGAACAAATAAAAGAAGATAGGAAAACAACTCAACATATAAATACTAATTACAATAGTTCTTTTGTACTTTGTTTGAAAGTAAGCCACAACTATACATCTTATACCAACTTTGACATTTTCCAAGTGCATGTGTCAAACACATAAATCATATTCCAAAAGAAAACATGTGATTGAACATTTGGAGTAAAAGAAAAAATAATCTACATCCACTTAAGAGAAACACTCAATTTTAGAAAACTTAAAGAACTAATGGTCTTGTTTCC
Organism: Cupressus sempervirens; assembly: GCA_028749045.1. Classification (NCBI taxonomy): domain Eukaryota; kingdom Viridiplantae; phylum Streptophyta; class Pinopsida; order Cupressales; family Cupressaceae; genus Cupressus; species Cupressus sempervirens. The sequence continues at coordinate 743,157,372 of CM053786.1, forward strand.
TCACTAATGGGACTGTATGAGGAAACAAAAGCACTTGAGACTTAAAAGGGTCAGAAAAGAAAAATGTAAGAGGTAATGTATTTTTTCACTTTTCAGCTTTCATTTCTTTTGAAAAAAAAGGAACACATCCATTATGTAGGTAACAATTATTCTAGTGCAGATGATAGTTGCATAAAAGCATCATTTCATGTAAAAGAAAAATGGCAAATTTTAGCTATTTGCTTTCAAATGTTGTATTTATATACATAGTGGGAAAGTGCAATTTTATTCCATTCACATGAGAAAGTAAAGGATAAAGCACATAGGGGTACATGGGCAGTAGTAATTCATGTTCTTGAGCATTGGTTGTTATATCAATATATGTTGGTTTTTTAGAACATAGTAACCATTAGGGATTCATTTTCACATGTTACAAGCCATGCATGTGAAGAGGAAAATTGCAGTTTATTACATCAAATTTGAATGGGAAAGTACATACAACTAGAAGAGATTTGTCCTCACTTCTTAGAAAGTCATGTATGTGGAGATGAAAAGTCCATGTGGGGAAGACTTCTCATTTTTTCATTTTCCATGTGGGGAAGACTTTTCATTGTATAAACACGAACATCCTTGAGTAGTGGAAATCTCATTTTATCTTTATCTATTTTGTCTATAACCAAGAGGAGAAGAATGTTCATCAAAAGGAGGTGAAGTCTCATAGAAGAGAAGAAATGGTTCACCAGCTCTTGCTAGTTCTCTTCCATTTCCAAAATTGGGGTGAAAGGTTACACATTTCTCATTTCTAAGGATTTGGAAATCTCTATGTATGGAACGTAAGCTTTGGTTTTACCATGCAAGAGAGAAGAATCTTGCGTTGTACTTTTCCATTTAGATTTGATGTAGCACAATAGTGTGTTGTATTGTCCACTTTATGAGTAATATAATTGGATAGTTCCTCTATCAACTAGGTTTTTCACCCAATATTTGAGTTTACCAAGTTTTATAAACAATTGCATCATCCACCTTCTTCTCATAGAGTTATTAGTTTACATTGGGGTATTAGTTTTGCATTTTAACATTATAATTGTATTAGTTTTACATTTTTAATATATGTTTTTAAAGTGAATTATATTATAAATTCTGAAAATCTTTTCCTTTCCAAAAGTATGTTCTTCATTTACCTCTTTGGCCTAAAGATGCCAAGATTTGCATTTGTAGGATTTACTTTCCTAGATATATCTATGGAAATTTCCTATCGCAAGATATTCCCCTATTAGAGTACCTATTTTGTCTATGTCATAATTGATTTCATTGATATATGTATGGAAATTTCTTGTCGCTTCTCATGGAGGCATGATGTACTGAGATGATCTAAATGATCTTCTAGAATTTTTTTGTTCTCCAAATTTTTCCCAAATATTATACATGCTGAATATCTTCTTTACCCAATTCTATTCATAATTTTGTCCATACATTCATCCTCTATCCATCCCAATATAGCTTGGAGATTCTATGGAGCTACAATGAACATGATCACCACCTTCAATTCCTTCAACACATATTTTAATATTTGGAATCCATTGCATTTTGTGTTTGTGTAGGAGTATTTTTAGCTAAAAGAATGTTGTTCCTGGTAGTTTGTTTTTCTTAGATAACAATAGATGGCAATAATATCAGCAATTGTATATTTTTTGGGTATTAGTTTTATAAATAATTGTATCATCTATTGATGGTTGTGTACACTATAACCAAGTTAAAGATATCAATGTATATATTGAGACCCTTTTCCATGAGTTGATGGTGTTATGGAATGGGATCACTATGTATGATGTCTCTAGACCAATAAGACAGAGACAATTTCAATTCCATGCAATGCTTGTATGGACAATACATGATGCCCCTGGACTAACACATTTTTGTAGTATGTTCTCTTCTTAACACCTCTTTTTTGGTATGTTATAGTGCTAACACATAGTTAATGTATTTAATCCAATTATACACAATCTTGTAGGTCTTCAGACAAAGGGAAAATTTGCATGTCCAGTTTGTGGTCCAAAGATGAAATCTTGACATTCAAAAAGTTTAGGAAAGTAGGTGTTCAATGAGAATAGACACTTTCTCCACAAAAATCATAAGTACCAAATTACTGAAAAACATCTTTTCAATGGGAAAGAAGAGACTACATCAAAGCCATGGAGAATGACACCTTGCCTATGGAAATTGAAATACAATTTAAAATAAATGGTAGAGGTAACTTCATTCCATGTAATGGTTTTTTGTTTGAAATTCATATTTTTATTTTGTTTACTAATGATGTAATTGATGCTCCTAAAGGTCATCAAGGCATTAATGACCAACTTCCAAAAAAAGTAAAAAGTTATCCTATGTAATTTAATAGGTTTTCGTACTACAAGCACCTCCTAACCATGCATTTGTTTGATCCTATGCATATTGGAAAGAATGTAACAGAGACAATATGGAAAATCTTGGATGGAAGGCATGAAAAAGACAAAATTGTCAAAATTTGTAGTAACATTAAAGAATCCAACCATGCAATGAAAAATTTCATTCAATCAAATAACAATTGAGACTAGATTGATACAAGTGCCCTTGGTTATTGTCAGAGCAGTAGAGCAATGCTATAAAAGAAGTCATAAAGAAATATGATTTCCCATAGGATTTGTTGGAAACATAAACGATCTCATATCAAAGAAAAGTGAATTTGGGCTAGGGATGAAAACACAAGATTGGAATACATTTATTAAGTTAATTCATGTTATTTTGTACCCACAGTATATTTGTATACTACACATAGTTTTCATTACATTCTTTTATAAAATATTGATAATCTCATCTTACAAATATTACAGTACATTTTATCTCTATCTCTCCCACACCACTTCAAGAATAGTGTCAAACAAGTTATATATGATCTTGAAAATACATGAGGTGGTTGTCATCAAAAGAAATCAATAAAGAAGATATAAAATATCGGAAGATAAAAATTCCTCATCTTATGTGTGAAATGCAAAAGTGTCTACCTCCAACCTTTTTCAATGCACAAGAACACTACCTCATACATCAAGTTGAGGAAATTGAATTGTGTGGACCTACACTAGCTAGGTTAATGTGGATGATTGAGAGGCACTTAAAATTTTTGAAAGGCTTGGTTTGACAAAGGGCACATCCCGAGGGTTCTATGGTAGAGGGATATATGATATACTAGAGCATGTTGTACATTAGTGAATATCTTCCTTAGTTTGCAAAAAAAATTCATGTAGATCATATTTGAGATTCAAACTCCATTAACAATTTTGAAGGGGAGTACTTGATGGAAAAAGGTAGATTGAGGAAAGTGAAAGGTAAATATAAGATGTTATTATAGGTAATTAATTCTTATAGATCTTCAATATAAGTTATTTATAATTGGTGTTTTTTTTAATATAGGTGGTCAAGAGTAGGATGCAATACATTTGTATATTGAGAACAATCTTGACTGGATGATAGTATAGATTAAACGATACCAACAAAATGGTTGCTTATTAACATGGGAAGGTGTTGCTTCATTGGTTACAGAAGCTCATTGTAATGGAGATTCCAATATTATGTCGATGTTAGTTGATCTTGTAAAGGGTTTAAGAGGTGGACATGTACATACAAATTTATTAATGATCATCACTCATATGTTTCATATCAACTCATGATGCAAATAATTATCACACACTTCAAAAATTGTAGGTCAAGCACCACAAAGCTATGTACTATCATGGGCAAAAATTTTACATAAAAAAATGGGATGACACTAACAAAACTTGTGATTTTAGGATAAATTCTATTTTCAAGGTCACTAATATATCATCTAGAAATGATATACATCCTCATCAGTCTCAAAATTGATACTATGGCATCTTGGATGAAATAGTTGAGTGTGACTTTAACTCCTTCAAAGTAGTTCTATTCATCATCAAATGGTATAGGCTACAACTGAATCAAAATGATCTAGATAGACCTGTTATTCAACATGATAATAGATTTATAATGATTAATACAAGGTCATTTGAGCCAATTGGAGATGAGCCCTATGTTCTTCCAAGCCAATGTGAGCAAGTGTTTTACTCAGAGGTTCCACATAAATAGGGTTGGTGATTTTTTGTTAGACATGAACCAAGAGGAAGGCTGAAAAAGTATAATATTATGGAAGAAGAAGATGTTGAAGATGAATAAGAAGAAGAAGATGATGAAGATCAAGATGATGGTGATGATGACGAAAATGCGAGTGAAGATGATAGTAATGATATGATGATGATGATGATGATGATAGTGATGATGATGGTGTCAATGATGATGATAATTGTGATGATGACAATGATGATAGTGGTGATGATGATGATGATGGTGATGATGATGATGAGATCAATGAAGAAGATGATCAATGACATGATTCAAATGTACAAGGTATGTGATCAATGACACCTGCTAAGCTTTGATCACTAAGTACAACATACACCAATTTTTTTTTTCAAAACTAGATTTGTAGATATAAAAATTAAGTACAACATGCCAAAAATTTTAAAGATATATATGACTCCTAATAAGATTTGATTGTTAAGTATAAAATGCACCAAATTTTTCTTTCAAAACCATATGTGAAGATATAAACATTAAGTATAACATGTCCAAATTTTTAAAGATATACATGACTCCTAGTAAGCTCTGATAATTTCACATGTAGGTGTCTTGAAATAAATTGAGTGAAAAGTTCATGTTGTCTTCTAAGTTATTTGTAGCTAACTTAAGATAAATGATTGACACATGCAGGAAATTTAACCCCTTTGGCAAAAATTATGCACAATGACATGGATTTGCAGGTATAAGTTAATAAATAGACATAGTTTTCTTATATTCTTCTTTTTTAAATAGAAAAAGACAAACCATATAGACATGTAATTATATAATCACTTTCAACTTAGTACATTTTTTTCTATGATGTATAGACAAAGAAGAACCATATGCATGGGTCATGACTTGATTATTCTATGTATATTATTTAATTATTATCAAAATTATCTAGTAGTTGAAGCAAGGATGTGACAATATCTCATTTGATGGATTGCAGGGACCACCAAATATGTACTTGTCAGATCTATCTACATTGAATGAGGGAAATGAGGAAATGGTAGATAAAAGTTCTACATGTATTATAGCTAAAATGGGGAGATCAACTAGAGGTCAAAATATTAGAAAAATATTCAATAAACACATACAATTTTTCCTTGCTAAAGGGGGGTCATGTTCTTATAATGATGAGAGAAAAGGTGACATCAAGGTACCCTTTTGGTACACACATATTGAGAAAGAATGGGTACCTAATGAGCTACCTCCAATTAACACTAATTTTTGTGTTAATGAGAGGATACATTGTATAGCTCCATCCTCATTACATGGTTTGGGCCTATTTTCCATGGATGGGATAGAGGTATGTTACAACAAAGTTGTTGAATTGATAAAGTATGTCGGTCCTTGTTACAATTACAGATTGGATGTAGATTGTTCAATATAAAAAAAGTATGCGTAGGTATGCACTATTAGAAAATTATTTACAATGGAAAGAAAATTATCAAAGTAAAAGATTTGTTATGTACATTGATGGAAGACCAAAAGCAACAAGTAATATTGTGGGTTTTATAAATAGTACACGACCTTCCTCAACTAATAAGCAACCCAATTGCATTTTGTAGGCCAATGAGGGGAATCAAGTTTTTGTATGTGTAATAAAATCAATAAGTGCAGGAGAAAAATTGCTAATAGAATACCATTTAAATCACATAGATATAAACAAAGTTGCTATCATGAGGGTGGTAAGTACTATATACCATTTTATTAATAAATTTTTTTGCTAAGATCAGTGGGCTGAAGTTTTTTTATTTAATCTTTGTTACATGATGATATGGATCAAACATGGGATAGAGGCCATGATGATGCTTCTCCTACCTATTCTTTGGCCATGATAAACCTTATTGAAATTGTAAAAATTAGATAGTTGAAGAATGTTATATTATTATCAAGGTTGCATGGGGATGTGGGTACTTTAGGTACTTAGGGTACCAATACTAGTACCAATACGACTATTTTTCATAATAGAGGATGGAGGTACTTGATTATCAAACTTAATTTTTAATTATACTTTTATATTCATAGAAAATCTGAAATTATGAGTCGTGAAAAGTTTTTTTTAAATAAGAACAATGATAAAGTTTGTTAATGTAATGTATTGTTTTCAGTTTCAGATTGTTGTATGTTTGTAATAATAATATATGATAACTATTTAGATGCATAACATAGAAGGTAGACCTTAAACATGAACAAGTAGATCATAAATCATATGACAATGACATATTGCAAATGATAAACTTTTGACTTGAACAATGATAAAGTTTATTGTTAATCAATATTGTATCAAATTTTTAAACTGATTAGGTATTGAATTAAGCTTAATAAAAAATAAGTTGATACACAAACAAAGAACTGAAAAAATAATAAAAAATCTTAATCAACATCGTTAGCTATGATTTTGGTATTTTTATGAAATTTTTATTGATATTTTTCTCACAATTTGATATTCAGGATTAGGGAAGAGCACCTGCAAGAATAGAGGTAGCTACTACTCCTTTTGATGAGGATATCGCAAATGACCCTAATTTAACATACAAGATTGAAAAAAAACTAAAAAATATCAATATAGAAATAATGAGAATTTTTTATGATTGTTGAGGTTTTTATATTTAATTATTGTCACAAGACAATAGAGGCCATGAGGATGCTCCAGCTCCCACCCATTCCTCAGCAATGATAAACCTTATTGAAATTGTACAAATTAGATAGTTGAAAAATGATATATTATTATGTTATTTTATTTAGGTTTTTGGAGTTTTTATGAAATTTCTACTAATATCTTTGCCATAATTTGATGGTCAGGATAGGGGAAAAGTGCCTGCAACAACAGAGGAACCTACCCTTTCTGATGATGATATCGTAGAGGTGCCTAATTAACATATATGATGAGGAAAAAAATTTAAAAAATCAATTTAGAAATTATGAGCATTTTTGAAGATCCAAATCCAATGGAGGAGGTGTGGAAGAGGCAATAGGAATTGATGGCCACATCATGTCATTTTGAAGTAAGCAATAATTAATCTTTAATTATAAAAAAAGTTCAATAAAGGTTATTTTTATGTTGCGAACTAAAATATGTATGTGTTCTTGTTACGTGATTTTTTGCAAACTCAATTGTCTAGTCCAAGACATCGTGGTGAGGCAGGTACTAGCAGAGCTCTAACTGCCTTAGGTAAAATAACCCTTAAGTTGACAAGTTACAAGGAATTTTTCTTTGATCGAACATTAAAAAACTTCTTAAGTTAACTATTACTTTTATTAGATCAGAATGTCTTTGCCAACAATATATTGTACACTAGGTCATCAAGTGTAGGAGACTCCTAGGAGGTCGATAGAGGTCCATCAAATATTTTTGACTACAATGTCAAAAACAAGGGCCATACAAACATCAACACCTTCATGGTTTATGTCTAGTAAATCCTCATTTTGCTATATTTGGTTTTATGTTAGTTATGATTTGATAATTTTTACTTTAATCATGGGTGCATCTAGTTTTAGATTTGTTGCTGATTTGTCTGCAATTCTGGATACATATCATAGTACATGTATTGATGATAATTCACCATCATTTCCTAGATCTACCCATGTTTCTAGCACAGGAGCTCTTTAGACATCATTATTGATTGATGACAATAAATTGGTGCCTTTGAAATGTCCTAAGCTTCTTGGTACTTTTAAATTATTATTATTTATATTGTAATATGCATTTACCTATTCATAACAAGTTTTGGATTGACGATCCCATGACATTTTTTGCAGGAAATAATTGCTTTTATAAGACACTTTCTGACCATGCACTGAAGATATTCGGGCTCACCATACCTATAAGGTACACAAGTTTTCTTTTAGTATATTCAAGGTACACAACTTTAGTTAAATTTTCTATCTAAGAATTTTGTATTTTTTCTTAAAAGGTGGAACTTTCAAGAAAAAAAATTAAAAGATCAATTCATTAAAGATTTAGAGCATGAGTTTGGTAATATATTTAAGGAGAAGAAATTTTTGGAAAAAGATACAAAACATCTAAACACTGTGAGGGATTCCTATAGAAGGATTCTCATCCACAATCCAAAGTATGAGCATCCTCCCTTTATTTTAGTGAGGGGTTGGAATGAATTCATTTTGGATACAAAGGAAAAAATGGATGTTAAAAGAGGAGTTACACATGCAAATGAGAGAAGGTATGCAATAGTATTAACTACTAGCACAATGTAATAATGCACTGATTAGGCATCTTTATATCTATATCATCTAACATATTTCAAAATTTTCATAGATTTCAGGATATGTCAAAGGCAACAAAGGCCAGGCTGGAAAAGATTGGGTAGCACAAACTTGTTGTGGTAGATATTTGAAAATTAAAGCATGAATTGTAAGTAGGAGTAAATAAATTTGTGCAAGAAATTATTTATAAAATAGAAATTATTATTTTTAATAAAAAGATGTAGAGCTCTAAATTTAATTTAGAGGCCACGAGAGAACACCAAAAAATTTCCTTTAAGGAAGGTTATCAAGCTGTGGTTGAACTCTTATGCTAAGCTTCCACTAGCCTAACCCAAGAGCTCCTTGCATCATGTGAATAGGTAAATATGAAAATATTTATATATATTAGAAATTGAATATTTGAGCAACAATATATTTGATAATAATGTGTGCATGACATTGCAATGCAACCTCCTAGTTGTAACATTGATCCTTATTATATGTCACATGATGAATCCCTTGATGTCCATCGTAGTGTTGATGGAGGTGCATGTTCATTTGATATTTAAAAATAATTATGTAATTATTAATACAATTTAACATCTTAAACTAAACTTGGTGTAACCTTTTTTGTGTATATTTTAGAGGATACAGAATGTCATGTTGAACGAGTGCTAAAGGATGTTCAGACTGATCACCATGTAGATCATGTGACAAATTCAGGTAAAGAAAATCTATGTTTTGTTCATTTAAATAATTTTTTTAATTTATATTTATTTTACTTAATTAAATACATGAAATTCACTACTATAAATGGTTTGAATATAACTCATGATGCAGTTGTTTTTGCAGCAAACTCCCCTTTGGCACAGTGGCCACCTGTTCCTAAATAGATGAGAAGGAGACATGTGTTGGCATTAGAATTAGTAGAGGAGGGGAATGATGAAGACGTTGATATTCCTATTACAAGATACATTAAAAAAAAGAACATTAAGAAGCCCAAAAGGCAATGATGTTAATGCATTTTATGTGTTAATGAATTATTCATGAATTTTATGTGGTAATGAAATATTCACAAATGTCGTTTGTTAATGAATTTTATGTGGTAATGAAATATTCACGAATGTTGTGTGTAAATGAATTATTCATGAATGTTGTGTGTTAATGAATTTTATGTGTTGCTGAATATTATTGTGTGATTACAATGATTGAATGTTATATTTAAAAAATGGTTGAATGAATGCTATTAGATGTTAATGAATTTTATGTGTTAATGAATGTTATCATGAATGAATGAATGTTATTAGATGTTAACGGGGAATTTAGAATGATGTTGCAGGGGGGGGGGGGGGGGAGAGGGGGCAAATGAGCTTCCACCTTCACATGGTTGGCCTTGTTAAGTAGATAATATTAAACTATTCTCAAAACCTAGTAAAGCTCAAACTAAACTAAATATAAATCAAATTTCTAAGGCCATCTAACCATGGAAAATATCTAGCTTTAAAATAATATGAGAAATGGCTTACTTGTCCAAAATGGGCTAGGTGATAGTTATTGTAGCAAAAATAATAGTTAGTCACAACATTGTTTGGAATATGGTTGATGTCTAGTTTGGGATATCTCAAGACTTGCCCTGTCCTCCCCCAAGTACTGAACATAGTTTTTTAATAATTGAAGGCCATGAGTTTGAAGAATATGCCATTGATGATATTAAGGACTCGTTATCATCTACTATCAGATTGGCTAGTGGAGGTCTAGCCATTGCCTTCCATGGCAATTAAAAAGTCATAACATTTTCCAAGGACTAGAATATCTATCTCTCCCCTAGTTTTTAGTAGATTAGGGATGAGGAAGATGTAAAGTGTTGTAGTTACTTTTAGTTTTACTATTCTAATTTTGTTAGACATCCTTTATATTAGGCTATTAGCCATTTGGATTCCATATGGTGATGAGGTTTTATACTCATTTGCATTCAAATCAATAAAACTTAGTACAAAATGAAAAAACTTGTGTAATCATTTAAGGACTTTTTGGATACTTCTTTTCATCAAATTTTGCAAAGAAAAAGGGTGTTTGTAAAGACATTCAAGCAATTTTTTAAGTTACCCAATTTTTTGCCAATTCAATTTTTTTAGGTTTGTCAAGGTTTTACCAAGACTGAGTTTCCTAACTATGATTGGAAGATAAGTGTCATACATGAAGATCAATTGGTAAAACATCTAAAACAACCTCCATTGTCATGATCAGGTAGACTTTAAATGCACATTTGTAACATAATAGATATAGAGATTTAGCATGAGAGCATAACAATGAGAGAATACCTTGTATGAAACATATAGATTAGTTAAAATGGTTCTAGTACTAGAATTCTTCTTTGCCTAACACTTAATATCCATATTGTTTTTTCATTCTTACATCACATCTTCTATCTAGGCCTTGGTTGCTTGTGTTGTCCATTGGACTACCTAGGATCTATGTTGCCTATCATCTATGTCTTATGTCCAAAGAATCCACAACTTTGGTCTTTTACAATTGGGAATTTTTTCCTTTCAATGTTGCATGGTACTCATTTCCATACCCAAAACTATTTCTAAAGCTATGTTACTCAAAACTATTTTGATATTTTTGTTATCAGGGCATGATCACCTCCTCGAAAGCATGGAAGATCTTGTTCATATTCCTCTAAATCTCCTAGTCCACAAAAAGATGCATCAAATAATCATCAGCCACTTCTCACAAGTTTTTTGGTCTAGAATCATGGTTGTTTTGATTTTCTTTTTGTTTGTACATTTGAAAATGCTCATTGAGGTCAATGGAACACATAATTGCATTTAAATATCTCATGTATTTGTACACCTAGAAATGCTTATTGAGGTAGATGGAACACATAATCATATGTAACAGTATACACAATTGCATTTTGATATATCATATTCAAGACATCCATGATGTTGAGTTTTATTTGGCATCTTTGATTCTTCAATGTCCCTCTCATGGAGATAGGAAACTTTCAAAGAGTCCAAATCTAAAAAGGTGCATGCTCTATTTATAGCTTGGGCTTGTATGCTCATTTCATTTTTTACATTTTATTGATAATTTTTTACAATTATATGCTAAAATTTGAATCTATTAGAGGTATATTTTTGTTACATCTTAAGAATTTGTAGATTTTGGTGTTAAATGATTTTTTGATTTCATGATTTGCATTAACCCTTGGGAACTTTATCTCATGCTTTCTTATCTTTTCTGTTGATGTAGTTTCCACATTTTAAGTATTTTCTAGCCTACGAGTGTAATCTATATTTTCTAACACACATCTCAATAATGAGCATAGTATTGAATGGGTTACTCATTATTTCATTCAATAGTGAATGTAGGCATGTTTCAATTCAAATATTTGCAAGTATTTAGGGTGTTGTGTTTGAAAATAACCAATAGACTCGGTTGAGTTCATTGACTACCCCAATTCCTTTATTCTCTACTCTAAGTCATGGTAATGAGAGATTCCAGGAATCATTTTCATCTAATTTGTAATTATAGTCTTGAGGCTATCCTGAATGCCTTTGAGCTCATTAAAATTGACTTGTAATGTCTGAATCGTCTCTTTTTGCCTACTCAATGCATCTTCATAGGGGCACCAAATTTGAGGGTTTCCAAAGCTAATGATTTTCATTTCATACAATAGATCCTCAAGACTTCTTGTAGAAGAATCATTGCCTAAGAGAGACATACATGCAAAAAGAGAGAAATTGAAAAACTTAAATTGATCACTCATACCCATTGTACAACTTTAAGAATAAATTATAGTGAGGAAAGAACTTACAATCAAAGTTATAATTGAACATATGGAAAGTGTCCAATAGTGGGCCAAATATGCATCTACAAGAAAAACTCCTATTAATGGAGATAGATCATTTACTCCATTAGATATATTGAGGATATGAGTGGCTTCTATGTTTTTAATGTTAAACTCTGTGATCAAGTAAACAATCATGTTTGCCACCAAACCAGTGATAGCTATTGCAATGCAAAGTTCATTTCTTGCATACAAATCATTTCAAATCAAGACAACAAGCACAAGTATTAAGGAGAGATCTAAGAAATCTAAGCAATAAATATGATCTTTAATGTAAATTAAGAGGTTTCAAACAATTGATAATTCTATAAGAAGATTGAACAACCAATAATGAAAGGAAAATTCTTCCATCCTCCTCACTCCTCCTTAATAGTTGAGTGCTACTCTAAACCCTCTTCTAGTTTTTCACTAGTTTCACATTGAGAGGTACATGAAAGCTCAACATTAATCTTAATGGTATGATCCTTGAACAACATTTGATTTTTTATAAGGATACACATATTAAAGGAAAATATTTAGATGAACTATAAAAGGAACAAATGACCAAGGTAATTAACATGTCTATTGTAATCTTGGACATGTAGAAATGAGAAATTTGTGGACACAATACAAAGTCCACCAATTGCATAAGTGTATAAGATGGGTCTTTAGGTAAAAATGGAAAATTTCTTCCTTTACCTATGACTTCATTCAATGGCAAAAGAATGTCAGTTCCTCACAAAATTATTGAGGTAACGTATTGCACCCAGAAAGCTTCAAGTCCCTCTCATGATTGTGAATTTTGGTCATTAACAATGGCCTTAACCTTAGAAGGATCTACCCTTTTTATCCTCATCACCCAACACATGACCAATGTACAACAATTTTTTTTTGGCATACTAGTACTTCTTATTAGTCAACAACAATTTTCCCTCCCTTAAGATTTCAAATACCTTCTCAAAATGAGACAAATTCACTTCATAGAGCGTACTCACCATAGATATGTCACGTAAATAAATGATATACAAGTCAATTAATTGTCTGGATACTGCTTTCATAAGATGCTTAAAATGCTTGGTGCATTGCACAATTCGAACAATGTACTAGTCACTCATCAATGCCTAATGCGTCTTTAAAGCACTCTTCCACATTTCCTCTTCCTCATCAATGCTTGTATGTATCTCACTTAAGACTTAATGTATCTAAGATAAGAACTTGTGAGCATAATTATATATATTTTAATCGACTATATATACATACATATATATATACATACATACATACATACATACATACATACATACATACATACATACATAAATACATACATACATACATACATACATATATATATATATATATATATATATATATATATATATATATATATATATATATATATATATATATATATATATATATATATAGAATCGAATGTCGCACTTTCGAGAAAAGGGACCATACCATTTCGACAAGGATGCTATATGTACGATATAAGTTTTGACAAGAATTTTTTGCAATGTTGATGACAAGTAGGATAACATTTCAATGAGGATGCTATACATGTGATGTAAGATTTGACCAGTATTCTTTGCAATTTCGACAAACAAATGTTGAGCATTTTGACAGGGTTTTCATTGCAATTTCGACAACCGTTGGTTTCATAGGTGGAAAGTGTAGTACACAATGCTTGTGGGTTTAGTTAGATATCCCAACATAATTCCATTGATAGATCTACCGTAGTAATATCAAAATTTTGAAAAATGTTTATAGTGCCATAAAATCAACAAAAAAAGATCGACGACAATGTTTGTCATTTTTTCGACATAGTGGTGTCAAAATTATGAAAAAGCCTCATTGAAAATTAGGTCTAAATTTACTAGTGTTATAATAAAGATTAAGAAAAACTCCCAATCTTGTGTGACACTATTCAAATGTGTCACAAGGAAAAGGTTTTGTAAAATTTTTAGCAACTTTCCCTTGAGTAGCAACATAGATCAACTAGAACTCATTATCAATCACATTATTTGGTGCAAGTGCACCTAGGTGGGCTAAGGAAGACCTAGGGCTTCCTTTGGGATTTTTTCTTGTAGTGGTACTAGACATATGACTAATTGGGTAAAGGGACTAATTTAGTCCTAAGAATGTAAGTGTTAGGTTTGACAAGCCCAAATAGGTCAAAGTTGCTCTTAATTGCATATTAGGCCAAACTAGGTGTTTTGGGGACTAAAAGGATAGAATGATCAAATAGAGGTTTTGAGGTCATTTTTGGGTGGTTTAATTCCTATTTTGATATTATAAAAATTTTTATGGCATTTGGAGCAAGTTTGAGGGTGTAACCCAACAAGATGCAAAACTTGTTCAATTGTTGTCAATGACAACATTGACAACTTTTCTTGCATTTTGTGCAAATTTGTCAAGAAGAGGATATAAATATCTAAAATAGTTAGGAGAACCCATGTTAATCCTATATGAGGCCATTATCAAATTGTTCAATGGGTTGGAGAAGTTTTTAATTGGACTATATGGATTGTGCAACAAGTTCTTAGTAACGATTTTATGATTTTGAGTTCTTTTGGCATGTACATGGATTAGATTTGGATCTTTTTAGATTGGAATTGTTAAAATAGGTTGATTTGAGTTTTTGTATTGACTTATTTTTTCATTTCATAAGGTTTTGAGTGCTTGGTTAATTTTTTTTCCACCAGCCTATTGTCCTGAATCAAGCTATTTGCAAGAATGGGGTCATAGGACCACTTCCCACCATAGATTTTGTATGAAATTTTTGGATTTGTAACATGACTCCATTTAAATATTTTATAGTGAAGATGGTGCTCTAGAATGCTAAGGAGATCTTTTTAAAGTGATGCCCTAGGTAAGTCTTAGTAACTTGGTTAGGAATCACAGTGCAAAGCAAGTGGATTTGGAGAGGTTGAATGTGTGTGATACTTCAATTAGAGCTTGGAATTTGTTAGAATATGTTTTAGTGTAATCCAAAACCTAGTGGAAAGCATTTAGAGAATCCCTAAGGAAGGTAAAACCTTCTTTACATTAGACTACTAGCCAAACCCTTAAGACCCTTATTTTAAGTCTATAATTGTTCTTGTATCATACAAATAGATTGAGAACCTTAGATCCTAAAAATCCTTAAGATATCTGAAAAGGTTGTCTGGATTGGTGTTTTTTCTACCCCTTGTTAAGGTTTTTTTAAAGATATTTTGGTTTTACCTCAGTTGGAGGGTTAATTGCTTATGGCCCTATTACAAGCATTTGGATGCATTCTGGCTTGGTTGGTGGAACTCGATTAGGGTTCCAAGTTTGATTGTGACTAAAGACATTGAGGAAGTCCAAATACCTTCCTAGATGACCACTCATCCATTTGGGAAGTAAAATGAACATTTGGGGTTACTTGTGATGTTGGTGAGTTAGCAAGCATGTTTGTTCTACCGAGTTGATGTACACCAATTGAATAGTTTAGGATCTCTTGAATAGAGTCCTAAGGAGTATAGGATGAGTAGAAGCCCTATTTGGTCAAATTAGATGACCTAAGGAAACCCTAAGAGATCTTGGGGGAGAAGCAAGATTAGTTGTCACATTATTATCTCTGAGAAAATAATTTTTCATGGCAACATTCTTAGTCCTAAAGTGTAGGACTAGATTTTAACTTAATTTTATAACACTCATGTTATCAAACAAAATAATGATAGACTTTGGTACTTTAATACATAAAATAGATAATTGATGGTCCATCCAAATTAGCTTTTTACAATATGTTGTAGCAACAATAATCTCATTTTCATGAGTGGATAGTGTTACACATTCATGTTTTTAGCTATGCTAGGCAACCAACTGATCACCGAGAAGGAATTCAACACTATTAGTGCTATTTTTATCCTCATATCGACCTCAATCTATATTTTTATAACCAATCAAGGTACAATCATTATTATGTGAATACCATAGGCCAAAATAAAGAGCACCTTGAATATACTTGAATATTATGTTAATTTCATTTAGATGGGACTATTTCGTAGAAAATTGAAACTAATATACCATACACACAACTTGCATTAAATCAGGTCTTGAAGTTGTTAAATACAAAAAACTACCAATCATGGATATATATACCATCTGATTAGTTATAGAAGAATCACCATCTTTAACCAATTTGAAACTAGTTTCCATAAGTGTGCCGACATGTTTGTTATAGGCCATGTTAAAATTCATTTAACATTTTTTTAGCATACCTTGATTGAGACAAAAATAAGCCATGTTCAAGTTGTGATACTTGCAAGCCAAGAAAAAAATGAAGTACACCCAAAAATGAAATTTCAAATTTAGATTCCATGATATTAGAGAAGTGTTTTGACAAGTCATGATTAGTGGATCAAAAAATGATACCATCCATAGATATCTTAATTTTTAATATATCATCATTTATACTTTTTGTATGTAGAGTACTTTATACACTACCATGAATATAATCTTTAGCTTTGAGATGCTTATCAAGCTTGGAATACCAAGCCCTAGGAGATTGTTTTAATGCCTTTTTAAGATGATATACAAAATCTAGTTTTTCAAAAGACTCAAAGCCTTCTATATGTTCAATATAAACTTCCTCTTCAAGACAACCATTTAAAAATATTATTTTAACATCCATCTAGTAAGTAGTGAATTTCTTATAGCTATCATATGCAAGAAATAATCTAATGGATTCCATTCTTCCAACTGATGCAAAAGTTTCACAAAAAATCAATCTGTTTCTATTGGGCATAGTATTTGCACACAAACCTAGGTTTGTTTGTCACAAGTTTACCTCCTTCATTAATTTTATTATGATACACCTATTCTCCACCAATGACATTTTTGTCATCAGGTCTAGGAACAAGTTCCCATTTTTTTTTCTCAATTTGATTGATTTCATCCTACATAGCATTTAACCAATAAGGATCTATGTGAGCTTCAACTGTATTTTTAGGTTCAAAATTTGATGTTAAGAAAAAATGTCCTGCAATATGATCATGCCCATCATTTTTGTCATTCCTTATGGTTAAAATTCTAGCTTCTTTATTTCCTATAACTTGAGACTCGGGATACCTTTTAGTAATGATTCTAGAAGGAGTTTTCAAGATAGTTTTTGTTTATTTAGGAGTTGAACAAGTCTCTTTTACATTTTGATCAAAAATATCTGTATCAACATTATTTGATTATTGACCATCAAAAATGTGTTCTATTCTTTGAAAATAATCTTCTTCAATGTCCTTTCCACTATTACTATTCAACAAAGAAATTTTATTAAATACCACATTTATATCTCTATGATTTTGTTTAGCCTTTTATTGTAGCACTTAAAATCTTTTCTATGTGTAGAGTATCCTAAGAAGATATCTTCATCAGATATTGAATTAAAATTATGAAAATAATCATTATCCTTTTTGATAAAGCATTTATAAACAATTTTTTTGAATTTTTTAACATTACCAAATTTTCCATTCCATAATTCATAAGGATTGTAAATAGTCCTTACTCTAATTTGAATTTTTTTAAAAATATATATACAACTATATGAATAACTTCTTTCCATAATTTATCATGTAATTTGACTTCATTTAGTATTGTTCTAGCCATCTCTTTATCATATCTTTTTTTTCTTTCCACAACACCATTTTGTTGTGTTGTATGAGTAGTTGAATACTACCTCTTGATACAATACTCAATGATTATTTGTTGGATATATTCAAGACTAGCTAAGTTACTGAAATGGGGGGGGGGGGGTGGTGAATTAGTAACCTTAAAACTTTATCAAATTTAGATCTTAATTGCAATAATCCAATGACCATTTAATTCATTAAATTAGATCTAACTATATGCATGAGAAATTGAAAACATAAAACATTCATAACATTTAAACACAATAATTTGATGATCTAGAAACCTTCCAAATAGAAAGTAAAACTGGGGTGGGGATGATACCCACAAAACTTCAATAATAGAGCATAAAGTTGGCCTGTTAAGGCTTACAATGATCGCTTTTGATGGTCTACCCTATTAGGAGCAATTAGGATTGCTAGGTCCACATTGTTAGAGGTTTTAAAAACATACAATGAAGTATGTACTCGGCAAAGAGATGTTGAGAAAAGACTATTAAGTCTACCTTGTTAAAGGATTTAGACTAGTTCACCTATTAGGATGAAACAATAGATCTCTAAGTTACAATTGATTTGCTGATAAAGGTTTTTTAAAGTACTCATCACCTTTCTATTGTAGATATGACTCTACTACTTGTTTATTGATATGGTCTTACAATACACTTTGTCTGCTACTAATTCATATTTGTATGCTTCTATGTCACATTACCATTACATTATCATATTGCCTTGGATATGATACAATACATTACATATATATCAATCCAATTTACAAAATTACAAATTTGGCCAATATACAAGTTAACACCAATATTAGAAAGTTAGCCCATATGTAGACACTTGAGTTCTAAAGACTAACTTGGTGAAGTTCTGATACATAGTGTCCACTATCATTACTTAGCATCAGCATGCACTCAGTAGAAGTAGAAGCTTGGTCCATACTAATCATCTCAGAGTAGTCTCAAACTTGGTTTGCACTGGTGGCTTGGTATATACTATGTAACTTAGTAGAAACTAAATTACTCATTTACCATGAATGCACTCAGTGAATACTAATCTTCATATAGCTCAGTTAACATTGAATTTTCCTTACATCAACTTCTAGCTCGGTAGAAACTGCAAAGCTTAGTAACCACTGAACTGTTCAAGTTGAATTGTTAGACTTCACACTGCTTGATTCTACTCAATTTGAACTATTGCTCTTCACACTAATTGAATTCACTTGGTAACCACTACAATGCTCAGTAGAAACTGTAATGCTTAGTGGCTACTAAAATGCATGGCAAACACTGTAGATTGTTCAATGAGCTTAGTAGCCATACATAATTTGAATAAGTTTTGTCACTAATAAAAAACTTGAATGAATGTCAATAATCTCCCCCTTTGGCATTAGTGACAAAAACACTTATTAGCCAAAACTTATATACATCACCATGTGGTATTGGCTTAGTATGGTATATTAGTTTTTGAGATTTTTCAAAATTGTCTTTGTAAGTATTTACAATATACTATATCTACAAATTCTTCTCTATATACACTTTTCTCCCTTTGCATGATTCTCCCCCATACAATATAAATAGTATAACAAGTATCTCAGAATACATAATAAATGTCTCTCTTCATATATAGCATACTAAGTGTCTCTCCCTTTTTTTGACAATAATTCCAAAGATTTATTCAAAATTTATTTACATGGAGACACTAATATGAGAAAGAAACTTAGAATGTACCTTGAGAACAAGCGCTAGAGTCTTATCCCAGTTCTCTTGCAAAATTTTGCACATATATAAAGAAAATTGCACTTTTACAGAGAGTTCTATCATGTGATCTAAAATGGAGAAGTTGTTGTCATGGATCAGGAAGGATCATATTTTGAATATCTATTAGTGTAGATTGGATCCTTGCTTCTTCTCTCAACAACTTTGCCTGCATATCTAACAAGAATCTAATTTTTATATGATGTGCAAAGCTTGAACTAGGGTCAAGTTGCAATTGCCCTACACTAGCCTTTAGATATTCATCAATCTTTGTTAGTTTGCTCTTTATTTCCTTTGTAAACTTGATAACATCACATGACTTTCCAAAAAGTGATGTTACATTTGTGCAAGAGATTTCAAGATTGATCAAAATTGAGGAAAGCTCCACTTGCTGGATAGCTATTTGCTGAGCAATATGCTCAAGAACTTTATTATCAGATTTCTTTTCTATTTTCTCAATAAATTTATCTTGACCATTGGAGTCCTCATTAAACTTTTGGACTACCTCTTCTAATTGGAATAAAATGTGTTGAGAAGTATCAACTTCAACACCTATTGCCTCAGTCAAAATATTCTTGGCATCTTCTATAATTTTATATTCCCTTTCTCTCTCCTCTCTCAATTTCTTCTACTTTTCCTTTTTTTGGAGAAGTTGACCAACCATATGCATTTGTTCTGCAGTGATATTATCAAAATCCCATTTGAGAATCTCAATCTCCTTATCTAGGTCTATATCCTCCTCTATCTCCTTAACTCTACTCAAAAATCTTGTACTCAGTTGAGCCTTAGGTTAAATTGTCCTTGTACTTAATGCCTTTGAATTCAAAATGGAAACAATTGTAGAGATAGTATGACTAGTAGTGAAAATTGATATAGTACCACTAGATGGAATACTAACTAGTATATTTACTAAATCCAAAACTAAAGTATTTACAAAGTTATCCAAAATTTTAGTACTTATTATACTTATTGTAGAACACAAAATTGTAGAACATACTACATCATGTCTGATGACACTAACTTTGGAGATGAAGAAGAGAGAGGCTATAGCTTGGTAGATGAAGTGGTAAACACTTCTATTAGTGATATGCTAAGCTATGATGGAGCAAAAAGTGATTGGACATTTGATATATCTATTGTCGTTACAATCAAATTTGCAGAAGTTGTCTTTGAGCTTGATGTAGTTGATGGTTTTCTTGAAGAGTGAGGAAGTGAGGCAATGACTGTGGTTGCTAACTTCATAGGACCAGTCTCCTCATCATCTTATTTTTCCTCCTTGGTAGCTTCTTCCTCTTTGTCTTCTTCAACTTCTTCACTGTCAAAATGTGTGGGTTCAACATATGTTTCTTCTTCCTCATCATCACTGTCATCATCCTTGACTTCTACATGGAAGTCATTTTGTTTATGCAAGTGATAAACATTCTTCCACATACTTGTGGAATTCTTGACCACATGCTCTTTATCCTTTATCAAAATTAAACAAGTATTGAATCTAAGAGTCATCTTATCTTCATTTTTCTTTATGAACTCTTTTACCTCAACATCTATTATGCTCAATAGCAATTATCTCAAGGTTTGTGCATATATATCTTTTTCTATTTGCATTGTAAAGTCCCATCTTGGCTTTATTTTATCTAATAGTTCATTACAGATTTGGGAGGCTATTTGGTCTAGCGAGTATTTCCATTTTCCCATCTTGGTCAGCAACAGCTCTTCAACTTGTTTCTTTTCAGCCTCTATGCTACTTTCATACTTCAATGATTTGAAGTTGGTTATGCTAGCACCTTCTTCCAATTGTTTTAGTTTTTCTTGGAAGGTGGGAGGATGCTTTCTAAATATAACTTCATTGCCTTTATTCCTTTACCTCCTTATGAACACTATAGTGGATGGCTTGGGTGGCTTGGTGATGTTCACCTTGCCTTTCTTCTTCACTAGCTCTTCTTCCTTTTTTGACTCTTCTTCACCCTCTACTTCTTCCACATCTTCTCCTTTACCCTTGGTCAACATAAGAGGTGTGCTTTTTTTTAGTTTGGCTATCCTCCTGTTACCTTTGTAACCATCTATGGAAGCTTGGTTTCAAGCTCTATTCTTTCCTTGGCCTCATCATATGTTCCAAAGTGTGGTGCCTTTGGATCAATAGGTTCATTTGTCAAGGCTTAAATAATGTCTTTTGCTTCATCTATGTTTACCTGATAGGGAAGAGGTTTTACCCATATAACTCTGGGTTTCACTACTTGGATGTAGACTCTATCATAGTCTACCATGAAGAAAACATCATCTTTTTAATCTTCCACCAATTACTTGGGAATCCTAAATCTATTATTCATTTTCTCCTTGAAGACATCAAAATAATTATCCATTATACTAACAAAATTCTCACCCATTTTTGCAATATACTTGTTAATCTGATACAAAAAATGGCACATCCTTTCTCCATTCTATCATGCCTTTTGAAGGGAAAAACTTTTGAATACAAAAAAATAAACATGTCAACAAAGAATCAAATTTACAAGGGTTGTTCTTGGAAGTCCTTATAGTTTCCATATTTTTGTTAAACTGCTTCAACAACAAATCTGCAAGATCATATGATGGATTATTCTTCACAACCTTATATGCTTGGTCTACTACTTCACATGATACACTATTTAGATGGCTAGAATTGTAAATCTTGTGGGCTATCACATGTATGCCGAATTCAATTTTTGCATTAGTTACACTACTAATCTTCATGCCTTTGCAATCCCACTCGACTAGGGTTTTCTTTTCTAACTACACTCGACCTAGGGTTTTAGTGCTTTTGACCTTGGAGAGCATGAGAAGGCTGGTGATGTGATGACTCATCTTTTTAGGAGGGATCTATGATTGTGCTCCATTTGAATCAAGGGTTTCAACAATCCTGGCACAAGTTTCAAATACGATGCTTTCCGTTCTACTCCTCGGACCAACATCTCTGAGCCTTTCCTTGCCTTGCTATTGCTACTTGATGTTGCCATGGCTACTTGGTAGGTTATGAAATTTTTTGAAAAAAACTTTACTGCAAATTCTACTCGAGGTTGCTTGATTGCTCTATAATTTGCTTGATTGCAATAACACTTAGAATTCTCAGTGAAAATGAATCTAATTTCTTGCCTTTTCGTTAAAACTTCACCATTAATGCTTGGTACAAAGGTAGTTGTGATGACATCTTTTAGCATGATAGGTTGTCATCCACTATGCAATTGGTTACTTGATGAAGCCTTCATAACTTGGTAATAAAAAATGTATGACTTGTTACTCGCGACCTTGCTTGGTAGAGTCCATGACCTGGCCTTACTCGGTAGAGAAGTCAACTCAATGATAACTGATACTAATCTCACTTGATGATCCTTTTGTATCTTGAATACTAGATCTTTGCTTCCTTTCAATTGGAACTGTTTGGATGTGATCATGATAATGCAGTTTCAATTCTTCCTTAAGAACTTAGTTGGAAATGGTGGAATCACCCACTTCTTGAGTGACATGACCATCATTACTTGAACTAGCTTCCTCGGTAGATTTAGGAATTCATTGCTACCTCATTTTCTTTATAATGTTTTCTTGTATTCATGCAATTCTTGGCTAGATGATCAAGTTTGGTACAAGTGAAACATCTTATGGTGGTATCTCTCTTCCTTGTGTGATGTTTAACACAATTCATGCCAATTTTTCCATATTCTCCATAGTAATGACATCTACACCAAGTGTTGTAGTCACAACCGAATATTGCTTTTACAATTTTCTTTGCTGGATTGAATGACTTGGTTCTACAATTTGATGCCTTGTGACCTTGTTTCTTGCATTTGTGATACTTGCTATCAAATTTTGGTTTCTCTTTGCATTCATTAGCCTTGTGACCATGCTTACTACAATTGTAGCATTTAACATTGAATTTTTCTTTACCGTTACTCCAACATTTGTTTGATGTATGACCTATCTTACCATAGTGATTGCAAGTAGGTCTTTGATTCCTTTGAGCACCTTGTTTGGAGGATTCACCTTCTTCTTTGTATCCAATTCCTGCTTTACCTTTTTGTCTATAGAGATTCTGCTCATTCAGCTAATTCAATTGATTCATGTCTGCTTAGGATTTCATCATTCTTTCATTGATTTGTTTTTTAGTGTTTAGGTCATTTTTTAATCTTTCACTAATTTTCTTTTCAGATATTAGCTCATTCCTTATTCTTTCATTGATTTATCTTTTCAAATTTAGATCATTCCTTAATCTTTCATTGATCTATCTTTGGCTCATGATTTCCTTATTTTCATTGGAGATTTGATCCATAAGATCTATATGTTGAAGGGATTGGTTCTAGATCTCATTGTTTCTTCCATCCATTTCTTCTTTCATATTGCTCCTCTATTCCAAAATTTCACATAGTCTTACTGATTAAATTTCTTATTCTATTTTGAGCTTTTTTACTTCTTCTTATAGGGACCCATTCTTCTCTAGGAGTTCTTTGATTGCATCATTTGATTCATTTGAACTTCTTGAAGGGAAAAAGTCTTCAATTCTTTCTTCAATGTACTAATGATCATTCATTTGACTTGCAAGTTCCTTCCTTCTTTTTAGGGATTGGGAAAATTGCTCCTTAGCTTTCTTGAGTTGTGCAATGGCCATCTCTAGATCTAGCTTTTAATTGTTAATGGCTTTGTCAAGTCTAAATATCTCCATTGTCCTTGATCTTTGCTCAAGCTATCAAACTTTATCTTGAGAACTACAATGCTCTGATACTAATTGTTGAAAATATTCAAGACTATCTAGGTTATTGAGAGGGAAGGGGTGAATCAATAACCTTAAAACTTTATCAAATTCAGATCTTAATTGCAATAATCCAATGAACATTTAATTCATTAAATCAGATCTAATTGTATACATGAGAAACTGAAAACATAATAATTTGGCGATGTAGAAATCTTCCAAATAAAAATTAGAACTGGGGTGGGGATGATACCCACAAAACTTCAATACTGTAGCATAAAGTTGGCTTGTTAAGGCTTACAATGATCACTTCTGATGATCTACCCTATTAGGAGCAATTAGGATTGTTGGGTCCACCTTATTAGAGGTTTTACAAACATACAATGAAGTATGTACTTGATAAAGAGATTTTGAGAAAAGACCATTAAGTCTACCTTGCTAAAGGATTTATATTGGTTTACCTATTAGGATGAAATAGTAGATCTTTGACTTACAATTGATTTACTGATATAGATTCTTTGAAGTATTGATCACCTTTCTGTGACAGGTATGATTCCCTTTCTCCTTTACTAATATGGCTTTACGATACACTTTGTTTTCTACTAATTCATATTCACATGCTTCTACGCCACATTACCATTACATTATCATACTACCTTGGATATGATACAATACATTACATATATATCAATCCAATTTACAAAATTAAAAAGTTGACCAATATACAAGTTAACACTAATATTTTGAAGTTGACCCATATGTAGACACTCAGGTTCTGAAGACTAACTTGGTGAAGTTCTGATACATAGCGTCCACTATCATTACTCAGCATCATCATGCACTTGGTTGAAGTAGAAGTTTGGTCCATACTAATCATCTTAAAGTAGTCTTAAACTTGGTCTCCACTAGTGACTTGGTACATACTGTATAACTCAGTTGAAACTAAATTACTCATTTACCATGATTGCACTCAGTAAACCCTAATCTTCATATAGCTTGGTTAACACTGACTTCGCTTTACATCAACTGCTGGCTTGGTAGAAATTGCAAAGCTCGATAACCACTAAATTGCACAAGTTGCATCGTAAGACTTCACATTGCTTGATTCTGCTCGGTTTGAACTGTTGCTCTTCACACTAACTAAATTCACTTGGTAACCACTGGAATGCTTGGTAGGAGCTATAATGCTCAGTGGCTACTGAAATGCATGGAAAACACTATAGACTGTTCAATGAGCTTGGTAGCCATACATAATCTGAATAAGTGTTGTCACTAATAACAAACTTGATTGAATGCCAACATTATTGAGTGGTGAATTCTCCACTTTGGTCTAATCTTAGACATTTTAATTTAAATGTGTTACCCTTTCTACCAATTTCCTAAAGATTTTGAAGATTTCAAAGGCTTTAGATTTATACTTTAAAAAGTTTACCCAAATTATTCTTGAGTAATCCTATATAAATAACATGAAATATTTCTCACCATTCAATGGTGGAGTTTTGGTTGGACCACATAAATTAGTATGCACAAGTTCTAGTGGTCTATTAGATAGATATTCCTTGGTTTTGAAAGAGGTTCTTGTTTGCTTACCTTTCATACATTCTTTACAAACCTTTGCTGGTTTTCTCATTAGAGTTAGACCTTTGTCAGTTTTGTTCTTACTAATCCTTGAATTATTATTAAAATTTAAGTGTCCTAATATTTTTCAAGACTAGTATTAATCAATGATGATTCTTGAATTGTAGAATCAATTAGATTGTAAAGAATTATGCCCATTCTCAAAACACTATAAATCACTTTATCACTTTTGATCTTCATAGAACATCCCTTAGCATAAAAATAAATAGAGTATCCACTATCAAAAATATGATCCACACACTCTTTATTTTAATGTTTCAAAACTCTTATGTGCTCCATGCTTCTACTTGAAATTTATTTTGTCACTTCTCATAGTTTTTATCATAGCATTACAAATTGAACTAAAATTCTGTATAAAATTTCTAGAGAAACTTTCTAATCCATGAAATGATCTAACTTCTCCAACATTCTTTTGGTCTAGGCCAGTCAAGAATAACTTTTACCTTTTCAAGATCCATCTTCAAACCATTAGCTAAAATGACAAAGCCAAAATACACAATCTCTCCCTTCATGAATAAAAATTTCTTCAAGTTAATCAGTAACTTTTCCTCCTTCAATCTCTATAACTCTTGTTTGATATTCTCAAGGTGTTCTTCTTTAGTCTTATTGAATATCAAAATGTCATCAAGATATACAATCACAAATCTGCCCAAGAATTTCTTTAAAACTTCATTCATCAACCTTATGAAAGTACTTAAACTAAAAGGAATAACCAACCATTCATATAAATGTTCATTGGTCTTCAAAGTATTTTTCCATTAATATCATTCTTTACTTCTAATCTTATGATAGCCACTTTACAAATCAATCTTGGTAAAATACTTTGCTCCACTCAAACAATCCATTATGTCATCCATCCTAGGCAAGGGAAACATATGCTTCATTGTAATTTTATTTATAGCTCTAGAATTGGTGCATATTTTCCATTCCCCATTCTTCTTAGGTGCTAACACGTCAAGTATTGTACAATGTCTGAAACTTTCTCTAATCATACCCTTTCTAAGAAGTTCTTGCACTTTTCTATTCAATTCAACATTTTTAGTAGGTGTTAATCTATGGGATGCTTTATTAGGCAAGATAGCTCTAGGTATTAAATACATAAATTTAATTTATTAATGATTTGTCAAAAAAACCAACAATACCATGCTTGTCACCAAGTCACAATTGACATTTCAAAAAATGAAATCAATATTGCTATCTTTAAAGATTCATTTTGCATCAAGGAACAAAATATGTCAATAAAATTCCCCATTTTTCCTTGAGGAAAAGTCATTTTTGTTCCTTCATATATCATACGAAAAAATATAAATGAATTCTTAAGATGAACATGTGAACAAATAAGCATAACAAATATTAAGTGTTTATACTCATTTGAATATATGACAATCACCAACATGCATTTTTATTTGAAAGTACTAGATAAGGTATATAAAGAAAAAAATGAAATGCTAATAAAATAAAATTTACCCATTGAATCGTCAAAAGACCAATCTATGAAAAATTGTGCCAAAATTGATCACACAAGATATCTATCTAGAACTAGCTAAAGATTATCCATAAAGTCTATAAACAATTCTTTCATATATAAAAATGTCACCGATCATAGTATTCAATGCATCATTGAATCAAGCAACTGAAAGCCAACCAATACATCATTGAAAAGATAAAATGTGTGTCTCCCCATTTTTCATTGACGACATAAAATAACTTCTTTTGAAAAACCAAAAAAACTAAGTATAGGAGCAGAAACCTACAAATAGACTCCCACATTTCGAGTTACTTATTGCAATAAAGATTGTGAAACAACTCCTAATCTTGTGCAAAACTATTCAAATGTGTCATGAGGCAAAGGTTTGTAAAAATTTCAGCAAATTTCCCTTGAGTAGGAACATAGATCAACTAGAACTCATTATCAAGTACCTTATCTCTAATAAAATGAAGTTTAACTACAATATGCTTAGTCCTAGAGTGTAGGACTAGATTTTTACTTAACTATATAGTGCTCATGTTATCACATAAAATAATGATAGGCTTTGGTACTTTAATTCCTAAATTAGATAATTGATAGTCCATCCAAATTAGTTGTGTACAATATGCTATAGCAACAACAAACTCAAATTCAAAAGATGATAGTATTACACATTCATGTTTTTTGCTATGCTAGCAATGAACTGGTCACCCAAAAAGAATGCAACACTAGTGCTCTTTTCATCCTTAGATCTACATCAGTTTGCATTTGTATAACCAATCAAGGTAAAGGCATTATTATGTGGATACCATAGGCCAAAATTAAGAGTACCTTGAATATACTAAATTATTCTATTAACTACATTTAGATGGGACTATTTTGGAGCATATTGAAACTAAGATACTATACATACTACTTGCATTAGATTGGGTCCAGGAGGAATTAAATACAACAAACTACCATTCATGGATCTATATAGTGTCTTATTAACTATAGAAGAATCATCATATTTCACCAATTTGCACTTGGTTTCCATATGTGTGTTGATAGGTTTGCAATTAGTTGTGTTAAATTTCTTTAACATTTCCTTAGCACACTTTATTTAAGACAAAAATAAGCCATGTTCAAGATGTGATATTTGCAAGCCAAGAAAAAATGTAACTTCACCCAAAAGTGCCATTTTAAATTTAGATTCCATGATATTAGAGAACTATTTTGACAACTCATCATTACTGGATCTAAAAATTATAACCACATATATCTCAATTGCTAATATATCATTATTTACAATTTTTGTATATAGAACATTGTCTACACTACCATAAATAAATCCATTAGCAATGAGATGTTTGTCTAGCCTCAAATACCAAGCCCTAGGAGCTTGTTTAAGTCCATATAATGTATTTTTAAGACAATATACAAAATATGGTTTTTTAGAAGACTCAAAGCCTTCTTGCTATTCCATATAAAATTCTTCTTCAAGATAACCATTTAAAATGTTATTTTAACATCCATATGATAAAAAATAAATTTCTTATAGCTAAGATATGTAAAATATATTCTAATGAATTCCATACTTGGAATTGGTGCAAAAGTTTCACCAAAATCAATATCTTTTTATTGGGTATAGCCTTTACACACAAACCTGGCTTTTTTTCTTACAACTATTCCTTCTTCATTTAGTTTATTGTGAAACACCCATTTTCCACCTATGAACATTTTGTCATCAATTCTAGGAACAAGTTGCCATGTTTTATTTTTCTCAATTTGATTGATTTCATCCTGCATAGCATTCAACTAGCAAGGATCCATTAGTAATTCAACCATATTTATAGGTTTGAAATATGATATTAAGAAGAAATATTCTATGAAGGATTTGAGAAAGTATGCAAATCAAATCCATGAATCCTTCGAATACCTACATGTAGAAAAGCTATCACAGAGAAGAAAAAGACAAGAAGAGGCCAGGGTTTTCTCTGAAAATATTGAAAATGTATATTCAGATAAAGAAGAGATTAAGAATTACAAAGAAATCAATCCTTATAAAAGGAGATCGAAACCTTAAAAGGGTAACCTAAAGGTGAAAGCTATTTAATAATTACTAATTAATTATCAAATAGAGAAAGCTAAAAAATGCATAAAGCAAAACCTTAAGAAGGGAGAAAAGGTAATTTAATAAATGAAATTAAATCAACCTTTTTCTCTAACACTCTATACTATGAGAATGTTCATTATTTATGGCTTTCCTTATAGTTAAAATTCAAGCTTCTTTATCTCCTATAACTTGAGACTTGGGATGCCTTTTAGTAATGATTCTAGAAGAAGTTTTTAGGGTAGTTTTAGTTTCTTGAGGAGTTGAACAAGTTTCTTATTAATTTTGATTATAAATTTCTAGATCAGCATTATCTTATCTTGACCATTAGAAATATGTTTTTATTCTTTGAAAAGAATCTTCTTCAATGTCCTTTTCACTATTACTAATAAACAAAGAACTTTCATCAAATACAACATTTATAGTTTCTATGATTTTGTTTAGCCTTTTATTGTAGGACTTAAAAGATTTTCTATGTGTAGAGTATCCTAAGAAGATACCTTCATTGGATCTTGAATTGAAACTATATAAAAAATCATTATCCTTCTTGATAAAGCATTTACAACCAAAATTATTGAAGTTTTTAACATTAGCATTTTTTTTGCTTCATATTTCATAAGAAGTATAAGGAGTCCTTCCTCTTATTTGATTCCTTTTAAAAATATATACAACTCTATGAACAAATTCTTTCCAAAATTTATCATGTAATTTGGCTTCATTCAACATTGTTCTATCCATCTCTTTAACAATTCTATTTTTTTCTTTCCACAACAACATTTTGTTGTAGTGTAGGGGTAATTGAATACTGCCTCTTGATACCTTGTTTTTATCAATATTCAATGAATTCTTGATGAATTGTCCACCTCAATCTGATCTTAAGCATTTTGATTTTATATCTTTTTCCATTTCTACCATTTTCATGAAGATTTTGAATATTGCAAAAGCTTCATATTTATGCTTCAAAAAGGTTACCCAAACCATTCTTGAGTAATCATCTACAAACAACACAAAATATTTCTTACTATTCAATGGTGGAGTTTTGGTTGGACCACCAAAATTAGTACGCACAAGTTCTAGTGGTTTATTAGATAGATATTATTCTATTTTGAAAGAGGTTCTTGTTTGCTTACCTTTCACATATTCTTCACAAACTTTTGTTGATTTTCTCATTAGACATAGACCTCTAACCTTTTTGTTCTTGCTAATCCTAGCAAGATAATCAAAATTTAAGTATCCTAATATTTAGTGTCATAAATGGTTTTCTTCAACTTGACACAAGTGTTGGAATTACAATAGGAAAAGTAATCTCTAAGGGGGGGGGGGGGGGGAGGGGGAGTGAATTAGTGCTTTAAACATTTACCCATAAAATATTCACCACACATCCATCTCACATATTCAATAAGTAAAGGATGACACCCACAAATCTTCACTAGTAGTAATAATATGTATCCAATGAAGGTTACAATGTTTGATCATGAGACATGATCTACCCTGTGAAAGGTTTGCCTTGTTAAAGGCATACAAAGACTATTAGGTCTCACGCTGTTAAAGGATTTCAACACCCTTTTAGAAGTATGCCTAGTTAAAGGACTTTAAATCACAATTAAGTAAGTACCTTGTCCGAGGATTTCAATACATCTTGTTAGGACTACTCTATTAAGAGATTTAATTGATTCACCTATTAGAATGTCTCAACAATGATCGTACGATTAGCACTCTATTTCTTGATGACAAATCACCTATATAGTTATGTGTACTTGATCCTCCTTGATCACATGTGTCTCTATTATTCACTATTTCTTTTCTCTTTTCTCCTTTAACTAATTCTGCAATGTAATTCAAATCATAATGTCTTGGTCACCATGAATGTTTTGGTTTGCACATGCAAAACTCCCTTTTTAATCATAATAAGTTTAGGATTTTTCCTCCTTGAGAAGACCTAGGTAACTTAGGGTTAGGTATGAATCAACGACTGTGATTCATCCATACTACCATTTAAACCTTCCCTTTACCTAATTTGATGCATGTAATACATAGGGATTCCCACTTAATATTCATCCTTATCAACAAAATATCATAATTCAGTCCTTAAGTCAGCCCAAAAATGGTTTACATAGTAGTTTGTGCCAATAAAAATAACTATGACAAAATTGTGTTACTCGACATCTGAAATCATTGGTGTTCAATAGATACTATGACTTCAATACTATCACTTGGAATCTGAATGACTTAGCATGCACTGCTTGCTTGACTCTTGAATCACTTGACACATACTGTATACTCAACACTTGAGTGACTCAGCATATGAGTGACTCAGTACTCACTATTTACTCGACATGCTCTAACTTATATGTTGTGGATAATATATGTTACTTGTTCAACATGAACTAAGTAAATGATTCAAGTGTATAGACACTGACTTGTCAAAACCAATCTAAGACTAACAATATCCCCCTTTGACATGAGTGTCAAAAATACTTGGTCATACATTAAGACTATTATTCTTACGAGCATAACATAAATGATTATTCATCTTCTTATACAAAATTTCAAAATATCAAAATTTTGCAACATGACTTACACCTCAAAATATCATAACTCCCCTTGAGTTATTTGATCTATTCTATATTGTACTCTGTATCAAAATCTTTCTCCTGCTAAGTAGATTTGTATCAGTTGATACTCTTTCTCTGGTTTATGCTTGCTTGCTCTTCCATTTTCTCTTACTTTCCATTCTTGCTCCCCCTTTTCTCTTACTCCCCTTTTTGACATTGATGTCAATGGGTTATACACTAATAATGTATTATTCCAAAAAAGATTCATGGACCTAAAGTATAATTTTAAGATCTGCATCCCAATTATCACAAGCTACCTCTAAAGATGTAATTTGGATGGCCAACTCAGCAGCAAGGCATACTAAGCCATCTAATGTAGAAAGATTGGGGTCTTTCCTCACAAGTGTTACTACATAGCCTAGTTCCTTGTGTAAAATATCCATGTGAGGAATCAGTGTAGACTAGATGGTGATCAGTTTAGCCCTGATATTGGCTTCATTTGTTGTAATGTTGCTAATTGACTTTGGGATTGCAAAGGGGTCATAATGTGTTTCTCACTTTGAGCTAGAGACATGGGCAATTTTGTACCCGATGATTGCATTTGACTCTTCAAACTTAGGATGTGATTCGTTATATCCTGTGTGAAGAGTGTGGGATTACACAATTTGGTGTATAGAGAGAAAATGTTCTCTAGTACCTTCTTCATACTATCTATCATAGTTGTGAATGCAACCTATGTTAAATACAATATCACTAAATATCTTCTCATTCACTTTGTTTTTAAACTTCTTCTCAAACCATTCTAATAATTTGAAATTAACATCCAGATTTGTGTCACTTACTCTTTCCACTATATTGGTCAATTGTTCAATGATTAGCTTTCTTTCATCTAGAGTAGCAGACTGAATGCATCTAAGAAAATTTATTTGATCTCATTCAAATCTTTCTTTTACACCGCCTTTTGAGCAGTTCCTAATATTT
Source organism: Cupressus sempervirens (assembly GCA_028749045.1). NCBI lineage: Eukaryota > Viridiplantae > Streptophyta > Pinopsida > Cupressales > Cupressaceae > Cupressus > Cupressus sempervirens. The sequence goes on from CM053786.1 coordinate 743,190,418, forward strand.
CTTCCTTGCTAGGGCCTCTTGTAGTATACCCATTTTCTCAATTGTTATTATTGCATAATCAAACTTGGCCAATACAATTTCTTCATCTAGGATAACATCTCCATAAGTAATTACCTCTTCTACCTTAGATGAACTAGGATTCAACACTGAGAATTGCAAAGGTGTTGCATCTATGCTTAGCCTCTAAAGAGTTTGATTGGAAGAAGTTCCAGATTCTAGAAATGGCACCAGTACTTGAATTGCTACTAGCTCCTTTGTCTTGGGTATCAAATTTGGCTCTTCAAACTAGTCCTTTTCTGCCTCTTTGATTTTATTTGCACCTTAATCTTATGTCAGAGGTGCAAGTGCATCTACTTGACCTATTTGGCTTTGTGTCCCATCATTTACTAGTGTTTCTACCTTGTCTTGTCCAAATGTCTCAACCTTTTCTTTTTCAAGTTCTTGTACATTTTCTAATACTAGAGTGCTTTTCATGAGTGTATTGATAGTGCAACCTATTGTCTCCTTCCTTTGATATAAACTAAGGGTTGTGAAGGTTGTACACTTGTGAATTGAGGAGTGATTATAGGTCGTTCTTGTGTTTTCACTTCCTCTCCTATAATCATAGACTCTAACTTTTTAATTTCGTCCACACTTACTAATACAGGGTTATCACATAATTTGACCTATAGTGTAGATTGGATAAGTATTCTTTTCAAATATTCCTCTATTAGGGGATTGATGTTTTAATTAGTAGGATCAGAAACATCTATTACTTTGACGATTTCAATGTTTGCACTTATCACTTGTGGAGGGATGGCACTCAACATTTGTGTATCTTGTAGATTTTGTTCTAGTTGTTGCTCTTCCTTAGCTTGTGCCTAATCATCATCATCCATATTAGTACTTCCCTCAACTATGCCTTTTTTATTGTTATCTTCTTCATCTTCTCCTACCTCAATAGGTGTCTAATCATCTTCTTTTGATGTTGTTAGTCCATATGCATTTCCACATTTGTTTGGACTTTTGGACTTCTATACAACATCCTCTATATTGTTCTGTAATATGCTAAATGCCCTATACTTTGGTACAAATCTTACATCATACTTCTTTATGGCTTTAGACATTTCAACCTTACTAAGTTATGGCATAACTTGAGCAAGGGATGTCTTTCTATTTTCAAACAATAATGTCATTTTTTCTCAAGTCTTTCATATAAACTCTTAGGTATCGAGTTGGCAATTTCTAGAGGAACTTTCTTGAATGTAGCCATCATGGCATATATTTCCTCCTCTACTTGATTCTTCTCAATATTTGAAATATTATCAAATTCAATGTGAGAGAAACTTGACAAATCAACATTGTTTCTAACATTCTCACATAAATTGTCTAGGTCTTAGGAGGGATTGTGACTCACCACTTGGAATTGGTTGTTGTCATCAAATTCAGTCTTCTCCTCATTAGATTTATCTTGAGTGACATACTTTCTTCTTGTTCTTTTCTATACTCCAACTTCCTATTCACTAGGCTTGGCTACCTCTTTACCATTCTATGTAGTGACTCCTCTACTAGCCCTTGTGGTAGGTGCTTTTGTTTTGGGCTATCTAGGTTTTGCAACCTTCTTTGGTTTTGTCATTGCTTGTGTCTTTTTCTTTCTTTTCTTCTTGTCAGTAGTAATAGGTGCTTCCTCAACTTCTTCTTCCTTAGTACCTTCTCAAGTTTCTATTTCCTCCTCTTGCTAATCCTCTCCCTAACCTTGTGTCACTGCCAATGGTGCTTGAACCTATGTATCCTCTTCTTCTTCTTCCTTGGCTCCTTCACCAAATTTTTCTTTCAATTTCTTCACCATTTTTTCTTCTTCTTGATCACATAAGTAGTCTTCAAATCATAGTATTCTTTGATTTGGCCAATTCATAATTACCAAAAAAATTGGCTTCCTTGTCCACTTCTTTTGCAAGTAATGTTGTGATTGCTGCAGAGGCCTCATCAACATTAATCTCATATCCTAATGGCCTTAGCCATCTCAACCTAGGAATTTTTGCTTGTACATATGTCTGATCAATATCAACTAGGAATCAAACATCATCATAATGTTTCTCCACTAGTGAGACTGATATTCTTAATCTCTTCTTCACAGATTGTTTAAAATCTTCAAAATAACTAGCCATCACTGACTCAAATTTATTAGCTAATTGTTCAATGAATTCTCCTATCTGTACTGCAATTGATCTATTTGTCTTCCATGCAACCTTAAAAAATTTAAGAAATGTATTCTACACTTAGAAGAAAATACATACCAGAATAGATCCAAATTTATACTGAGCACTCTTTGTTTTCCTTATAGCTCCTAGATATTCAATCAATTGTTGCAACTAAAACTTGATAAGATCATAAGTATGATCTTTCTTCACAATTTTTTACCCCATATCTACTACAATGCAAGGTACACTATCTAATCTACTTGACTAATAAAACTTGTGTTCTATTACTCTTACTAAGAAAGCTATCAAGGGATCTATGATTGTGTAGATGGTCATTCACCTTGTATTCCATGCAACCCCTATGTTCTTTTCAATGACTTCCTTTGACTCACTTCTCATAGTATTTGGTCGATCTAGAGTTGGATACCCTATTACCCTATGAACAATTTTCGTTATGATTTTAAATGGCCCGTTGTCTAACCATATTGAGCTATCATGATTTTACTTAAGAAAATCTTAATCCACTCAGTTTTGAAGACATTTGGAAAATCTAGGGTATAAGTTAACCCTTTCTTCTTGACAATATTGTACTCTTCCTTCAACACTCCATTTTCACATAATCTCCCTTATTTTTCTTTGATTTCCATGTCACCTATGCTTCCAATCTTACAAGTGTAACAATTTTTGACATCTTGAATCATCAAGACTCAGATGGTATCATAGACAACGCACCAGAGGGACCCTACTTGTAAGCTATATCTGAAATAGCCTTAAAAATAGGTTGTTTTATCTCATTGCTAATTAATTGAACATTTAAAACCTCTTTTCTCTCTACATCTTTCACTTTAGAAGAACTAGATGCCATTACATATATCTAGGGTTTGTGAAATTTGGAACTAGATAGCTTGGCACATGGTAAATACCTTATAAATCTTGATGAAATGGTGTTAAACAACTGTTTAAATCTCTTGCAAATTCTCAAATCAAATTCTCCAGATCATATTTAGCTCTTTGTGTTCTTTCTCAAATTCAAATGATGTTAATGAGTAGAAATCAATCAAATATCCCTTAAAATACTACAAGTAATGCTAAGTGCTTACACATCTATAAGCTTGAAATCAATTGATTTCTAGCTCACTCAGCATCCACATGTCTTTCCATTCACTCAGAAACCATTATGAGCTTAGCCTCACCTAACCAATTTCTTTAGCTCAACATCCACTAATATTTTACTTGGCAACCATAAGAGAATTTTCATGCTCGACAGTAACATGAAAAACTGACAAAACTTAAAGATTTTTTTTTTGATTTCTAATAAAACTTTACATATTTATTCATGCATATGTAATATTTTTAAAACTAAATCCTTGGAACTAATGTATGGTATATATTTTTAAATATCAATCCCACATACCTCTTGATTGCTTAGTTTAATAAGGCATTGGGTAAAGTGATCCCATTTGCACTTGATGTGTTGCAATCATCCTTTCTCTTACATGTCTTATTCATGTTATGTTTAACATTTTTAGTATTTACCTTGTCTTTTCCTTTATCAAACTCACAACTTGGTGCCTTTGACCTTGTTGGACAATATCGACCAATGTGATTAGTCTTCAAATATCTAAAACATGTGGTTTGACTCAACCACCTTTTGTAATCAATCTTGAAGTGTGTTCTAATATAGTTCTTAGGAACATGTCCATACTCTTGATAGTAGTGAAACCTATACCTTGTATTATAATCCCAATTATAAGAGTTTCCATTGTCCTTTACCTTTATTTTCTTGTTTGATGACCACTTGGGTTTGGATTTGCACTCAAAAGCTCTATGTCCATACTTTTGATAGTTATAACAATATCCTTCAATCTTTGAGTGTGCATGGTCTTGGTTTTACATTCATGTACCTAATGACCTTGTTTTTTGCACTTATGGTAGTGACCCACGCTCTTCTTCTTAACATTCTAAATTGCAGGTTTACTCCTACACACATTAGAAGTATGTCCTTTCTTACCATAATTATGACAAGTAGGTTTTGAGTTCTTACCTTTGTTACTTCTTTCTTCAACATGTTTGGATGATTATCCTTCTTTCGTACTAGTGTATCCAAGTCCAAATGTATCATTGTTAGATCTAGAAGATCTCATCAATTGTTCAAAGTACTTGATCGCTTCATTTATTTATTGAAACTTTTAGCAAAATCCTTTTCCCTTTTTAGATCATTGCTCAACTATTCATTATGTAATTTGAGTGTTGTTATCTCAATGTCTTTACTATTTATTTCATGATTAGCAATCATGACTTGATTCATTATTTCCAATTGCATGTGAGAAATCCCGTTTACTTCTGATGTTTTTTCTTCTAGTCTTTTGGTCAAAACACTTTTGTCATCTTAATCATGTTTTTTTCTTCTATAGCTTTCTTTTTCTATTCAATCACCTCACATAGTTATATGACTTGTGATTCTTGCTCTATCTTTAGATTTTTTATCTCTTCAGCTAGGGTTCTATTCTTTTCCATTAGATCTGCATCTATTGCACCAAATTCATTGGAGTTTCTAATTGCAAATAGCTTAGTAGTATCCATCTCTTGGTATTGTGTGTCATTCTCCTCAATAGAAATTTCCTTCCTTCTTCTCAATGATTTCTTTAGATCTTCTCTTGCTTCATTCAACTGATGTAGAATGAGTTGTATTTCAATTTCTTGGTTCTCAATAACTTTTCCCAACTTGTAGACTTCAATTTCCAAGATCTTCCCTCAAAGTTGTTAGGCTTCTCTTTTAGAGAACAAGGCTCTGATACCAATTGTTGACATTACAATAGGAAAGGTAATCTCTAGGTGGGGTTAAATCAATGCTTTAAACTTTTACCCATAAGAATTCACCACACATCCATCTCACATATTCAATACATAAACTAAAATACCATGTAAAGCATATACATATAAAATATGTAACTAAGTAAAATTTCATACATACATGAAACAAGATATGATTACCTAGAGACCCTCCAATGAGAAGGTAAAACTGGGGTGGGGATGGCACCCATTAATCTTCACTACTACAATAATAAAGTGTATCCAATGAAGGTTACAATGTTTGATCATGAGACATGATATACCCTGTGAAAGGTCTACCCTATTAGAGACTTGCAAAGATTGTTAGGTCTCACCCTGTTAAAGGATCTCAACACCTTATTAGAAGTGTGCCTTGTTAAAGGACTTCAAATCACAATTAAGTACCTTGTTAAAGGATTTCAATATAGCCTGTTAGAGCTACTATGTTAAGAGATTTAAGTGATTCACCTTTTAGAATGTCTCAACAATGATCCTATGATTAGAATTCTATTGCTTGATATTAGATCACCTCTATATTGATGTGTACTTGATCCTGCTTGATCAGATGTCTCTTTGTTGTTCAATGTTTCTTACCTCTATTCTCCTTTAACTGATTCTATAATGCAATTCAAATCATAATACCTTGGTCACCATGAATGTCTTGGTTTGCACATGCAAAACTCTTCTTGATTATTCATTCATTCCCTTTTTGCTCATAAGAAGTTTAGGGTTTTTCATCCTTAAAATGACCTAGGTAACTTAGGGTTAGGTATGAATTAATGGATGTGATTCATCCATATTTCTATTGCTACTTAAACCTTCCCTTTACCTAATTAGATGCATGTAATACATAGGGATTCCCACTTAAGATTCCCTTGAGTTATTAAAACCAATTTGAGATTAATAACAAGACAAGTACTGATTAATGATCATTCTTGAACTATAGAATGAATTAGATTGTAAAGATTTCTACCTGTTATCAAATTGCTAGCAATCACTTAATCCCTTTTGTTCTTGATAGAACATCCCTTAGCATGAGAATAAATAGAGTATCCACTATCACATATCTAACTAGCACTTAGTATATTATGTTTTAGGCCCTCTACATAACATACATCATGTATAGGAGTGTCTTTATTGAGAGTTCTTGAGTCATGACCTATTATATAGGCACCTAAATTGTCTCCAAATTAGACAAACCCTCCATTGAAGTCTTCTATGGTTTTAAACATGTTTCTACAACCAATCATATGATGTGAATTTTTGCTATCCAAAACCCAAATTGAAAGTTTATGAGAAAATAGAGTTGTTCACACAATTAGAGATTGCAAGTTTATGACCTTCTTTTATAATAAAATCATTTTCTTTTGTTTTTCATCAAGTAATGTTTTTTGATTCTCAATATGCTGATTTGCACTTTTTAATTTGACTTGTAAAGTTCAGTTTTATTTTTAATGATTGGAGTTTAATTTCTTTAATCTTTTTACTTCTTGTAAAGAGTGCAAAAGTTCTTCCTCAATGTCAAGGTCTTCACCTAAATCAAATGAAGATTCTAATTGACTAGATTCTAATTTTTAAACATTTCTTATTTCAACCATCAATAATGTTTCTCCTTCCCCACCTAAATCATTTGATTCTTCATTTGAGTCCTCTTTTTAAAAGAGACTCTTCTTTTTAAAATTCTTAAATCTTATTTTTATGCCAAGGTTTCTTTTTGAAGGACTTTTCAAAATTCTCATCATTTTCATTTTGATTAGCATAGGGACATTTTGGAGAAAAGTGCCCTAATTATTCACAACTAAAACATTTACATTTTTCTTGATATTTCTTTTTCATTTTTCTAACTAGCAATGCTTCTAAAGCATTTGTTAAATTTGAATCACTCATCTTGTTTCTTAGCCTCAAAGACTATCTCTTTGATTTGGAACCAACCTAATTGCTAATTCTCATTTCATATGCAATTAAAGTTCCTTGCAACTAATGTAAAGTCATTTTAGAGAAGTTTTTATGCTCTTCTAAAGTAGAGATTTTTGTTTCAAATATAGGCAGTATAGTCCTAATTAACTTTGAGACAATGTCATGTTCTTCAATTATCTCTCCTAATCCCCTTCTACCATTTACTACTTCAACAATTCTTAAGAAGTAAACAATTATACTTTCATCTTCATTCATCTTCAAACTATCAACTAAGATTTCAAAATTATTAATTTTGATATCTTGACATTTTCATTACCTTGATAAATAGCTTCCATTTTTACCAAAATGCCATTAGTAGATTGATAGTACATGACTTTTAAAAACACATATTTAGTGAGACCACATAGGATGGTAAATTTGGCTCTTTTATTAAGTTCATACTTGGTTGTATCATCAATATATATGGGTATACTTTCTAGTACATTATATTTTGTGACTACAAATTCCACACACAAACATCTAGAGAGTTTATGAAGGCTTCCATCATTACCTTCCAAAAAACATAATCGGTGTCATCAAATAATGGGGCTCTAGTAAGAGAGTCACCTTCATTCTATATCATTGACACTTTCAAACCGTTCCTGGATAGTCACTATAGGAAAACCTATGAAGGGACCCTACACTCTAATACCACTTGTTAGAAGTAGTGGTTGTTTTGAGAGTGGGGTGGAGTCAATCAAAATAGCATATATATTGTACTTTTTAAACTATCAAAATCAAATACACAATTAACATTCAAAATAGATTGATACATAAAGTTGAACATAGAAATAAATCATTAGATATCAAAGTAGCTTAGAAAAATCACAAAAGAAAGAGACAAGATTTTATGCTGAGTGGGAAACCCTCAAATCCTTTTAGTTTTCTCATGGGGAAAAATCCACTTTGTTGGGACTTGTCATCTTATTGAGTAATAATTCTTTTGTGCATCTACAACTATAAAACCTTAGGGATTTAACCATTTTCTTTATTTTATAGTACATTTCTTCATAAATTATTTACATATATAATTGTATGTCTCAATTACATACACCTATATACATAAGCAATTCTTTAATTTTTCTTTATTTTATAGTACATTTCTTCATAAATTATTTACATATATAATTGTATGTCTCAATTACATACACCTATATACATAAGCAATTCTTTGATTTTTCTTTCAACTTTCAACCAAGTATTCCATATATAAAGAAATATGATTGTATGTTCCATTTTACTTCATGATATTTTTACACAATCACATTCCCTCATATAGGGATATACTAAAATAACTAGATTCATTTGATCTTTATTATTTTCATTCGTGCAACCAAAAGCTTTACAAAACTAAAATATTTTAAACTATTACCAAACCCTCATGTGTAGTAGGGTTAAGAGATAAACAAAAACTCAAATCTTCTTGAAGTCAAAAAAATACATTGTATTTTAGAAGAATTTTTAAAGAAATTGTTCAAGAAGAATCAACATGATTTCCTTGTTATTTTCGATGAGTGAGCCTTACACAAATGTAGACCAAAAACTTGTTATAAACTATTTCTACAACTAATTCATAAAATCATTTTTGAGACACAACTTCAAGGAAAAAATAGAATGATATCATCCATAACGGTCAAAGTACAAAGTGTCACAATAGAAAAAACTTCTTTACTGATAATTTAAAAAAAGTTTGCATATTTTTTCAAAACCCTCAAAGTAATTAACCAACTGATAAGATGAACACATATGTACACATAGTATAAATAATATGTCCCTAAAAAAAATTCTTTCTTGTTTGAAGATGAGAAGAAAAAAACCATTGCATATATTTTATTTTGAGGACCAACATACCTTTTGATCTTTTAGTCTTGACATCTTTCTCAAACTTTGAATATAAAATGAAAAGAACAAGTTCTTGAAACAAACTTTTGTTTCCAAAGAACATAAAGGAGATTGATGTTGTAATGTGGAGCCTAATCAGACTTGGAGGGCAATTTTTCCCCACTTCATTCAGTTTCCCCTCATATTTGACTATAAGGGTTTGGGGGCAATGCCCCCAAGCTCTAGGGGTTAAGGGGCAACACCCCTTGTAGGATCCTAGGGCAATTCCCTAGGTAGGTCAAGGGGAAATGCCTAATTTTGTAAGTGGGAAAATCTTGTATAAAATTATTAGGGTTAGGGATTTGTTGATTATGTATGATGAGATTGTAGCTTCTTGTGACAATATTGAGTTGTAAGGGATTACAAATTGTAATCATTGGATAATAAGAATATTCAACTCATTTTTTGGTGGACGTAGCCTAGGGATTGGTTGAATCACATTAAATCTTTGTGTCTTGTGTTCTCTTCTGTGTGATTTATTATTTTTTGATATTGGATATATTTGCATGTAATTGTTATTCTTGTCTCATTAATACTAACAAGAGAATCATAGATGTGCATCTCAGTTTTAGTAGAAAAAATCTTAATGTTATTTTATGCCCCTATTTGGATGTGGGAAGAAGACCAAAGACACAACTTTGTTTTTTTGAATACTTTGGAAGTCCCTTAGATTATTCAACCATATTCCATAACAAAAAGAAGAAGTTATGCACTAGTATACTAGATCCAATACATAACAAAAATTATTTCCTATTAGTAGAATAAAAAACATTCACATTATCCAAACATGCAAATTCACAATACCTTGGCCAAATTTCTCAATATTGATATCAAATGAACCAAAGTTTTATGTTATTTTAGATAATGAAAACCTAAAATGAAAGCTTAAGAACCCAATTGCAAAGATTGGATCAACCCAATCATGGCGGTGCTGCTTGTAGATAGGGAAAAAAATGTGAATAACAAGGAAACTTTGTTCAAAAGAACCTGTACAGAAAACCCTCAACTAACATATAATCATTTTGAAATCCAACAATACGATGTCTCCATGTGGGAGCATACAAACCATAATAAGTGTATGTTGAAAAGACTTTGTCTTTAATACATTATAATCATAAGTATCATCATAAAAATAGTTAAGTCACTTTATTTAACCTTTTATTGACTTGTTGAAAAAAAAAATACCACGCCTACCACCAAGTCACAATTCAATTTTTTAAAAATAAAATCAATATTGCCACCTTTAAAGAATCACCTTGCATGAAGGAAAAAAAATGTCAACAAGTTATGCATTCAATTATGATGATTTTCAAGGGAGACATGGTTTCTATACACCAATGTTCCAATGTTAAGTACGAATAAGAGCTATCATGTTCTTTAAATCAATGATAGGATGAAGAGTGTCACCAATATTTTGTTTGCTACATTTTATAAGCCATGTTTGTTGGAATTAATATATGGATGTAGTAATAAACATTGATGGCCCATCTCTTGATCTAGAAGCTAGATACCATGAAGTCATCCAAAAAATCCATGAAGATAGAGGAAATGATTTATAGAAGTGGTACATTTTGCCTTCCTTATATGATGATTTTGATGTGGCCAAATCCTGAATGACTAGGTATTAATGGGGAATACGGTCTAAGGAATAACAAGGATTGATTTGGACCAATAAAAGGTAATCGATACTCCACGTGTAGAAGTACTACGTACAAAGACATGTAGATTTCCAATTGTATGTTGAGAAAGGGAGGATACTAAAAACTAGTTCTAAGTGAACACAATAAAATATTTTCAATTATCTGAGTTTTAGTTTATTGTATTCTAATTAGTGCTTAGTTTTTCCTACATAAATCAAGTACTTTTTAAAGGATGGAGCTAGTGTGGTCAAATCATGAATGACTAGGTATGCATGGGGAATATGGTCTAGGGAATAACAAGGGTTAATTTGGCTAAAAAAAAAGGTAATCGATACTCCACATGTAGAAGTGTGTAAATTTGCGCTTGCAGTACCCTTGAAAAGGTATTGCTTTGGCCTTAGTGAATGATATGTAATCAAGTTGGATCACATATTTAAGGAAATGCCTTTAAGTATAGAGACATGTTAATTTACAATAGTATGTTGAGAAAGGGAGGATACTAACAACTAGAAGTGAACACAATAAAATATTTTCAATAATCTAAGTTGACTTTATTGCATTATGACCAATGCTTGGTTTTTCCTACATTAATTAAGTACTTTTTAAATAATATTTAGTTGAATGCAATGCCATGAGATTTGAGAGATAGGTCTAAACCCAGTTGCTAATCAAACTATTGATTTATCAATGCATCTTAATAAAATCTAATGGAGATGAAAAATACAAAGTAAAACACCCCTAATCAAATAGAAATAAACCCACAAACTACAAAGAAGCTTGTGTAGCGAGAAAGATAATAATAAGTCTTAGTAAATGAGGCTATCTATCAATTCTAGACTCCATAATGATGTTGAAAAATCAATCAAAAATAGTTTATAATAATAAAAAGATAAAATTAAAGAGGGTCATAGAAAGCTTATTTTGATTGTATTGTGTAAGCAACCAAACCATGTGAAAATAATCACCTTGCTTTTCAACATAGAAGAAAGATGATTAATTAGGGTTTAAAGCTTAACTACTCATTCCAATGTGGATGTTAGTGCATGAACTTTTTTTGTAGAAATATGTGTATATACATATTGTTAGAGTAAATAATTAATTTATTAATTATTTATTCTATTTACTTAAGCCTACTTAGGTAAATGCATTTCATTTATTAGTTGCAGTCTACGAGTTTGTTATAAGTTATTTACAATAGGAGAGTTTGTTCTCTTCTAAGTCATACTTATCCTCTCACCTTGTTCGAGGACTTTCCACCTCGTGTGGATGTATGCTTAGTTGTCACATTTATCTCCTAGCATCTTCTAGCTTATTCTGGAAGATTCTTGAAGCTCTTTATATTCAAGCTCCCTCATTGTATTTCATATCACTTCTTGCATATTGTAAATACATATTTTCTTGTGTTTGCATATTTTCTCTACAATGCCCCACCAAGGGATCCAAAGAATTTCACTAAGTTTACCAAAAAAAAATTTTTAAAACATGAAAGTAAAACCATTCATAACATTTACATAGTAACGGAAGCAATAGCAACAATTCAAATATAAGTAAACATAACATACATAACAGTTACATTCTTTAAAGATCCCTTAACGTTGAATCACATCTAATCATAACTTATTCATCTAACATCACATCCTTATGAAATAACAATGATACATCCAATGTACTTAAACAATATACAAGTGTCCTTTTAGTAATTACATTTTAGATTGCTCAACCATCCACTATACATGTTACAAGATATGAAAAGTTTAAAAGAATAAACATCCATGTAAATAAAGTACATCGTCATCCAATATTAATCTATAATGCAATTAAAGTAAATGAAACTACATATCATACATGATACATCATCACAAAAGATATAAACATCCATCACAAAAGATAACCATATATCACAAATATAAATAACTAAGTGCACGGTTCCTCCCAACCATAAATAGCATCATTAGACTATCATGGATCCTAGCCATCCCTTTGTGCGTAACATTTCAAAGCACCGAAGAGATCATCGGTATTATCATAGTAGGAATGTCACTCCTAAAAACATCCTACTAACATGCAAAGTAAAGCATAATAAATCATCAATGTAAGGAACATACCAGCAAATACATCCATCATAAGGTATATCATTTATCATAATGCTCCAAGAATAGAATGAAGATAAATACCAACCAAGAATACTCCAGCCACAGTGTCTCAGATGGATCTCAAATGATAAGAGTGGAAAATACACTACCACCCGATCGCGTGGAACCTAAGTGGTCCACTTCCACTGTGCTGAGGAGATAATCTCAAGTCTCAAACATGATATCATAACCACAACGTATAAATCTCTATAAGTCTAGGAATCCTAAAAGTATACTAACTCAAAGGTTCCATCACACAAAATTGATATCTAATTCCTAGAGGCACAACAATGACATGTAGGAAACCTACTATGCAAGTGGGAACTACTATGCAAGTGGGAAAGTGTCATCACATTTATCACGTACAAGTTACCCTAGTATTTAGCTAAACTCCACGGATCCATACTGATCTCATGCGGCCACTAGTATCCTCTCATACTGACGAAGCATACTAGGGAATGCAAGGTCGCAACCATGTGTTCTCACTACTCCCATCCTAGCCTATACAAGCGCTCAAAGCATGGGCAAGAACATCAAAACAATTATCTTTTTAGATTCATTTAATCCCCATTTAGTGTGTAAATGTTATCACTTTTTAACCAAACTTACAATGAGTTACCCTGGCAGCCACTTAGGGCCCCAGCTCCCATTGCAAGCCACTTCTCGACACTACAAGTAGATTACCTACCCTAAGCTTATGGAATCATGAATCTCAAAATCACAAAAGATAATCCATAATAAAATCATCAAATATGCATAAAAGCATCAAATATCCATAATAAGAATCATCAATTCTCCAAGATAAGAATCATCAAATCTCCATGAGCATCTAGAAAAGCATCCATAGAAAATTATGACCACAACAGTTCTCTATTGGCAACTGAAGGCATCACTGATAATCATAATAATTATTGGTTCTCAATAATCAAAATATATCTCAAAATAAATCACAATATCCATTGGTTCTCAACAAGCAACCAAGAATATCTCAAAATCATACTGATCGAAGACTCTAAAATGGTTGAGTCAAACATGTCACAACATGAAATCATCAAGAAATAAACTAACATTTCAGTCCCATCATGGCGACTAAAAAATAATTCAAGGATAACTGATCGGTGACTCAAAAATGATTAGCTCAAGTGTTTCATACACATACATCTCAGCTTCACACATGAAGACTGATGAACAAATACAAACATTTCATAGAGCATACGATCACATAACCATGGTTGGTCTTATAAAGATCGAGACCAAATAAAATCAACATGCCATCACATCTCATAACCCCCGAGCCTCTGGTAACAACCTAGGACTAGTCAACACTAGTTAACCCAAAACCCAAAACAAGAAGCATATAGAATACACGATGCAAACACATGTTTTGGTTTACTAAATTCACATAGTTGAATTAAGTGTAAAGGTTTTCCAATTTTCTGTTTGCAAATATACTTTTTAGTGTCTTAAGTTTCATCATTTCACCTACAAGTCAACCCAATTGTTCCCCGATAACATTATCCTTCTATTATTAAGAATTACATTCTAAGAATAACTTGAGGATAAATATTCACTAAACTGATTATCATTGACCTTTAATTAAATTATCCTCTATATTTAACCATGATCCATATTCTAATTGATTAACTCTTCTTTAATGTTACTTCAACTTTTCATCATAATCAAAAGATCATTATTCGTTAAATTATAAGAGAGCCAATTTATCAATCTTCGAATAAGAGATCATAACTTATTTAGAATGATCAATTAACATCGGTCCACAATCCTTGACCTTTTATCATTCTAATAATTCTCAATTATATATTACTAAGTCTTCACCATTAAAATATTTAAGGTCATTATTCAAGTCATGAGAGTACGATTTGTCAACTTCAATGTAATTACTTAACAACTTCACTAAAAGAATTGATATTAGCATATTAATTAAAACTTTATTACATAACTTAATTATTAATTAAATCTAATTAACTCTAATTAATTTAATTAATAATTACATATCTATGGCAATGTTCCAATTAATATTAGTTGACTAATAACTAACTATGATTTTGTAAGTTAAAAATCAGCTATAATCCAATACACAAATATTCATATTCATAATTTAATAACAGGCTATATTGGGAATCTTATTGTATAATAACTAAATTCATCACTCTTCAACAATGTTCCCATTAATACTTTAATAATAACAAGTTGTAATAAAAACCCCAATATTAATACCCTCAAATAGTTTTCCCTTATGTATGTTTATTTAAAAATTCAATTAATTAATACTCTTCTAAACTATTAACCAATTCAAATTGATTAATATCATTTATAGAACTTCAATCATTAACTTTAATCCGGTTAATTAATAACTATTTAAACCATTTATACCATTATTTATTAATAGTTTGTTAGAGCCAACAAATATTAATAAATAATAAACCCATCTATAAATAATTGATTTAGAGAGACTTTTACATAAGCTTCATTAGCTAACTCTTAATACCATTAAGGTATATCAATAATACATAATGTGTTAATAATTCAAATCTTGGCTATGTTATAACAATGTTATAATATAACAATGACTCTTAATTAAATCTTAATCTAATATCATTAAAGTCTCCTCATTTAAAAACGTAATATAAAATTACCATATTTAAATTATTTAATATATATTAAATAATATTTTAAAAAGTCTACTATATAAACTATATTAAAATCTCTTTTCTTGTAATTTTCTCTCATTTAAAAATCTATTTACTTAGATTGACTAATAATTAATTACACTTCTTCTACTATTAACTAATCTTAATTAAATTTGATTTAATTAAATTAGATAATAAATCATATAAAACTAATGCATATTAATAAAATTCTAATAAGGGAAGATTGCAATAAGATCTTTAATTCATTCCATGCTTTGATATATTATTTTTGTGAAGTTTAAGCATAAAGAACTCTTGGTTATGAAAAATGAAAAAATATTTGTCCTTGAATAAAACAGTCCCAGTACGATGGTCATATCTCCCTAATGAACCGTTGGATCGGGCTGAAATTGAAATATGTTGCAGAAAGCCAAGTTGTGCCCATTCTGACTGGAGCGATCGAATAAATTCGATCACAATAAAAAGTTATGAATGACTGAGTTCGAGTCTATCCAAGGGGCAGCGACAGAACAATTTGTATGAATTAAAAATTTTCTCTTAAAAGGTAATTGTTCTCTAAATTTAACCATAAAAGGGTTTGTTCATACGTATCTAAAAATATAATTAATAGAAAGATTACATCTAATCATTCAAATTTTTACCATAAAATTTCTATTTTAATTCCAAATTTTGTCTTTCTAATTTAATATAAATTCGAACCCAAACTCGATTCATATCTAATTATTTCTCCTTAATTGGATCTAGGGGTTTCTATTATTTTCTTCTCAACCAAATAAAATATCTAGATTCCAATTTCAAATTGTAGATTCAATCACAGAGAATATTCAGACATATGACAAACACGATGAAAACAGGAAGAGAAATAGTGCAAAGAGAATATGTGAATATCACGAGTGCACCTGGACACTGATGCTAAATTTTCCATGCCTCAGAAGTTTATAAAAAATCCCTTCCTTCTCCATCATTCACAATTCCTCTAAGATCCAAGCCAACTGAATCCTTCAAGTGACTAGAAGTGCTAGAAGAAGCCTAGAAGCATATAGAAAACATATGAGCATATGAATCTTCTCCAATGCATGTAAGCTTTGAAGCTTTCATTTTAGCTTGAAGCTTTTAGCTTGTAGCTTCCATTCAACTTGTCCAAACACACTAGGAGAGCCTCTATATAAAGGCCTCTAAGATGCATCTAGAGTGTCTTTAGAAACAACTAGAAGCTAAGCATGACAACCAAGCATGGGTCTTCTCCAACCTTCTAGATAAGTCTTAAGGTTGTAGACACCATGTGCTCAAATCAAATGCTAACTCCTAAGTGTAGACAATTTGTGCATTCTTAAAGTGCAAACTCCTGTGTTGTCTACATGACAACTTTCAAGAATTTGCCAACTCCTGTGTGAGCAAATATTAAAATAATGCACATTAATTAATATAATATTTACTTTACTCTTTCCAATTTAATTAATTTATTTATTTATTAAATCTCATGCACTAACTTTAATAATTTCACTTTTCAATCTTAATATATTTATATTTTAGTCACATGAAATTTAGAATCTTTTAATAATTTTAAATATATTTTTCACTTTTAACTTTTATTTTCAAATTTAATTATTTTATTTAATTAATTTTTAATTAATTAAATAAAATAAATATTAAAATACCATATTATTTTTCCATTAAATTAAACCATTAATTAAATCTTTAATTAGGCTTAATTGAAAAAAGTACTCCAAAGACTCATAAAGTAAAAATATGAAACTCCATCATAGCCAAAATACATACAAAATCAAACGAAAGGTTTAAATCATGAATTACATCATCTGACGCATTCGGAGGATACTCAACTCAGATACTTGTCCTAATTTTCCAATTAGGACAAATGGCTTAAAAGGTTGAGATTTAGACTTGAGAATTTATCTCCCCTCTCTTATCATTGAGATAATATGATAGGGTACACTCATCCTGACAATTCAAAAAATTTGATACCCGATACCTGCAACCTGCATAAAAATTATACATGTACAAGCACAATATATACACTAAGCTAAATAAGCAATGGCAGAAAGTGGTGCATCGTGTAGATCCTGACTAGCAGGTGACTACGACTCCCTTCCTTAACCACATCAGACACGCCATACAAAAGCAAACACGCAAAGCAAACACGCACACCATACATATGCAAGTATGGGGTAAGTATCCATAAGAAAGCACATATGATAATAAATCATCTTTCTAATCATCATTAATAACTGCAAACACTGAAAATAATCATCATGCATATATGAAATGCAAAATCTAAGTAATCTCATCATATAATAAACTGAATCCATAGCACAATACCTGATAATCTCAAAAGAATGCTACTAACCAACAACATAAAACTAGCTCTAAAAGAGTTCAACAACAATAACAAAATGCAAACCAGGGGCAGGCACTACATTCTCTCTCATGTTCATTTAGGATTTTTCCCTTGCTCCATGCTCTTCTCTCCTTGACTTCCCTTTGACAGGTTATTGCATACAAGTGATCTTGGGCATCTTCAGAGTTGGATTTCATCAACTCCAATATGGTATCAGAGCCTTCCTAGTTCTACTTTGTTGAAAGATTTTTGAAGCCGTGATTTGAAGTCACAAACCCTAGTTTGTTTATGCATTTTTTCTTCAAATCAGGGGAACAACAAATTTTCAGAGCACTTTCAGCCCAAATGGATGCTATCATTGGATCTGAAAAGCCATTTATAGTCAGGATTCATATAAAACTTTTCAATTTTGGAGACAGGGCTCCGGGAAGCAATTTTTTTTTGTCACTGCTACATCATCTCTTGTACATCTCCAAGGTCCTTTTTGACCTACCTTCAGTTTTTTGGCCATAACTTGAGCATACGGAGGTATTATTCTAATCTGAAAGAAGTGTCGAAAAGCTAGTTCCAAGACAGAGACATTGGTGTAGGTATTTTTAGGTTTTGATGTAGTTTTATATTATTTTTTGTAGTCAACGTCTAAAGTCCTATTTTTGACTCTGGCAAGCTTTTTTTTTTGCGTCCCATGTCCATTTTTTGAAAATGTTATATTTCTAGAAAGCTGGTTTTGTCTACTTTTTGAAAATGTTGTTATTTCCTTCAAATTCTAACCCATGCTCTTTCTATCATTGTTTTGGCATTTTCAGTCCATGGTGGATATCTTGGGTGTTTTAGGTCTGAGGATCATTTTCTTGGTATGAGATCTTTTATTTTTTGTTGTAATATATTTTGTTGTAGCTTATTTTCAATTTTGATCATTGTAGCTATCATTTTGAAGTACTTTTATGTATCACACTGAGATAAAGTGTCACTCTTGCATTCTAGGGGTCATGAACATTATTGTGAGATAGTTGTACTTGCACTATTTTCATAAAGCACCATGGGTGGATAGGTTTTTCCATTTTTGTGCTCTCTTTCTTTTTTAAATGAGTATCCCTTCTATGACATTAGCCCATGCAGAGTCAGTTTGACCATGCCTTTATGGGTGTTTGTACCTCTTCATCTTTCTCCTCATTCTTGATTCGTCTGCAGGAGACTTTGGCTAACCTTTTCAGTTGCCTATCATCTCACCTCGTCTTCATTAAGGAGGGGTTATGTTGTTTTTCTAATGCATTCATGGTTTAATGGTTCAATAGTGTGAGCTATGTATTCTGTGGTTGATCCTATATACAAGGCGATTGCAGTGGCTGGCTACCTATACACTTCAGTGAGATGGATCATCTACCATATAGACACGCTTAATTCATGCCTTTTTCTTCCATGGAGGTTCTTTAGATCAGCAGTTTCTTTCTAATGGCAGATTTTGTAGCTTCTTCATGCTTCAATGATGCTTTTCATCATCACTTTTTGTTCCTATCTTTTGAGGACACTTTTCTAGTTGGAGGCTTCTTCAGTCCTTCACTAGGTTACCTCTTTTTGGGGGAGAGTTTTTCCCATGTAGTTTTCTCTCTTTCTCTAGTTTCAGAGGTTGCATTTTGCATTATACATGGGTACCTAACATGGCCTCATTTTCGGGACCCATTCTGCATTTCATCTTAGTTTTGTGAGCTTAAGGAATTTCTCTAAATTGCACTTAAGGGGGGGTGTTAGAGTAAATAATTAATTTATTAATTATTTATTCTATTTACTTAAGCTTACTTAGGTAAATACATTTCATTTATTAGTTTTAGTCTAAGAGTTTGTTATAAGTTGTTGACAATACAAGAGTTTATTCTCTCCTAAGTCATACTTATCCTCTCACCTTGTTCGAGTACTTTCCACCTCATGTGGATGTATGCTTAGTTGTCACACTTATCGCCTAGCATCTTCTAGCTTGTTCTGGAAGATTCTTGGAGCTCTTTATATTCAGGCTCCCTTATTGTATTTCATATCACTTCTTGCATATTGTAAATACATATTTTCTTGTGTTTGCATATTTTCTCTCTCATGTCCATTTAGAATTTTTCCTTTGCTCCACGCTCTTCTCTCCTTGGCTTCCCTTTGATAGGTTATTGCATGCAGGTGATCTTGGGCATCATCAGAGTTGAATTTCATCAACTCCAACACATATATGTGTGTGTATGTATAGAAATATATGCATGTATATATACATATGTATGTGTGTGTGTGTATTCAAAGAAAAAAAGAAATATACAAAATTAAATTATTTGATAGCTTGTAACAAACCCATACATATTCTAATATTGAATAACATTATAAGCTATATCAATAATATCATACATGTCTATATAAATGATTCAAATACAAATTAGAAAATTGTTACAATTAAAAAATCAGAATATAGTTCATCATGTTAGAGTAAATAATTGTTAATTATTTATTCTATTTACTTAAGTTTACTTAGGGTCATGCATTTATTTAATACTTTGTATTTAATGCATGTTGAGGTTAGTTGTTGACAACACAGAAGTTTGTTCCCTTCTAGCATGTTCCACCTTTTTGTGGATATGTGCTGGGTTGTCATCCTTATCTTCTACCTCCTTCTAGCTTGTTGTACAAGCTTCCATGAGGCCTTTATAAGCGATCTCTCACTCATTGTAAATTCATTCCATTTTTCACATAGAAATTCTAATTTCTTATTGTGAATCATTCGTGTGCGGTTTTTGCTTCAAGCTCTTTGCTCCCTAGGTTTCTCTTCAGCAAGTTATTTGCACTGCAGGTGATCTTGGTGCATTATCGGAGTCGGATTCTCAACTCCTACATGGTATCAGAGCCTCCATGCTGCTTCTTATTCGAAAGATTTTTGAAGCCGTGATTTGAAGTCACAAACTCTAGTTTTTTTATGCAATTTTTTTTCAAATCAGGGGTAGCAAAATTTTTTAGAGCATTTTCAGCCCAAATAGATGCTACCATTAGATTCAGAAGGCTGTTTACAGTCATAATTCATATAAAAAATTTCAATTTTGGACACAGGGCATTTTTGGAGATTTTTTGAAGCCTCTAGGTCACTATCACGCAGACTGTACGGACGAAAAAGGGAAAAAAAAATAAAAAGAGGGTCGCCGTAGCATCGTTGTAGCAGCGCCAGAGCGCCACATGGTGACCACCCCGCCACCATCATTCGCCCACCGAACCACCACTGCATCGACGACTCCCGCCGTAGTGCAACCTACCGGCACGTTGCTTGAGCTCCACCGGAGGGCCACTTCAGCCAACGGTGCCGCTGGGTTTTCCTCCCGGGTGCCACCGCCACCGACGGTCCTCTGCACCAATAGGCTACCGCCACGTGGACTACTACGCAGACCTATTGACGTTAGATTCTCGATCGCTGACATCATTTTTTAGCAACCTGATGTCACTTTCCCAATAATGGATTTTTTTCCCGTGACGGGCATACAACCGTCAAATTTAAACCAGTGTCTGTAATTTTCCAGCAAGGTGCACTTTTGGAGCAGCAGTCTATTTTTTGGCTATAACTTGGGTATACGGAGGTTTTTCTCCAATCTGAAAGAAGTGTCAGAAAGTTGACTCAGAGATGGAGACATTGGTGCTAGTTTCATCAAATTCTAAGTTCGTTTGAACTTCCATTTTTGGTGTCAAAGTAGAGGCTTATGTTTCCCCCTATTCTGCATCAACAAATCCAAGTTCTTTTTCAGTTTTTTTGCTTTCCTTAGTTGTTTTTGTGGTATTTGGGAGATATTCTTGTACGTTTGTGGGGGGGTGTTTTCCTTTTCTGTGATTTACTTGAGTTAAGACCCTTCTACTTTCGTCTTCTTCTTTCTCTCAATGGCAGATCCATCTATATCCTGTCTCACACCACACAACTACCACACCTGGAAGGCACAAATGACTAGGCTTCTAATGTCAAGAGGTTTATGGTCTTGTCTGGATGAGAATCAGCCTAATCTCACATGACCATATGAGGTTCTACAGCACAGGAACAAGATGGATGAATCCATGGGGCTTATTGCACTCAACATTTCAGACAGCCTGTTATTTCACTTGGATGGTTTGACCACTCTACGGGCTTATTGGTAGAGATTTCAGACTTTTTTTGGACAGGTGAATGAGTTTTGAGCACTTCAGTTGGATGCAGAATTGACTTCTTTGTCACCAAGAAATTTTCCCACCATTGAGGACTTTCTGATGAAGTTCAAATCCCTACGTGCAGTTTTACAGGGATGTGGGAAGAACAAAACGGATAATGAGTGCATATTTTTGATACTCTCAAAGCTGAAGGGGTAGTATCAGGTCTTTTCTTCTACTTTCTACTCCACCATGGATGCCCTTGGAGACTGACATAGGATGCCTACATTTGAGACATTTTGTGATAGGTTGACTAAGGAACAGGTAAAGATCCAGCAGGTGGATGGCTCTGGCTCTTCCAGCAAAGCATTGGTTGCTCAAAATTCTAAGGGGAAATCAAAGAAGAAAGAAAGGAAAATCAAAGAAAGACACATCCAAATCTGATCCTCCAGCTAATCCTCTAGCAAACCCTCACAAGGGTAAAGATTCTTCAAAGTAGGGTGAGTCTACCTCCAAGACCAAGAAGAAATCTAGTGAGAACTGCAACTTTTGTGGGAAAGATGGACATTCGGTTTCCAGGTGTTGGAAATGATTAGAGGCTTTAGAGGAAGCCATGAAGGAGCATAACATTTCCGCTCCTCAGTCTTCATCTCCATATGCAGGGAAAGGTCATGCTCTTTCTGCACGAGCTATGCCTTCAATGCCTTTATGGATTCTTGATTCTGAGGCTTCTCACCACTTAACAAACACTCTTAATTTGCTTACTTCACTTGCTCCTTGCACCACCTCGTAGATTACAGTTGGGAACTCTTCACAACTTTTAGTTTTGGATTCTAGCACTATTGCTTTGGCTGGGGGTTCTCTACAGGATGTACTTTGTGTTCCTGATATTTCGATGAACCTTATGTTTGTCTATCAGATTTTCCACTCTGGCTCTGGAAAGATAGTCGAGTTCTCACCACATGATGTGGTTATTCGGGACTTGCATGATCCAGAGATGATTGTGGCCACTAGGAGTGTTGACTCTGCATCATGCCTCTACAGATTTGATGGATTTGAGTCTTCTAATGACACAGGTTCATGTTTAGTTGCACATGCAGATTCAATAAGCATACTTTGGCATGAACATTTTGGGCATGTCAATTATAGATATCTACAGTAGATGAGCACACAAGCACTCGTTCTTGGGCTTCCCCAGATTTCCTATCCAGATGGTGTTTGTTAGGGATGTGCACTTGGCAAGCAACATAAGGATTCTTTTCCACATGGACGAGCCACTCGTGCTTTAGCACCTTTGGAGCTGATTCATAGTGACCTCATGTCATTTCCTACTCCTTTTTTAGGTGCTAGATACGTGCTTACATTCATTGATGACTTCTCTAGACGCACATGGGTGTACTTTCTTAAGTACAAGTCTGATGCCTTTAGTTCATTTCAAGTTTTTAAGGCATTTGTAGAGAAGCATTCTGGACATTCTATTTGGTGCATACGCATGGATAATTGGGGGGAGTATGTGAACTAGGCTTTCAGAGATTTCTGTTCTGAGCATGGTCTTCAGCATCAGCTTTCAATGCCCTACACTCCTCAATAGAATGGTGTGGCCGAGAGGAAGAACAGAACCCTTCAAGAGATGGAAAATTGTATGATTCAGTCTAGGTCCATGGATTCATGTTTTTGGGCAGAGGTAGTCAATTGTGCCAACTACATTCAGAATTGGATGCCTTACAAGGCACTTCGACATATGACTCCTAAGGAGGCTTGGTCTCGTGTCAAGCTTGATGTGTCATCATTCAGAGTTTTTGGGAGTACAACATATGCATTTGTACCTACTACTCAGAGGAAAGCAATGGAACTGAAGATCCGACCATTGATTTTTGTTGGCTACTATGAGGATGTTAAGGCTTACAGGTTATTGATCCTGATTCCAGAGAGGTCCTATTTCGATGGGATGTCCAATTTGATGAGAGCCCCCCTGCAGTTCATTTCTCACCTCCAACGCCTCCTCCAGCTCCCACTACTCCCTCTTCATCTCCACCTTGTTTCACAAATGATGAGGATAATGATCATGGTGATCCCGATATCCCTCCACCATAGGATCCTCCCCAGATGCCTAAATGGGCTCGAGCTAGTGTTGATGCTGCAAGATCTCTAGCTGGTGACCCATCCACATCCCGTCGCACCCGTTCTCACACTGCAGGTTCTAGTCTACTCAGTCATGCTGTTAGTATTGATCCTTAGACTTTTGCAGAGGCGATAGGACATTCAAAATGGGATAGTACAATGGAGGAGAAATATTCTTCTTTGATGAAGAACCACACCTGGGATCTTTGTTCTCTTCCTAAGGGGAGAAAGCTAGTGCATTGTAAGTGGATTTATCGCACTAAGTACGCTACTGATGGTTCCATTGATAAGCATAAGGCTCATCTTGTTGTGAAGGGTTTTTCGCAAGTCGAGGATGTTGATTACTCCGAGACATTTGCCCATGTCGCCAAGATGAATTCTATTCGCCTTGCCTTATCCCTTGCAGCTTCACAGGGATGGTCAGTTTATTAGATGGATGCGAAGAGTTCCTTCTTGCATGGTGATATCACAGAGGAGATTTATATGGAGCAGCCTCCAAGTTTTTTGTAGGATCTCACCTTGGTTTATAGGCTTTGATATTCATTGTATGGTCTCAAACAAGCCTCTAGGGCTTGGTATGAGAAGATGGACTCATTTCTACTGTCTACAAGCTTCACTTGCTGCCATTCCGATCCCACAGTGTACATTCAGTGTCTTGGTGATGAGATTTTGATTCTTGTTTTGTATGTTGATGATCTTATCCTTACAGGTAGTTCGTCATCCATGCTCCAGGATGTTAAGTGTGCACTGATGGACTAGTTCGAGATGACTGATCTTGGTTTGCTACACTACTTTCTTGGTCTTCAGATTCATCAGTCTCCTACTGGCATTTTTGTGTATCAGCAGAAGTATGCTCTTGACATGCTTCGTCGCTTTCACATGCTTGATTGTAAGGCTGCTCCTACACCATTTCAGTCAGGTGTCACTTTGTCTACCTCATGCTCTTCACCAACAGCGGATGCTACTTTGTATCGGTAGTTGGTTAGCAGCCTCTTGCACCTGACACACACCTACCTTGATCTATCTTTTACGGTTGGCCTAGTCTCTTGATTTTGTCAGGACCCTCATGAGAGTCATTGGCAAGCTGCCAGGCATATTTTGCACTACATTTAGGGCACCCTTATGTATGGCATTCACTACACTATGGGGAATCCATACATTGTTGGCTACACTGACTCAGACTGGGCCGGTGATGTTGATGATTGGAAGTCTACTTTTGGCTTTGTGTTTTGCCTTGGCTCCAGTCCCATCACATGGTCGTGCAAGAAGCAGCATGCTTGAGCACTTTCATCTATAGAGGCTGAGTACAGGGCCGCAGTTCTTGCTAGTCAGGAGGCTTTATGGCTTCGTCAGTTGATGACTGAGTTTGGATTTCCTCTTGATCGCCCTACTCTTTTGTGGTGCAATAATCAGAGTGCCATCCACATTTCTTGCAACCCGGTGGAACATCAGCGTACCAAGCACATTGAGTTACATATGCATTTCATCCGTCAATTGATCCAGGATGGTGTTATTGCATTGGAGTACATTCCTACCGCCAGTCAGGTTGCAGACATCTTCACTAAGCCTTTTGCATCGCCACGCTTTCTTCAGCTATGATCAATGCTTGGGGTTACGAAAGTTGTCCTTGGGGGGATTGGTTGAGGCCTTCCTTCCTTCACTTCATGTTTTTTTCAGCATGTTTTTTTTACCTCTTTTTGGAGGAGGGTTTTTCCCATAGGGTTTTCCCTCTTTCTTCATTTTACAGAGGTTGCATTTAGTTACATTGTACTTGGGTACTTAAAATGGCCTAGTTGTCGGGACCCATTTTGCATTTTTCCTTTATTTTGTGAGCTTAAGGAATTCTCTTAAGTTGCACTTAAGGGGGGGTGTTAGAGTAAATAATTGTTAATTATTTATTCTATTTACTTAAGCTTACTTAGGGTCATGCATTTATTTAATACTTTGTATTTAATTCATGTTGAGGTTAGTTGTTGACAACACGGGAGTTTGTTCCCTTCTAGCATGTTCCACTTTTTTGTGGATATGTGTTGAGTTGTCATCCTTATCTTCTACCTCCTTCCAGCTTGTTCTACAAGCTTCCATGAGGCCCTTATAAGCGGTCTCTCACTCATTGTAAATTCATTCCATTTTTCACATAGCAATTCTAATTTCCTATTGTGAATCATTCTTGTGTGGTTTTTGCTTCAAGCTCTTTGCTCCTTAGGTTTCTCTTCAGAAAGTTATTTGCACTGCAGGTGATCTTGGCGCATTATCGGAGTTGGATTCTCAACTCCTACACATCATTCAATGTTTATCAATTTGAATCCTTATCATATGAATTCCCAAAAAAATCCTCATCCTCTCCAACTCCTCTAACTACTACAAGTTCAAGATTATTTGAACCAAAAGTAGTTTCACTTGCACTAAATACACCATGCATCATGATGTTATCACAATCATCGTCCATGATTGTAGTAAGATCTTGAATTGTTGCACCCAAGTTTTCACACTCAAGTTCTACATCCCAAAGCTTTGTTGCCCATTCCTTATAGTTATCCTCTTTACATGACCAAAGATGCAAGTTGGTATGAGTGAAAACTAATTCTTCAATTTTTTTAAAGCCTAGTTGATTACAATTCACTAAGTGGATGAAGGAGCATGTACTCTAATCTCATTTAGTAGTAGAAGAACTTGCAACCTAGACAATTTTCACCATTGAAAAAATAATTTTTAAAGTAAAATATAAAAATGAAAACCAATTTAAAGAATTTTGTAGTACATGTGGTAAATAGAAAACTAAAAATAAATAAAACTTACATGTAAGAGGATTTTGATTGTGAGAGGTTATAGATACTTAAATAGTTTACCAAAGAGGTACCACCATGTGATATCTCTCATGTCATATTGGTCCTTTATTCCAAGTGGACTAAGTTTTTCTCCCAAAGAAAATAACCCAAATTCAGTCCTAACTTTTTTGTGAGTCATCATCATCTAGGAAGAGCCTTTCAAAAGATTTTTAGCACCCACTATCAACTTCTTCATCCACATATGGTGCTACTCTATTTAGCATACCAAGTACTTCCTCACTATAGTACCTTCAGGATAGGGCATATGAAGGAGGTGCAATGGGGTAGTCATATTTTCCCAATGATGATGAATGATTGATTCAAGTTGATTGCATAAGGCTTCACATTTTGTGAGGTCATCCTCATGTGTTTGTATATAAAGTTTTACCCTCTCTACCATTGTATTTATGTCATCATAGACATCTCCCAAACAATGTTGTTCTAAATTAGTAAAGGGGAGCATAGCCATGATAGGATCTATGAGATTCAATACAAATTGTATACAAGTCCACCAATTGTCATCCAAAATCAATGCCTTAGCCTTTTGTTCCCTCTCTAGTTTTGAATCCTTCCATTTACCCCACTGGCTAGAAACAACCATTTGGCTTAATGCCCCTTGCACTTTGACAACTCGTCTCATAACAATAGTATGAGATGAAAATAAAGTTTCAACCACCTAAGTAAGTTAATGATAAAAAATATGTCAATCAATATTAAGAAAAGTTATATAAAATTTGATAATTGAACATGACATAAAATATATTCAATTAGATAAATAAATAAAATTTACTAATTACAATTTACCTTTACTAACTCCAAATTGGAGAATGATCTAAATATAGATTGTGACATGTGTTAGTTCATCACAAACACTTGTATTTCCTCTCTCTCTCTCTTGTTATAATTGATTCACGCAATCTATTTGGTGTCAATTTGTTGTATGGATAAGTTTAGGGAGTGTGCAGTGCATGGTGTCGTTCATATTGGCCTTCAATCAAAGGACCTACACCCCTTCATTTTTTTGCATTATCTGTAATCACTTGAACTACATTATCAGTACCCACTATCTCTACGACCTCAATGAGAATTTTGGAAATTAATTAAAAATCTTTCACTTCCCCTTTACAATCAACTACTTTCAAAAACATTGCCCATTTCGTTGATATTGTAGTCACCTCAATTAATAACTAGAATTGTATGTTTCCATCCATCCAAAATAATATGAACACTCAACATTTCCCATTAATTCCTAATTGGTTAAATAGATCTCTCTACAAAACACTTCTTTTTTTTCAATGAAGTATTGTTGTAGCTCGACAACACACACCACATTTTGACTTTGATGATGGGGACCCCCCTTTTTCTTTTAAGCCATGGAAATTTGTTCTTCAGAATAAGGTGTCTTCTAAGGTGCCTTAGAGAGTCAGGACTACCATGATCTAAGATTGGTAGTTAGGATACAAAAGCATCATCCAAATTTGGTGGTTAGAAAGAGTCATTTGGGTTAAAAATTGCAAATGTGTGCACCTACATATGTTGGCCACTGTGCACAAGTGCACTAGGTGCACAAGGTCTGCATCTCCCCCTTTTTCATAAACCATGTTAAAAAATGAAAAGCACACCTCCAAAGTGTTCAATTGTGCACCTTACACACATGTATAGGTGCATAACCATACAACATGCAAAATTCTACCATTCAAACACTGCATTTAGCCAATTTAGTGCATATTGCACACCCTACACAGATGTGAAAGTGTGCACCTTGTGGTCTTTTTCATGTTTGTATTCAGTCAACCAATTTCTTTTAGTTTTTCAGCATATTTTTACCTTGTATAAATAATAATTTACTAATAATTTTCCTTCTATGTAGGTTACCATGGGTTCATAGACTTGTACTTAATAAACTTCCATCCAAAGATCAAGATATAGAGCTTCGACACATAAATCTAAATGAGGTCTTTGTCTTATGAAACTATTATGGCAAGATTCAACACATGTACTTTGGGAGTTTAGATTAAAGAAGCACAAGGAGCTCAAGTCTATGTCAATGTTAGAGTATAAGGAGGGAATAAGTCATCAAGAAGATTTTTAAAAAAATGAGTACACAAGAGTGGTGCTACACCCCATTTAAGGAAAACCCAAAAATCATTTTCAAATATGAGAACTTTGATTTTTGAGTGAATTGAGAATCTTGTACACTTCACAAAAGGTGCATAGGTGCACAAGTGAATGGGCACACAATTTTGAAGTTGGAGATGCACAAATTCCCAAAGGTGTGTAGGTGCGTAAGTTTGTAATATTGAAGTCCTAGAGATGTGCACATCCAAAGGTCCCCAATATTAACATGGTTTCCTCATCTTCTATAGCAGCTAAGATCACACCCAAATCCATGTGTTTTAAGCTCTATAGAGTACCCAAGAAATCGTGATTCATGATTTATACTTAGAAATTAGGGATACTAAATGTTGCAGGGAAGAGCACACACCCAACTATTAGAAGTAGATAATTACTACAATGTTGCTAGCCTAGATATTTTTTAAGAGAGCCCTAGAATACAACTATGCTTAATTATAATAGTTCTATAATGATTCTAAGAAAAAATTGGAGCAGTGTCCTTCGAAGATGATGTCAGATGCATCTTCAAAACTGAGGAGACAGTAAGAGAGTTGGACTCTAAGTTAGATGATTTTGTAGAGGTTAGGCAAGAGGTCAAAGAGTTTTGTAGGGAAGTAAAAATTAAGTATGAGTCCCTTGACTTCTCAAATACTCAAGAGATCACCACCATTATCCAAAATTTTAAAGTGGCACATCTAGACATCATTTTGGTAGAAGGGCCAAAAAACCCATATGCTAGAAATTTAAAATTTGATAGTTACACAAATTTTTCTAGTTCTCATTTTTTCATCTCTAAAGGTGTTTAGGTGTGAAGGTGCACCATTTGGCAAGGTGTGTAGGTGCACTGATAGTTTTGGATCAATTGTGGTGGTGCTGACATTTAACTATCAGTTCTATATTTTTAGCTTTTCATGCATTGAAACACATTTTGGTTGTAGTTTAACTAGCAAAAACATAAAGTAAAGCTCAAGCTCGCATCTAAAGAAGTGTTCAAGGATCCCAAATCAACCTAAGACTTCTCTCTTCTTATCTTCTTCTCCTTTATGAGTTTTTAAGTCATGTAAAGGTCAAGGCACCATGTAATTAATAAAATAAATATTTCCTGCTTAGCACCTAGTTAGGAGTTTGTTTGTACATAATTTGCTTAACATTAGTGATTTTGGCAAGTCTTTTGCAAGGAAAAAGCTCTAGATCAAAAAATTGCAATAATAATATGGTTTCCTATATATACAAAGATGTAATATGTATTCAAGGCCGATATTTTGATGCAATAATGTATATTATTGGTGCTTTCATTCTATGTGTAGTGTTTCTTGTTGGAATGTGTGTTTCCTTTATGAATTTTATGTTCATGAATAGTGATGGAGCCAATGGTTTTATTATATCTTAATTCTTGTGCGATCAATTAGTTTTGGTGTTGTAATTTGCTAACAATTTCTCTATTGTGATGAATTGGAGAAAGGATCACCTTCAAATTTTTGCACAAAAATTTATCTCATGTATGCACACTTTTCATGGCTGCATGATTTAATAAATTATGAAACATCATATAGTTCTTCAGCATTCCCTTTGATGGTTGTATTGGTGGAGTTGAGGATACATTACTCCTAATTTCATTGGTTTTCTACATGATCGTTTTGAAGATTTAATGCACTAAAGTGTTGTTACTTTGACTTATGTCCTTTAGGAATTTTATTTCCAATAATTTCCTTTAATTTCTTATTACCCTAACTCTTTTATTTTATTTTGAACATTTGGTTAGAATAGGATTTCATATAGTTGTGTTGGTAGAATTTTCATACATCATAAAATTGGGAAAATATAAATATATATCAGTTTGTGGTCTTTTTCTTTCAAAAGTTTTGTAGATTGAAGATTCTGGCAAAGGTCTCCTCGTAAAAATTCACATTTATCTTTTGTTGAGCTACCTAGTGGGTTGAAAAATAACCATATAGAATCTTAGAGCTAGTTATCTTAATCAAATTTTTAAGAGAGGAATTCATAAGAATTCTTGTCATTGGCATCATGCAAAATGATCTCTCAACAAAAGAGGTGCTAGAAGGAGGGTATTTTGCAAATTTTTTATGTCTAAAGTTTCACAGTCGCTAAGGCGCATGGGTGTGCTAGTGCAAAGGTGCACCAAACACAAAGTTTCACTAGTGGACCACCCCAAAGCTACAAAAACTATGAAATTTTAATCCATTGTCTCCCTTTTAGAGAGCACTCAGGTCTTCACCCAACAAACATGGGTTTTTGTAACTCAACCATTTTTGTAAACCTTGCAACAAGAAAGGGATTCCAAAACTTTTTCTATTCATGCCACATATTTCATCATCATCATCTACCTCACACTCTACTACCTCTCTCCACACCATTTCACTCAACCATCACCAAGAGCAAAGTCAACTACCACCATCATGTACAATAGATTTCTTCAATGCCCAAAGTTCACCATTAAATCTAACTAGTCCATTACATGGCTTACCCAAAAATCTTGAAAATTTATACCTATAGTTCATCTATAGAGAATCACAAAAAATGGAAGACCACATTCAAATCTTCAAGGAAATCTATAATTGGAACCATATTCAACATACAAATGTGGTATGTCTCCTATTCTATTACACTTTGGGGAAAACAACATTTAATTGGTACCTCAATCTACCACTAGCATCAATTGCAGATTGGAACTCTTTTGAGAGAATTTTTATTAGCACAATTCAAGGTCTACATTGATCTATCTATCCTAGGTCATTAGTTTATCTCAATTAAAAGGGATCCCCATGTGTCTATTTCACAATTTAATCATCACTTTTATAGGATGTATCAAATAATGGTGTTTCCTTATACTATACCACAAGAGGATGCCATCTAGATCTATTGGGGAATAATGGATTCATTAACTTATATTTGTCTAAGAAGGCTTCCTCTCAAAGATATTGATACCCTTGAGAAGGTCTTCAATAAGGTCGTTACATTCATGAATAAAGTAGATCCCCATCGTAGAGGAAACTTTGTGTCTTCCTTCATTTTGAATAATACAACAACCATACCAACATTTGTAGCAAGAGCACCTACTATGCGCAATAAAATGCCCCTATTGAATCTAGTACCTTTACTACAATAGGTTATTGTTGCTCCAATGCCAACAATTACATATTTAGGGCATATCCCCATAAGACTGCATTCTTTGAGCAGAAGACTTCTCCACCTATTAGGATTTAACCACAGATATAAATAACAATTACATGCAAATTAAAAAAAATTAAGATCGTATAGAAGAGAACACAAGACACCAATATTTAACGTGGTTCACCCAATCCCTAGGCTACATCCACCAAACAACAAGTCCAATATTATTATGATCCAATGATTACAACTTGATTATAATTTGTAATCCCTTATAGCTCAATACCACCACAATAACCATTTTTTGCATCACCACTATGAAAAAATCCCTAAACTTAAGCCCTTTTATACAACTATTTTTTCTGCTTTAGGGTTAAAATAAGTTACAACATGTCGGCCATAAAATGCCAATAAAATAGCCTCAAAAATTATGGAGTATGTATAGTACTTTCCTAATCAATCACCACAATCTAAAAATCTTCCACTTAGGGACTAATCAGGCTCAACACTAAATAATAATCTCCCACTTGGAGATTGATCTTGTGGCTATGCTACTACTCCATGAGGCTCCCATTGGATTAAAGCACCCTGAACTCCATTGTTTTTTTATTCCTGTTCAATCTAGAAGATCAACCAAAGCTGAAGAGGAATTCAACTTCTCCCTTGTCACAACCTTTGTAAACATATCCACTGGATTATCATTTGTATGTATCTTCTCTAGCTTTAATTATTCATCATTCAAAATTGACCAAATCAAATGGTACCACAACTGAATGTGTTTTTTCTTTGAATGCAAAGCTGAATTCTTTGCAAGATGAGTGACACTCTGACTATCTGTAAAAAAATAATTATCCCTCTAAGGGTATCCTAATTCTTCCAAGAAGAACATAAGCCATATCATCTCTTTGGTTGCCTCTATAGCAACAACATACTCTGCCACTGTAGTAGATAAAGCATTAACCTTTTGTAACCTAGAAACTCAATTCATGACTACCCCACCAACAGTAAATACATAACCTATAGTACTCCACCTAGTATGAATATCTCCTACCAATTCTAAGTCAAAAAAGCCATATAAATTAGTAGTAGAGCCCCCAAAATGTAAACACTTACTGGATGTTCCTCTCAAATATCTAAGAATCCATTTAACTACATTCCAATGCTCAATTCTTGGATGACTCATATACCTGCTAATGACTCCCACTACATGTGCAATATATGGTCGAGTACAAACCATAGCAGAAATAAAGCTTCCTTCAACTAAAGCATAAGGTAGCTTAGACATATTGTCCTCCTCTTAGTGTGTCTTTGGACACATCTCCTTAATCAACTTCAAATGACCAAGTAAAGGTGTGTTGATAGCTTTAGCATTCTCCATAGAGAAATGTTGCAACACCTTCTCAACATAATCAACCTTAGATAGCATCAATTTTCTATTCTTTCTATCTCTGCAAATCTTCATACCAAGGATTTGTTTTTTTGCCCCCAAATCCTTCATAGCAAATGCACATGCTAACTAGCATTTCAGCCCCTTAATGTGATCTATGTTAGACCTAGCTACAAGCATATTGTCAACATATAAACATAGAATAATGTAGCTATCATCATCTAACCTCTTAAAATAAACATAATGTTCTGAATGACACCTATTATATCCATGCTCATGCATAAACCTATCAAATTTCAGATACCACTGTTGCCATATAAACTTTTCTTTAGTTTTCACACTAATTTCTCCTTACCTTTGACCTCAAATCCCTATGGCTAAGCCATATATATTTCTTCATCCAAATCACTATGAAAGAAGGATATTTAACATCAAGCTATTCCAAATGCAAATCTTTAGTAGCCACAATACTTAAAGCAATGCAAATAGAAGTCATTTTAACAAAATAAAGAATATCTCATCAAAATCAATGCCTTTTTTAAATGAAAATCCTTTTACAACTAACCTATATTTAAATATTTTCTTACCTCAATCCTCTCTTTTAACTTGTAAACCCATTTATTCTGTAAATCCTTTTTACTTGCAAGAAACTTGCATAAATCCCATGTCTTATTTTTTAGCAAAGATTCTATTTCTTCTTTCATTGTGGACCCCCATTGAATCTTTGTATCCACCTACATAACTTCATCATAACATTTAGGTTCACCAGTATCAGTAAGTAAAATAAAATAAAGGAAGGAGAAAATATTTCTGGAAGTCTACTTATCCTTGTTGACCATCTGATATTCACTGAGGTGTGTGGTATTTGTTTTTGTGGTTGTTACACATTATGAGGAATTATTGAAACATCAGCTTTTGGAGTATCATCTAGTAATACATAATCATTTTCTTTCTTCTCATGTTGCTGCAACAGATCTTTGTGTAACACTTTCTCATTGAATATGACATCCCTGCTTCTTACAATTTTATAGTTTTCAAAATCCCAAAGCCTCTAACCAAATTCATTAATGCCATATCCAAAAAATACACATTTCTTTGACTTAGCTTCTAGCTTGGTTCTATTTTTAGAATCTATATGAGAAAATGCTTCACAACCGAAGGTTTTGAGAAAAGAATAACTCACCTTCTTACCAATCCATGCTTCCTCTAGAATACCACAACCCAAAGGAGTAGAAGGACCTCTATTAATCAAATATACAAAAGTGTTTACAGCCTCTACCCACATATTTAAGGGAAACCCTACATGTAACCTTATGCTCCTTGCACACTCCATTATAGTCTTGTTCATGCATTCAACCATTCCATTTTCTTGTGGAGTCCTTGGAAAAAATTTCTATCTATGAATACCATTAGTAGATCAATAATCTTTGAATTCATGACTACAATAATCACCACCATTATAAGATCTAAGACATTTTAATTTCTTACCAGTCTCATTTTTAACCAAGCATTTCCATTTATTAAAAGTTTGAAATACATTAGGTTTTTGTCTAAGGAAATAAACCCATAATTTTCTAGGTGCATCATCAATAAATGCAATATAATAATGGGAGCCACCAATGGAAGATACACAAGTTAATCCCCATACATTTGTATGCACAAGCTCTAATTTCTCACTTTTATTTTCCTTCCCAATTTTCACAAAACTCACTCTCTTTTGGTTTCCATACACACAACTTTCACAAAAATCCATATTAACACATTTTAGACCTGATAAAACTTTTTTTGAATGAAGTACTTTCATACCTTTCTCACTCATGTGTCCAAGCTTGTTGTGCCATAGTGTTGTATCGGAATCTACAACAACTACTTGTTCTCCCTACTCAACTGCAACATCTATTCTTGAACATTCATTTTTATTTGAAACAATCAAAGTAGAAGGAATAATATGACCTATACAAAGATATAAGGTGCCTACTTTCACACCTTTTTCTACTACAAGGGAACCTTTTGAAGCCTTCCAATTTTTATCATTAAAAGTAACTACACAACCATCATCATCGATTTTTCATACTAAAATTAAATTCCTACTCAACCTTGAAAAATGTCTTACCTCATGTAGTAGCCAATGATTCCCATTCTGCAACTTAATCTTAATTTTTTCCTTTCCAAAAATTTGAGAGGGTTCATTATCCCCCAAATTAAAAAGCCCAAAATTCACTTGGACATAATCAATAAAATAACCTCTATGAGGTGTAGCATGAAATGAAGCACTAGAATATAGAACCCATGAATCATCAACACTTTCTAAAGATATAAGCAAAGCATCCTCTTTGGATTCGTTAGTTACCACACTTGCCTCCTTGTCTCCATCTAGTTTATCTCCTTCATTTTTCTTTCAAGTCCAAGAATCTTTCTTTTTATACCCTACTTTCCCATAGTACCAGTAGTCATTTGGTCTTCT
Source organism: Cupressus sempervirens (assembly GCA_028749045.1). Lineage (NCBI taxonomy): Eukaryota > Viridiplantae > Streptophyta > Pinopsida > Cupressales > Cupressaceae > Cupressus > Cupressus sempervirens. Next base: position 743,226,236 of record CM053786.1, read on the forward strand.
CGATTGAGACCTCTTCCCTTTTGATTTTTCTCTTAATTTCTCATGATTTCTAGAATTACTTCCTCTCTCAATCGTTCTGCCTTGACTTTGTGCATTCAAAGCACTTCCTGATGTAGTCATAGGAGGTACACAATAGTTAAAGGAAGTTAAAAGACATTAAAATATCATGTAATGGTTTTGATTTACATATTGGAATGGTTGGAAATATTTTTGAGGAGAATAGAAATGGAAGGAGTTTTGTTTTGCAAAGTTTTATGACAATTTTTTGTGTACATTTCTAGAAATTTGACTATTGTTTCTATTAATAAAAAATTAGATAAACTAATACAGACCTGCAACTCATATTTTTGGAAAGATATTCAAGTTAGATTTCTTTTGGTTTTTGTTTGGTCACATTTCATTAAGTTTTGTAGAAGTTATTGGCCTTTTTGGTGACTGCAACTCTGAAACTATCCTATTTTGTTGATTTAGTTATAAGTTTGCAAAGTGTTCAATATTTCTCTTATGAGTTATGAAGTTTTGATTATGTGATTTGCGAGTTCTTTTATCCTTGCATCGAATTGGTATTAAAGCCCAAAAGCTTTGGACAAAGGAAATTGTGTGGGGTTGGTGTTTGCATTTTGCATGTTGAAGAGAGAACTTGGATGCCAAGAAACTAGGTAGTGGAAAAGAGAGGAAAACCTAGGTGAGGCAAGAAAAGATGGATCAAGAAGATATAATCTTTCTTGGAGGAGTACAATTTTTTAGGAAGTATTTGCAAGGTAAGGATTCACAAAAGGAGAAGAAAGAGGATGAAAATAACATGAAAGAAGAAGAAAAGAAGAGGAAAAATGAAGAGAGAAGGAAGATAAAAGAATAAGAGATAAAGGAGATAAGGGAAGAATTAATGAACTTGAGGGTAAAGTTAAAGAATATGGAAGATAAAACTCAAGCCTTGGGAGAGAAGATTGTAGATCAAGAGGAAGAGATAAATCATGAACCTATTGTCCAAATTGTGAAAGAAGATGAGAAAACTTCTTTACTCATTGTGGAACCTACACAAGAAAATACTAGTGTTGATAATATAGTTGTGGTTGAAGACCAAAAAGATGGTACCATTGCTGATGAATCTCATGATAAGATTTATATTGAAAAAGAAGAAATCATGGTTGTGGATGAAGAAAGAGTAAATAGTTTTGAATCTATGTTGAAAGTGAAGACAAATGTGAAGAGTTTCCAAGAAGGCTTGAGAGAAAAGATGCAAGATTTATGATTGAAATTGATACTAATCCCATTGATTTTATCCATGAATTTTTTATTATGTTCTTTTCATTGTAGGTGATAGAGAAATTAGATTGTAAAAGGCATAAATTTTTTCATGAAAATTTCATATTCTTAAGCAAGAGAATTGAGAGACCAAAAGTGAAGATGAAGATAAACTTTTTTTTACCCCTTTCCAAGGGACTTAGAAAGATTTGAAAGTCAGGAGTATGGTGCAGGAGCACCTAAAATAATGGACATAAAGAATAAATATATCATTAATTTTTATTCTAAAATTTTAATTAAATGTTTGTCAATATATTTTAGGTCTATTTGAGTCAACATGTAAAGCTAAGTTAAGCCTTGAATCAATTTGTAATAGATTGTAAAAGTTGTCTAGTATGGTTAAATTGTGTAAATAAACCCATGGAAAGGTAAAATGTCATACATAGTCTATTTTTATATGTTAGTAGGGTATTTATAAGGTTAAAAGGTCATTTATGATAAAATTCAAAAGTTTTCAAATATGTAATAAAATATTGTCACAAAAAATTGACAATATGAAAAGTTGATGTAAAGAGGAAGGTCAAGAGTCATAGGAGGTACCCAATAGTTAAAGGAAGTGAAAAGGCATTAAAATATCATGTAATGGTCATAATTTACAGATTTGAATGGTTGGAAATATTTTTGAGAATACTAGAAATGGAAGAAGTTTTTTTCTGCAAAGTTTTATGACAATTTTTCTGTGTAAATTTCTAGAAACCCAAATGTTGTTTCTAATGATAAAAAGTAATATAAACTAATACAGACCTGAAACTTATTTTTTTAGAAAGATATTCAAGTTATCTTTCTTTTGGTTTTTGTTTTGGTCTCATTTCATTAATTTTTGCAAAATTTATGACCATTTTGGTGACTGCAACTCTGAATCTATCCTAGTTTGTTAATTCAATTATAAGTTTGCAAAATGTGCAATATTTCTCTTATGAGTTATGAAGTTGTGATTATGTGATTTTTGAGTCCCTATATCCTTGCATCATTTTCCTTGAAAGTCTTTTAACCTTAACACATGGATCCTTTTAATCCTAAGTATGATTGTGGTTAGTCTGTTTGTTGTCTTAAATAATATTTTCTTAACCAAAGGAGAGCTATATTCCTAATCGTCATATCTTTGTAGATCGACAATTTTCATATTCTTGTGGATTAAAGTTTCAAGAGATTTAACTAAACCAAGAATGCAAGAGCATGATTCATGGAATTTGGTGGGACCTGATTTAGCCTTGGGATGTAAATACAAGGGTGTTAGATTGAGTTGGCATACAGGAAAAATATGATTGGTTAAGGATGTTGATTTGGATAGCAAAACTATGATCTTGCAAGTGTAATTGATCATATGTAGATGGAAAATTGTCATATTCTCATAGATTTAAGTTACAAGGTCTTTAGCCAAAGCAAAAATACAATGAGCCACCATGTGTCCCAATGTGCCCTATTCGTGCTATGAATTTTCAAATGGATTTGTTGATTGTGTAATTTCCAAGTGGCATGTTTCCATTGGTTATTGACACGAGGACATGAGGATAGTGTTGTTTTATTGTGATCATCAAATCTTGGTAGATCTATGATTTTTGTATTCTCATAGATTGAAGCTGCAAGAAACTTAACTAAAGCGAGAATAGGACATAATGACATGTGGAATATGGTGGGCCCAACACATAACATGACTTGCCAAAATAATGTTGTTATAATAGTTTTCCATATGACATGTTTTGATTTTCCATAAGCACTAAATGTAGTAGGAAGGTATGCATATTCCTGATCGTTAGATCTTGGCAGATCAACGATCATCACTTTCTTGCAAAATAATTTTTTTTGATGTTTAACTAAACTGAGAAAGTGACAAAATGACATGTGACATATTTCCCAAAAGGTTGTGCAATTATAAAAGTTTAAAATAACACCAACAGATTATATTAGATCGACAGTCGTAACCTAAGAATTTGACTATTGGAGAGATTAATGTTGATCAATGCCAGTTTATGTGAAGGGAATTGTGCATAAAATGAGCAATTAAATTAGTTATCAAATACCAAACGATAAAGTTTTAAGAGTTTAGCAAGAACTAGAGAAGATTGTGATTTTCTCAAGTAGTAAAGTGTTGAATTTCTAGTACTGTAAGCATTTTGCAAGTAAGTACATATATCCTTTGATCCCTCAAGGCATTATCTTCTAAATTGTTTTTTTAAGAATTGTAAGGATGCCTCTGCGATGATATTTTTTCTGGGAAGATAGATTATCAGCATAGGAATGTGCATGATTATTTTTTAGAACAAATACCTTAGTCCATAAATCAAACAACAAAAGGAAAAGAATTGGTTCTGAAAAAACTTGGGTTGTGAATTAGTGAGGGCTTATATGACAAAGCTAATTGGTTAACGGATGCAAAAACATCTACTAGAGGTTTGGAGTTGTTTAGGAAGTGTTTTTTAGAGAGGGATCATGATACTCCTTTAAGCAATGTCTGGCAATTCGACATTAGCAAGTTAGTAGTTCCTAGTGTATTTTTTGATGATGAACTCATAATGATGATAGCAAAAAGATAAGATCTAGTGTTAAGTATGGTCAAGAATCATGCTATAGATAATTTGTTTAAGATTGCACAAGTGCTAATTAGAAAAGTTTTTCATTTGAACCCTAATCATTTATTGCATGACCAAATCAATTTTGAAGATCTACAAGCTAGGTATAATTCTTAGAAGGTGCACCTAAGAAAAGGGCCACTACAAAAACATTTTGTGATTACAATAAATACCCTAGAGCCATTATTGAAGAAATATTTCAATCCCAGAGCACAATATTATATTTTTCTCTTTGCAAGATATTTAGAATGGATGAATATGATCACATCCAATGATCTATTATTTTTATCATGGCTCAAACACTGCAATATGGCATGAGCTCAATTTTTTATTTTTCCACATATCTACCAAAAGAAATTCATAATGGGCTAACAGGTATCAATAAGGCTAAAGTAGAAAAACCTTTATGCTAGTACTCCATGCTTATGTACATATGTTTGTACAAGGATGTCTATGTTCTCTTTAAATAGATGAAGTTGGATCTAGAAAAGAATAGAGAAAAGCTCCTTGTTCAACTGTGGAGTGTGGACATGACCTAGGAAGTTATCGATGCTAGTTTTGTCAAATTTGACAGGTACTTTGCTTTTAAGTTAAGGGCCTTATTGACTAGAACTAATCCTAGAATACCTCAGCCTTTTCTAGAATTACTTAGACCTAAGGATTTTGCTAAAGGACTAAAGGTGAGTCACAATTGGAGAGACATTATCCCATATTCAATCTCTACCATTTTCAAAGTGTATGGTTTCCTAGGGAAGCCCCATGTCTTACCTTACTAGGTGCCACTGAAAGTTGGAATTAAAAAATTCCTATGGCAGATAGGAGGACTTGACGAGAAGGAGCTCCTAAGGCAGTCAAGAGGTACAATTTTTCAAAACTTCACTAGCATTCATAATATTGTAATTACAAAAGGTGGATGTAAGCACTTGGGAAATTTCTTGGATAGGAATCAAATCGTACAATCCCATGTACATTTTAGTGACCTTGAGGGATTTTATGATATGTTTAAAGAAAGCACAAAGGCTAGATCTTATGAACATTTTGTATGTTTCCCTGAAGATATAATTAGGAATAAATTTTCCTTGCCAGAGCAAGAGAATAGGAAAGAAAAATGGAAGGCCTATAGTAGAATCCTTGAATTCATTAATGCTTTGGAACATAAAAATAATCTAACTTTATCTGATACAAAATATTGGGGAAGTAAGATTAATATGCTTATGAATAATTTTGTTTAGATTATGCAAACCTTAAATGAAAAGAAAGCCATATTAGTTCAATATTATCTACATCAGGCTATAGATATAGAAAGAAGACTAGCTAGCAAAGCTATCATAAACCTAGGACAATACACATTATAGAGAAAACTAGGGTATGTGGTACCAAAGAGTGTACATCCTATGCCTCTTAATGAAACACCAATTTTAGAAATTCCACCTATTGAACCTACTGTAAAGAAGTAGAAATTAGAATAGGGTTCCTCTTCTAGAGTTGAGGAGCATTCTCCTATACAAACCACACCCTCCTTAAGGGAGCAATTGAAAAACATGGGAGGGGAGAAGGATATTGTTATAACTTCAACAGAGATGAAAGAAGGAGTGCTTGAAGATCCCTCCATATATACATTAGCTCTTACTATAAGAGACTATCAAAGTAAAGAAACTAATCCTATTATAGAACAAGCATCTAAGAAGTTTTTAGATAATGAAAGCTTTATAAAATCTAGAGAATTTACCCAATTTTTGTGGAGGAAAAATATTAGCAATTTTGAGGCAAGATGCAAAAAGATTAATAGAGAGAAACCTAATAGAAAGGACTCTAAAATTGAAGAGGTCAAAGATAACTTCATAGAAGAGTTTGCACAAATAACCCCTAAAGGGGGAAGGCAACTATTAAAAGACTCAAGGGTTATGATATTATTAGAATGAAATGTTGCTAATGTAATCACTACTACATTTGACCTCATTTTTCTACCAAAATTGTCAACCATTAATTAAAAAGATTTAGGTTGGTTGGGTTGTAGAAGGAAAAAATTCATTTTTCTTAAATCTAAGCCCGTGTTGGTCAAAATTTCAACCAACACAAGCTTAACTTCAAAATTAGAAATATTTTTTTATTTCATTAATGTTTCATGGGGTGTGGGAAGGAGCTAGAGCTGGAGCATGGTGTAAGGGTTTCCTTGAATTTTCCTAGAATATTCAGAATCTCTACACTTGAATTCCTTTGTAGCATATCATGATGCAATTACTGATGATTGTGATTCCATAGGCTAGATGCTCTGGATGTTGTGGGAGTTCATATGGAGCTCATTTTGTGTCTTGGTCTACCTACAGGCTAGACAAGAGCAATTTGCAAGGATCGGGGCAAAATCTTGTCAGATTCTTGTGCTACCTAGAGTAAACCTTAAATTTAGTTTAATGGCATCTTGATATTACATTGTTGATCTGGTGAGATTGAAGGATGGACATTAATTTAAAAAATGCCACTTCTTGCTTAAGTAATTGCTGACATAACAGGCAAGTTTAACATCCTCCAAAAATAGCATCAATGAATATTTTCTTTTGATATTATGTGCATGTGTAGGAATACTATAGGGAATATAACACCTAAACCAACCCGTGAAATTTCCTTTGGTGATTTCAGTCCCAAAGCTTAAATATGGATGCAGCTCCCTCTAGATGGATCTAAATTTACTCCTCCTCATCATTCAATTGAGTTTATATGGAAAGATTACTGCCCTATGGTTTTTAGGTTAGTTGTTCTTCATACTTAACTATCTACATAATACTACATTATATTACAAATTAAAAAACATTGTTACAATAGTCAACTTTCTTAAAATGATCTAAAAACCAATGTAAACATAGGTCATTTAGGAATAAGTTGAAAAAGGTTATCTTTGCTGAACTTCTATCATACTGCTCTACTAAAAAGTATCGCATGATACTTCTAGAATTTAAAAAGTATCACACTGTCACATAAAACTCTATTACACTATTACTATGAACTATATTGTACTACCTCTTAAAAACTATTTTATTACTACAAACTATCACATGGGTACATTGTAAATTATCATATAAAATTCTTTGTTGAACTTATATCACATAGTATTCCAAATTCTATTGCTTGAGTCTTCTACTCACAAAACTTGATCTTTGATTATTTTCTAGCTAAATAAGGTTTTCCACATTTAATCCTATTGTGTCCCTAGTCTAAATCTTTTGTGTAGCTTCTAATTCTATAGGGATGATTTTTGCATGGTGTACATATTAATAAATGAATGCCATTTCCATAATGATGCCATCTTCAATGCAAGCATATGTTCATTTATGTTTGGCTAGCATAATACCAGTATATGTTGTATATAATATATGCTTGTAAACATTGTTTAAAGATATTGTAGGATGTTTTTATTGAGTCCTAATTTTGCAATTATAGATATATATATTTAACTATTTTATTGTTGTGGAACCTAAGAAGGGTTGGTGTTATTAATTTTTCCTTTTAATGGGAGAAGAGAAGAGTAAAAAAAAATTCTTGAAGATATTTAGTGGCAAAGGTGCAATGCTACTGTGAATTAAATTGCAAAGTCTGTGTCAAAGGGAAACTTGAAAGCACACATACAATACACTTAACTTCTTTGCTGACTTCTTAAAGAACTCAAATGTGCTAAGCACTTTTTTCTGTCACATTTGTGTTTATTGATATCTTTGCAAATATATTACAATATCTTATTGGAGGTTTGAAAGTGGACCTCTATGATACATGCCTTAATTTATTTTTCATGCATTGAGAAACTTGCACCTTAGAATGAGAGTAATATAGGGTTCAACTAAAGGATACATGGAAACCTGAGTGTTTTAATCATGAATGCTGGTAGAAACTCAAGACAAATGAAACTAAGATGCAGTCTGCTATGTTTGATTCAATCAGAATAGAAAATATGATATTGCATTGATAATATTGTGATGTAGACAATGCATTTGAGCAAGTAATCTAGAAGTTTTTTGTATGCATTCTGTTACCCAATGCTCTCCAAGCCTACATGATTTCTTAGATGATATCCTATGATATAATTTTGTTTCTTCTTGAATTAAAATGTACTTTTTTATGTAGAGTGAATCATAGACAAACATGTTCATGTTCTCCTCCACCTACTGCTAGTCCAGCCATGGTCCAAGAGAGTTGAATTGCTTATTATTATCCTAATTTTTGTTGTCAATTGAAAACAATGTTGAACTAGATCTATCTTGCTGCCTTCTTTCACTTAAAATAGCTGATATGTTAGAGGTTATCATTAAAATGTTTTCCACATAAAGTGGAGTATCATATATCCAGATTTCAGTAGTTATCCTCTTAAGTTTTAACTATTTAGTCACAACAAACTGACAAGGTTGAAAAGTTGTTTGTAATTTGTTATCATCACCAACACATTTTTTACAATAAATTTATTAGTTATTTTTTATATGGTTAGAGACAAACTAGAATAGTTTGATTTTTATAGGCTTATAAATCATTTGATATGATAGATGTATCCAAAACCAATCATAGTCCAAAGTTTGGTTTTTTAGAATGCTTGTAAAAGCAATTAAATAAGAGTTAGAAATTCAAATTTTAGAAATCTAATGACTAGTTCAAGATTATGAGGGATACTTGATTTAAGGCCTTTAATGAGTTTGTAATGAATTGAAACCTGCATGGATTGGTTGGGACAATTGAGAGACACTTAACATTGTGTGGTCAAGGCATGGGATGAAGGAGAGTGTAGATTGGATTGGAACTCAAATACAATATAGCAATTGATTTTTGGAAGGCGTGGGATGAAGGAGAGTGCAGATTGGATTGGGATTCAAATGCTATAAAGAAATTGATTTTTGCATTTTTCCTTTGTGATTTTGATTGCTCATTTTTTTCTTATGAACTTCTAATGATTAAGCTCATTTGTTTCTTATGAACTTCTAATGATTAAGGAATACTAGTAGACTTTCCTAGAAGCATTGCATGATTTGAAGACACTTAAAAAGAATTTTCCTTTCACTTGTTGTTGACAAGATTAAAAGCATTGCATTTTAATAAATCTACAATGAGAACATAATAGAGTATGATGCTTTTATTCTTGATTCCATCTACTATGTCGTCGATGCACATGGGAATAGGTAGTCATTGTTATGTTCATGGAAGTGGACTCATATGCTTAAAACTATCCCAACCAGGGCAAACTAATGCTTAGAGTTTGAGAAATATTAATGAATTAAAAATGAATGCACCTTTCAAGAATCTTTCCTCCTACAACCTATGGAAATCTGGCCATATGGACATTTGCCATTGGTATTATCTCTATATTGGCCAGATTTCCATTACAACTTTTATGACCAAAAAAAAAAATCATCCCAGCCTAATAATGAGTTCACACTTTTCAGATCAAACAACATCCATTTCATGGATAGATTTGTTAAATAATGCACATAGAAGCTCATCATACAAGTTGACCTAAGGAAGGTCTAGATGATCTTTGTCATCATTATGGCTTTGACACCATTGTTGATTATGAGGAGTATCATTAGAAATGCTACCACCAATATATTGTAAATTTGATGATGAATAATGTGGACTGAATATGATATCATTTTTCATTTGAAAATTATTTGAATCATCATTGTAATGGTAGACCATAGAATGTGATTTGAGCTTCTATTCTCTAATCAAAATATTGTGATATTAATTGATCATAGGTCCAACACATGAATGAGGTAGATGCAGAGGATTCAAGGGTAATCCAAGATACTGTGGAACCATAAGAATCTTATAATAGTTCCTATCCAATATATTTGGTTTCAACTAAACTTATCAAGCATGTTTGGCATAAGAATAACCTGTTTGGTCCAAACTGAGCTAGATGGGTAGCTAAAGACAATCCACATTTGACAGATTTGAGCAAATTCATGGAAAATCAATCTTTTGGGGATTCCATTCAAATTTTTGTGTTATTGGGATCTTATTCTATACAATTTTTTATATTTGGTATACATGCCTTGAGGATCATCTAAGTCATGTAATTTTAGAGTTTGGGAGTTGTATCTTGTTTGTGCAACTAAGCAAGAAGCAAGTCACAAAGCAAGACAAGTATGGTAGAGTATTGTGGAAGTGCTTTCAAGTTCCACAATGTTATTGTAAATCTCTTTGTAGTGAATTGGTTTGTAAAGATTGTATGGAGTGATTTGGTTTGTAAAGATTCTACGGAGAGACTATGGCATGAGTTCAGTTCACTTTTTGCAATATTACAAAAACTATGGCACTTATCTTCACAATTGTAAGTCAATTTAATGGATATTAAAGAAAAAACCTTAGATGGCACTAAGAAAAAATCATAAATCAGAATTCCATAAGTTTAAAATTTGTACTAGTGAGTTAGCAGTAAAAAATTTATGTTAATGACAGATCATTTGAAGCTTATCGGTTTCTAGTTGATATTCAAAGCTTTTCTCCAAGAAAGAGAGTGAACTACAGGATCAGTGTGAGCAATATTAGTTATATTTTCTTTAAGACACCATAATGTTATGGTGGTATAGGATCGTGATTTGATCTAACTAAGCCATGCTTATTTTGTGATTTTTTTCTCCATATTTTACATTTTAGAGGGTAGTTTAAAATTAATTTGATACAAAGCTATTGGTATAAAATTTCTATCTTACTTGTCCAACCCAAAGTATTGCATTTAAAGAAGAAATAGACCCATTATTTAGATATTTATTGAAATTTTGATTAGGCTTTGTTGAGTGGTGGATTGCAGGAGTGGTTGTTTTAAGATCCACTACCCTGGATAAATGGACCTACACTTGTTTTATTATTCTAGTTATTCTCCTTATTGGGGAATTACCAAATTTTATGTATAAGATGATATTATATGTGTTGTTTCCTTTTAATTAGGTTGGCATGTGCTCAAACCAGTGATGGTTGTGGTAGTGTTTAAATAAACTTCTAAAAGATCCTTGATTGAGTCATAAGGTAGGAGTGCAACTGCAACAGGCAAAGGAAAATCAAATTACTCTCAAAATAGAGCCCACAGAAGATCAAAGAGCAATGACACTTCAAGTAACTATTTTCAATCCTTCTCATTAGCGGACATTTTTTTGAATGGCCAAATGGATTTTGGAAATGCGATAATTAATCCCCTTTTTAGAGGATCCAAAGTATTGGAAGAAGCCTCTAGACTCATAGAGAAAAGCAAGGTGGACTCAAGTGATAGAAGAGGGTGATCATTGTCTCATATTAGACCTAATGATGTCAATAACTATCAATCTGATGCTGTACATGGGCAAAGGAGAGGATGTTCAGTGTCTCAAAACCATTCCATTAATCCTCAAAATACATCTAATGAAATGGCTAATATACATAGTGAACGAAGAGGAAGATCTTTATCTTTTTGCAAAGATTACAAATTTGAGGTATAGTTTGATTTTTATTCAAACATTTGATGCTAAATTTGGCTCATTCATAATATTTCTTCATCAAAACTATCCCACTTTTTGCTATGTCATACTTTAGATTCATAAAGATCGATACAATTTCTAGCTCAAGTGATTTATCTTTTATACACATGCTATTCTTATTCATTATTGGTAGAGTGAAATGGATCAAGCATCTAACAGGATGGGGCTAGGCCAAGTAAAAAATATTGATATTGTTGAAAATAAAAGATACAGTCGAAATAAGCATGCCAAAGATCAAGTCTACCTGCAATAGGGGATACAGAGATGCTCAAATCAATAAAGTGGTTCAGAATCCTTAGGTGGTTATTTTTTAAGTCCTTGATATCAATTGCTCTACATAGTAATAAAATAAAATTTTTTTTAGTTAACTTTGTTTGCAAGAAAATTAAAATGGAACATTTACTTTACCATTCGTAGAAACATCCAACACATAATTATTGTACAACATGTAAAGTCATTTTTTTCATCAAAAGTGGAGCATTCAATTTTCTGTTCTCTGAGATCCGTAGGATCTCCTAAAATATCTAATGTATGTATCTAAAGTAGTAATGCCAGTTAAAAAATCTACCCAAATTTCTTGTTACCAGCTCATGGTAGTTGTGGTTCTGTTTAAACTTTAAATATTGATAAATATTATGGAGATTTTGTTTGCTTTCTACTATAATATCCAATTTCATATTACATTTTCTATTCTTTGAAATATTGAATTTTCTTTTGACTTTCTTCAAATATTTTTGGATCACTGAAAGTTCTTAACATTTAATAGCTATGTGCCATCTGATTTTGTTTAATAGAGTTGTGTGTCATCGATGTTTGATAATGAAAAGTCATTGATGCATGCAGAGGTTTGTGTGGAAGAGAAGACAAACAAAAATGTTTTTGAATAAACAAAAGGTTTATTTTTTCTACCATAATTGCGTAATGTCATAGCTCAAAATAGTGCTCACTCTTGTTAGCATGTCTGAAGTGTGTTATATCCAAATTAACAAATAGTACATATGCTAGTTTTTATGCTTTTAAGTCTTCATCATTTAATCTGGTATCTGCCTCCTTTCTCCCTTTCAATGTATTCTGACTTAAAGGTCACTGTAATTCATTTTCAGTCTTTTCAAAGTGATCATCCTATTAGAGACACAGATGCTTTAGGACTAAATGAAGCTATTTGATGAAAAGTCCAATGTGTTATTTTTGAAATTAAATTTGACATTGAAAAACTGCATTATAGAGTTGATTGCATTGGTTGCCTACATTAAAATATTCAATTTGGCATTGTGAAGAGTATGCAATGTTGTCATCTATTGCAGAACGAAGAACTCAGGTTATATCATTTGTATTACCAGCTATCTGGTGGTTTATTGTGTCTCCACTTCTATTTAGAAAATTTCTTTCATGTGAAAATTGTTGAGTGATTACAGAATCCACAGTATTGCTACTTTCATTGAACACATTAGTATTTATGAACTTTCCTACACAAGGAGATGAGTTTTCCCATTATGTATTTTCCACCACATAGTCCCCCATTTTACCACATTGTAATAGTCCATTGAAGGGCTTTAAGGTGTTGATCTCTATGATGGGTGACAAACAAGAATGTGTCCTGTAATGGCGGGTTGTGTGAAGGAAGGAATTGTGGTGGAGTTTCTTGCTAAAATGAGAGTTACAATAGTTCTTTATTTCATTATCAGTTCTACCAATGCCAAATTGAAGATTTTAGTGTAGGCAACCAATGTAATCAACAACATAAGAACTCTATTAATATTTCCACCCTCATGGCATCCCTTGCATATTAACTTAAGCCTATCAGGGTGTAAAATAGGCTAAGTGTCATCCTTGGCTTAGATAACAGAAGGGAACATGATAGGTGTAGTATTAGGGGCTTGCATTCTATTATAAACTCTTAATGCACATTCCTTTTCATTGTATGTATCAAAAATTCATGACAACATAGTTGCTTTTGTAATGTTACAATTCAAGGGATCTTTGACGCTTAAAGATTTTCTTAATATTGGTTCTAGAGACTTGTCCTACGACTTGGAGTAGGATGGATAGTCTGCTAAGTGTTTGTCATTATTACTTCAATGGTATCAAATAAAAAACAAACCAAATCATTGCTAACAATTGTGTGAGAAAATTCTTTAATTGAGACTGGTGTTTTTACAAAATAATGTATCTTCCATAAAATTGTATTGAGGCCTTTGGGCTTGAGAAGAGGAGTACGATTTATTGTGATGAGTGTTTGGTTTGTTGCTTGAGAATTTTTTTAGAGAGATTGTAGCAAACTGCTACAACAACTTACGTGTTTGACAACATATCCTTGCAAGAACTTGTATATATTTTGGTTCAATTCTAGACAGGAATCTTATACAACCACACATATATGATAGAATAGGCCTTTTATTATCTAATCATTTCATTCATAACTAATGATAGCTACTTTTACTATTTTGTTTCCTAGACCAATTTCACATCCAATCTGACACATATTATTGCAGCAATATATAAAGCCTAGAAAATTGCAGTGTTTGCATTTTTGCAGGGATAAAGCTCTTCAATAGTAAATCCTAAACATTTGACATGCAACCCCAATGTTAGAGTTGGCTTCTATTTTGAACCGAGAGATGTAACTGGAAAGGTTAATGACAATATTGACATCATTTATGCCTATATGAAATACATATATAGATGGGAACAACATATATATGGTCTACTATAAATTCCAATGTTTCTTTTGAATAAAAAGACTTAGTACATTTGCATTTGGGTTATATGTCCCAATTGAAAAATGGTATTACATCATTATATTCTATATGATAAGAAGAATTATTTTTGTTTATTTTTTATTATATATGATTTCTGTTATAGAAATTGAGCTGTTGGAAAAATCACGTGTGTGAAACATAATGGCATCACCAAGATTGTTGTAAATTGAGATAGCAAAGCATTTATTTAGGCCTGCATTGTTCCAACCCATACATTTAATTTATGGTTTTCTAATTATAGTGCCAAAGGTTAGGATTGCAAAGCAAACGTTATGTGGAAAAGAGTGATAGAATATAATGAATGTATGTGACATAGTTTTTTAATTAGATTGAGGATTTCTTTTGACTCCCTTAGCATACACCTTGACAACTTGTAACACTAAAATACAAAAATTTAAGAAACAATTATAGGACAACATTTTCCTGATGGAAGTGTAGACTTGTTCTATGCAAGAGGATGCTTGTAAGTGGTCTTCTTGCTACAACTGCTGGAGAAAGGGTTGGAAGTTTGATATGCCCCCCTTCTTCCAATCCCTTCCTTTTCTATTCCTGAAGAGGTGGGCTCTTTTATATTGAGGTGGAAAGGAGGTTCACATAGAGAGAGCAGTTAAAATTTGGGGGTGACCCTGCTCTTATGAAAGATTTTGGATACCGTTTTAAAACCCAATGTTAAGGCTGAGGGGACCTTTCAAAATTCCCTTGCTTTTAAGGAAGCTTAATATTTCTATTGAATTTTTTCCCCTTATGGCCTTAACATGTAATAGCCAACACCCATGTTCATATGCTATTGGTAGCATTTTTGATGATACTCCTCATAATCAACAATGATGTCATAGCCATAATGATGACAAAGATCATCTAGACCTTCCTCAGCTCAACTTGTATGATGAGCTTCTGTGTGCATTATTTAACAAATCTGCCTATGAAATGGATTTTGTTTGATCTCAAAAGTATGAAATTATTATCATGCTAGGATGATTTATTTTTTGTCATAAAAGATGCAATGGAAATCTGGCCAATATAGAGATAATATCAATGGGAGACATCTCCTACAAGAATAAAATATGCATATGGAAATTTGGCCAAAAGAAGCAGCCAACAACCTATTTCCTCTTGGGGCTCTACATGTAATAGTTAAAGAGGATGCAATGCTACCCCCAATTGGACATTAAATAATTGCCTAGTCCATAGCCCTTAGACCAACAATGTTAACCAAGTCAAGATTTAAAACCTTATTCAACACACTTTCACTTATTTTTTCTACTTTGGCTTCTACATTAGCACTCACATAGGGGATAGGAGCCCACAACAAAGATGAAGACTGTCGGTCTATGGTGTAATTTAATCAATGATGAAGTCGACAATGAAGAAGTTCCCTCTCCATAGCCCTTACAACCACAATGTCGACCTCATGGAGATTAGAAACCTTATATTAATTGGTGGCTTTGACCCCAAAAAATTTGGCTGCATTTGCATCACTCACCTAATTGATGGTGCCCAATGCATAAATGTCCATTTCCTTCATGCTGTATCAAGCAATTATTTCTTATCCAAGCCATTTAATTTGCAACCTTTTAAATATTTGTAAAGATAAAGTTGGAATAGGAATTTTTTTTCTTAAAGGTGTCCTTTGATTGTAAAACATCCATTCCAAAATATTTTGGTCAAACTTTCCACCAATGTTTGGTCAAAATATTTTTATGATTGGTGGAAATTTTGACTAATTCTTAGTAGAAAACTATCAGGAATTGGTCAAAAATTCCACCAATGTTTGGTCAATTTTTTTTTATGCTATATCAAGCAATTGTTTCTTATCCAAGCCATTTAATTTGTAACCTTTTAAATCTCTGCGAAGATAAAGTTGGAGCAAGAGAATTTTTCTTCTCAAAGGTGTCCTCTGATTGTTGAATGGAATGGACACTTTACAATTAGAGGACACCTTTGAGAAGAAAAATTCTCCTACTCCAACTTTATCTTTGTAGAGATTTAAAAGGTTAAAAATTAAATGGCTTGGATAAGAAACAATTGCTTGATACAACATTAAAAAAAAATTGACAAAACATTGGTGGAAATTTCAACCAATTCTTGATAGTTTTCTACCAAGAATTGGTTGAAATTTCCACCAATTATAAAATTATTTTGACCAAGCATTGGTGGAAAGTTTGACCAATTCTTGATAGTTTTCTACCAAGAATTGGTTAAAATTTCCACCAATTATAAAGTTTTTTTGACCAAACATTGGTGAAAATTTTGACCAATTCTTGATAGTTTTCTACCAAGAGATTGGTCAAAATTTCCACCAGCTCTAAAAACTTTTTGACCAAACATTGGTGGAAATTTTGACCAACAATGACAAATCAGACCTAGCAAAAATTAAAAATTTTCGACAAATGTATTGGTCAAAATATTGACCAACCTGTAAATTGGTCAAAATTTCAACGAGAAAAATTACCACAAATTGCTTGGTCAAAATTTTGACCAACCTGGATCAAAAATTTGACCAAAATTTGTTGAAAATTGAGTCCATATTTACTAGTGTACTAATTACACATTTGGAAAAAATGATTACCTGTCTTAGATTATACTTAAGTCAAATTGATGGAAAATAAAATTTTAATGAAATAGGATTGATTTATCTTTATAATGTTATAGATCTCTTCAATATCTTTCCAATGTATTTTGAACGGAGTCAATTGGACTCCATATGTGAAAATTATGGCCTTTAGAGTAAATCCTACTTTTAGTTCTTCAAAACCTAATCAGGTTTTGAAGAAGTACATTTTACTTCTTCAAAACCTAATTAGGTTTTTAATAGCTTTTTTCATGTTGATAACCCAATCGAGTTATTTGAATCCTAGAAACTTGATCAAGTTATGGCTTGGTGATAGCATGGGGAAACAACCCAAAGGTTTGGGAGACTATTTTCCCTCCAATTTTTTTTGTTTAGACATTTTTCATCTTTTAAGATGAATTCTCCTCTTTTCCTTCATCGGGTTTGCTAATGGTGAAGTGGATATCTCTAAAATTACCACCATAATATTACACATCTTCTTAGCTTTATAACTATATAATTTTTTCTATTTTTGGACAATATTAACAATGCATACTTTAATTACTTTTACCAATGCCTAGACATTCTTCATAGACATATGTCTACCTTTCTTTTAATAACTTTTGATATACTTAACCAATTTCAAAATAAATTATATATTATTATTCTACACTTGATTTTATACACTTTTTTAAAAAAGTTTCCATTTTTAATTATTTTGGTGCAAGTGATGCTCAGCACACAAATAGGTACCAAATTTTTAGGATGTAGTCAATTTAAGAATTCATAAAAAATAAAATACTCATGATAAAATTACAAAAGAAATACACAAATTCTAGATATGACTCTGAACTATCATCCTACCAAAGGGTTATGAGAAATACTAAATATAAATTTCTTTTGTGTTGCACATTAAAAAAAATATGTTATGTTTTCTAAAAAAATCAAGAACTATCTTTTGTGTGCACAAGGTTTGACCCACCTAATCTTATCCATTGTGTACAAAGTCTAGTAGTTTATAAAGTAGATTCAAAGAACTACAATTTATATATTTTACACATATTGTCATTTTGAGTGGATGAACCTCAAATGTCTCCTCCAAGTTTAGATTTACATGATTTTAGAAAAAAAGGTGTCAATTTAGACCCCCTTTTTTGTACATCGTATTGCTACACTCATCCATATGTGGAAAGTAGTATGTTTCATGGCTACACCAGATCCATCTAATCCTCTTGTTCTAAGTTGTTATGCTTCTTATGTTAGAGCCAATGCATTCCTAATGTCATGAAGGACCAATAGGGAGCTAAACACTTCGTGGTTGGTGTGGTAAAAGTGCCTAGGTCACACTCCCATCATAGATAGAGATGGATGACATCTGATGGCTTTGGAGACTAGAGCTTACAAATAGACATGTGTTCAAGGTTTTTGGTCAACTCTACTTTTGATGTAATGCAAACAATATTTTTGTGAGGATCATTATGATGTAATTATGTACAACATTTATAATGTATCTATAATGATCTTGATGTAGTTATTTGTCATGCAATTTGATGGATGGATGACGTGTAGGTCAACATCTTAGGTAATGTAATGTAATTACATTATGGTACTATAAACTCAATAGTTAATCTTGATTATGGTTAATGAATGAATATTGACTTTTCAACTAATTTTTTTATTTATTAATTCCACATTTCAAGCAATTATATGATGTGACAATTGTTGAAAAGGACATGGTTCTTACACATCTATAGAGATATTTAATCCAAATTGATATTTTCTAGGAATGGGTTGAGATCACATGAGTGAAAGCCCTCATCACAAAATATGCATGCCACAACCTAAATCATTACCATTATCCAATGATGGTTTTTTTATACCATTTAGTTCATGTTGCATGCACCCAATGAGGGTATATGAGTTGCAAATTATGGTTCTAAAAGTTTATTAACAAGCTAGATTCACTATTCACATTTTGTCTGATTTTCTAGCTGTAACCAATCCATGGAAATTATATACTCATAGATTCTCATCAAATCCTCTAACACTCCTTCACTAAACTTATGTATGTACCTCAAAAATGTCTCTACAACCTTGCAATGTACTTTATATCAAAAAAATAGTTTTGAATCATAATTCTCATATATATATATATATATATATATATATATATATATGCTTCAACTGGGAGTTGGAGTTAGGATTAGGGCATGTTTTTGGATAAAGCTCATATCCCAACTTTAATTTGTTAGAAAGTTAAGGTTTGTGGAGAGAGAGGAAATATTGGTGGAAGTGGAAAAGTTAACCCTTAACCATTAACCTCTTTTAATTATTTTCTTAACCTTTTATTAACCCACTTTTTGGGTACTAAGAAAATTGAAAGATATCACCTATTCAAAATGTGATCCACTAATAATGAGATGGATGTCTTAGACTAACAAAACCATGAAGAATCCCATGAATAATTGGTCTTTAGGAAGCTCAAAGTTAGATGTTTCTATGTCCATTTTAACTTAAAACATTTGAAATCTGGACAAGGTAAATAGTATGGAAGCAAAGGTGAAACAATACCTACATGTAATTTGTTAGAAATGTTTAGAATAACTTAGAGGGGTGGAGGGGGTGATCAGTTACTCAAGGTCCATATGTACCATTTGAATATTAAAACACATACACTCGTTGTTATGTTTATCCTATTGTTGCTTAGTCTCTATTATAAACATAACTTTCTTTTCTTAATGAAAATATTATCAAATGTAAAACACATAAAGCATTCAATATAGTTTGACACTAGGATTTTACGTGGAAACTAGATTTGAAAAAAACCACCAACAACATGTCACCACTTTTTACTTTTTCAAAGTGAGCTCTATTAGGAGCAAACCCTGTTAAAGGCTTATGTTGTCACAAAAGTTTGCATCCTTATCCAAAGTTTTTACCCAAGGACAACCTTGTGAAACATTGAAACAACCTCCAAGTTGTGGGACTTGAACTATGAGGTTGAGTCTCTAGAGAAGGCTGGCTTTGTAGTGCCTACCCCTAGTTTGCATTTCTGTTATCATTGCCAAACTTTTTTAGGCTAGTTTTATGCTTATGATTAGTGGCATTGTTTTAAGATTATCATATATTGTTTTTACATTTAGTTGATTATAGGATGAGATTACTTGATACTCCTTACTTCATGTATGTATGATGATTATTACAGTGCTTTCAGTTATTGATGATGATTAGTTAGATGGATTAATATGTGTTTTCTTATGGATACCTACTGCATGTGTATGGTGTGCATGTTTGTTTTCTTTATGTATGATGTTTCTAATGTGGTTAAGGAAGGGAGTCGTAGTCACCTGCTAGTCAAGATCTACACGATGTACCACTTCCAGCCATTGCTTATTTAGCTTAGAATATTGTGTTTGTACATGGATGGATTTTATGCAGGTTATAGGTACTAGGTATCAACTTCCCTGAATTGCCAGGATGAGCGTACCCTATCGCATTATCTCAATGGTAAGAGAGCGGAGATAAATTATTAAGTCCATATCCTAAACCCTTAAGCCATTTGTCCTAATTGAAAATTAGGACAAGTATTTGAGTCAAGTACCCTTTGAATGCATTGAATGATGTTAATTCCTAATTATAACCCTTTAGTTTAATTTTGTATATGTTTTGTTATAATGAATTTTTTGTATGTTGTTTTATGAGTCTTTGGTAAATTTTCTATTAATTAAATCTAATTAAAAGATTAAATTAATGATTTAATTTAATGAAAAATTATTATGATATTTTAATATTTAATTATATTTAGTTAATTTGGAGAATTAATTAAATAAAAAGAATTAAATTTAAAGATAAAAGTTATATGTATAAATTTAGAATGCGATAATATTTATTTAATTTAATAGTAATATATTTGGAGTTCATTTTTAAATAAATGCTGGATATTATTATTATTTAAGTTAATAAATATTTTATCAATTAAATTCTGAAAATAAATTTAGAAGTGGGAAAAGAAATTAAATTATGAAAAAGTTTTAAGTTCGCATGATAGGCGCATGAGATTAAATTTAATAAATCAATTAAAAAGAAGCCAAGTGAAAATTAAATAAAGTAATTTAATAATACAACTAACGTGCATGGGAAGAGATAAAAGAAAAGATAAAGGATAGTTAATTTGGAGTTGAATCTAGTGAGCATGGAGTTCTTCTGGGTGAATGCACAATTAGTGCCCTGTTTTAAGGAGAGAACTCTTTATCACATTTTGAGGGTTCATTTTTGGAGGATGCGAATTTTGGAAGAAAATTTGGAAGCAAATTTTGGAAAAATTGTTAGAGAAAATTTTTGGAAAGAAGTGAACCTTCTCACAATCTTCGGGTGGTTGCGTGCTAGCATCAGGTTCAGGTAGGCTCTTGTGTTTTGATCATTGATCGAATTATGCAATTCGATATGCCTGTCTACTTCGTGATTGTAAGAACTTGTCTTCTCAAATTTCATTATACGAATCTGTAAATTCTTCATTGTACATCTTTTGTTGTTCAATTTCATCTGTATATAGGGATTTATAGATCAATTAGAAAACCTCGTTGAGTATACTGTAGCAAATTATACGTAGTGATGAATAGGGTTGAATATGAAATCAAACACATTGGAGAACCTATTTCATAATTAAATGTTGAAAATTGGGAATTCGAGTTTGCTAAGAAAAAAATGAATTTTATTGTGTAGAAATTTAACTAATTGATCTAGAATTCCATACCAAATATGTATTAGCAAAACTATTTAAAATAATAATAATTATAAATATGTTAAATTTATTTAAGAGGGGATTATTGTTTTGTAAAGTTTATAATTTTTTTTATTTTATAACATATATTGGTTGGATTTATAAATGTTAATAAATATAAATTAAACAAAAAATAATAATATTATGGGGGGGAGGCAAGACCACCACCCCCCACCTCCCAACACCCTGCCAACATATGTAGGCCTGTTGCTATACCTGGCAGTAGTTATAACTACTGCCGATGGTAGTAGACAGGTCTACGGCCCATGGCTTGTTATAACAGTCACGCAAGCTTTAAACGCTATAAAATATTGTTTTTAACTTTATATATATATATATATATATATATATATATATATATATATATATATATATATATATATAATTTCTATTTTATAAAGTTTTTTTCTAATAGTTTTTGCAAATATAAATATAATTTAAAATTATTAAATTTTAATAAATTTAATAAAGGTTTCGTTAATTTATTATTTTATTAATATAATAAATTAATTTGTTATTATTATTATTATCTAATTAATAAAATAATGGTTATTCTATTAGTAATTTAATAATAAGTTATTAATGATAATTAATTAAAAGCTTAAATTATTTATTATTAAAATACTTTAGGGGAAACAAATTGATCATTAAAAGTTTAATAATATTTAATTAGAACACTTAATTAAATTATTAATTAGAATCGTAAATTGTGCATTAATATGAATATGTTATATAATTATTCATTAATTTATTAAATATGATTTAATTAAGATTAATTAATAATGAAGGATGTTTAATTAAGTTCTAAATTTATTTAGTTTAATTAATATTGATTATAAGCATCTTATTCTAAGATTAATAAGTATTATTTTAATAATTTAAATAAATAAGGTACCCTTAGATTATTTTAGGAAGATGTCTTAAAATTAGATAGTGGAAATTGCACAAAATAATTAAAAATAAGAATGGGTTAACTGCAAGAACTTATTACTTGAAACATATATGAAACTGGAATTTTAACCTTACTGTAAACTAAAACTATGTGTATTCAAGACTAAACCAAGTATGACCAACACAATTGTTTGTATATTGTTTGTGCTTGGGGTTTTGGGGGTTGATCTAGTTTGACTAGTCATAGGATGTTACCAGAGGCTTGGGGGTTCTGTGAATGTGATGTTATGCTGATTTGTCCTCGATCTTTTTAAAAACCTAACCATAGTGATGTGATGGTATGCTTCATGACATATTTGTATTTATTGTTGTTATTTCTTTCCAATCTTCTTGTGTGAAGCTAAGGTGATTGTTATGAGATATCTGTCTTAACCATTTTTGAGTCCTCGATTAGTTATACTTGGGTTACTTTCCAGTCACCTTGATGGGACTGAAGTGTTTTATTTGATCTTAGTGATGTCAAGTTGTGAAATGTTTGACTTAATCATTTTGAGTTGGTGATTAGTATCAGTGGGATATTTTCCAGTTGCTCGTTGAGAACCGATGGGTATTGTGATTTATCTTGGAATGCTTTCCAATTGCTCGTAGAGAGCTAATGTGATTATTATGATTATCTTTATGATGCTTTCCAGCCACTCATGTATGACTGAGGTGATTTTTATATGATTATTGAATTGTGCTTTTATTGAGCCTAGGGTAGGTTATCTATATGTAGTGTCGAGAAGTGGCTTGCAATGGGGGCCGGGGGCCCTAAGTGGCTTCGAGGGTAACCCATTGTAATTTTTTTAATAAGTAAAAATATTACACTAAATGGAGATTAAAATGAGCCTAGTAAGAGTCTTGTATGTTTTTGTCCATGCCTTGAGTGCTAGTATAGACTAGGATGGGAGTAGAGAGAACGCTTGGTTGTGACCTTGCATTTTGTAGTATGTCTTATCAGTACGAGAGGATACTAGTGGTCGCATAGGGATCACTAGGGACCTTGGAGTCCTAAGAGACTGCCAAGGTAACTCCAACATGATGACACTTGCCCAATTACATAGTAGGTTTCCTACATGTCTTCTGTGTCTTTGGGATTAGATGTTGTCCTTTATTAGAATGTTTGAGTTAGATTACTCTTAGGGTTCCCCGATTTAGAGTGTACTTTTGATATGTGGACTGATATCCTATTTGGGACTTGAGACTATCTCCTCAGTGCGGTGGGAGTGAGCCATTTAGGTTCCACATGGTTGGGTATCATGTATGGTGGATGGTTTCATTTATTTTGTTGTACTTGTATCATGGATCCAAGAAGGATGATGTATTTTTATTTTTGCATATGTATATTATTTTAGCCTTTCATACCCTGTGACATGTACAGTGGATGATTGAGCATTCTGAATTTAATTTGCCAAGAGGCATTTGGAATAAATGTATATTATTTAAATGGACATTGGACTTTTTAATTATTCTTTCATATGGATGCATATTTAGTAGACTTAGTATTAGTTAAATTTAAATGTGATTCAATGTCATGGGATCCTTAAGGAATGTAACCTATTACATATGCTTTTAGTTGATTGTATGTTATTGCTTCCACTGCTATGTGTTTGATGTGTATGATTTATCTTTCTTGTTTCAAAATGAAAAAAGTTACCAAACTTTGTAAAACTTTAGGTTAATTCTTTTGGATCCCTTGGTAGGGTGTTACATCTGGTAGTAGAGCCCGAGTTTCTACATTGGGAGCTCTGGGTATATTGGAACACCACTAGTTGTTAACTAGTTGAACAAACGAAAACTTTAAATTGTTATATGTACTTATATCAAACTGAAACTTGAACTAGTTGAACTAAAACAAAACTTAAACTTTTAATTGTATATTTTTCATACTTCAACACTTAGACTTCAAAATTGAAAATTATATGTAAACCTAAATATAGGCAAACTAAAAATTTTACATAAATCTATTCTATTTGCAAAACATGTGCCTTTTATCTATGCTTTACAATAGTATGGTTTATGGTTATTATAATATCTTGTATGTTTTCCAATGGATTAGGGATGTCAATCCTTTATTTAGAGTGCTTAGGGGATCTAGTTCAATATTTGTTAAAAGAACGAATGTTGGATCAATATGGTTTTTAGTTTACTATTAAACCAAAATCATATTGCTCTAAGTAGCTAAAAGTAGTATGTTTTGTGGTTATTATAGCATTTTGTATCTTGGATATTATTATAGGATGGTATCTAGGATGAGATCTTCTATTAGAGGTCATAGCCTAGGCTGTGGTAGAGGCCATGGATGAGGTAGAGCTATTAGTGTCTAGGAGTCTATCCACGAAGAACCTATCCAAGATGGGAATAGGGAAGAGCATGTCAGTGAGCATCAAGAAGAGATCCATAAAGAGTAGCAAGTTGTCTCTAAGGAGGTTGATCTGAGGCAAATGATGTAGACCATCATTAATTGTCTACCTCCTGTTCATAATCAAGATAGAGCACATCGACAAGACTTGAGCATACACCTAAGTGTATGAGCTATTGTAAATCTTCTAACGCATGGCATAATAAGTGTCACTAGTTTCACCAGCAGTCTCAAGGTATTCCTTCTTATGTCAGTGGGGGTAGTGGTCAACAGTCTAGAGCACCTAGAGTTTAGAGGAGCTTTGATGGAGAGTGTTTCTCATGTGGACAATGTGGACACAAGTCATCTCATTGCCCTCAAGGGAAATCATAGTTCTCAAACTAGAGACCCATAACTTTAGAACCTACAGTCAATGATATGGATAGATCCCAGAGAGTGTTCTTAGTGGAGCCATATCCTCCTATAGTGGAAAGGGTCCAATGGGGCCCGCACAGTGGATCCCTTAGCTTTATCATTCATATAGGTTTCTAGGAGTAAGCCTAAGTCTGAGGAGGGTGGATGTAGTGCCTGCCCCTAGTTTGCATTTCCATTATCATTGCTGAACTCTTTTAGGCTATTTTTATGGTTATGATTACACTAATACATTAGACCTCAATTTGCGACGTTAATTTGCGACGGCAAGAAAAGGTAATGTGTTTTTGGCTTTTTTTTTTCAATTTTAGCCCGATTTCATCGCAATTGCGATGCCAGCGGGATATAAGAGAAAAAAAAAAGAGAAAAACCCTCATTTGCATGAAATCGCACGACACAGGGTTCTTTTGAAAGGAAAGGGGCACGCGCGGGAGATCACTTCGACAGCATTGAGAGGGCCGGGGCATTGAAAATTCATGCATATACATGGAAAATGTAAGTAGCATTGAAAATGGAAACCTCACAAGTATACTGCAGTTGCACAGAGTATTCTCATTTGTAGAGAATCTAATTGCACAGTGATTAATAGCTTCTTCTTTCCATGAGAAAAAATGTTTAAACTAATTCATTATGCACTGGAATGGCACACATTTACTACAAAATTTTGGGTATAGAGGATTTTGTTTTTAACATTTGGCAACATCTGTAAATTATAGACAAATAAGGTTATTTTTGGGAAAAATAAGGAAGTATGTAGTAATAAATGTGCAATCTGATGTTATAAATGTATCAAATAATTTTTTAGTTTTTTCCTACAGTCATGTTTACAATATACGGTGAATCTTGGATTATTGCTTCTACAATTTCATGTAAGCATGACACGAGGCAGAATTAATATATGACTATTGGAGACGACATAATCTTCGACTCATGCAATTTTGTAGCTAACAATATTGCTAAGAAAAGAACTCAATAGATTACAAGATCAATTAGCTCACAAAGAGAAAAGATCTGAAGCATGTTGCACTTTCTTCTTATATTTCAACAAATATAAACACATAAAACTTATATGTCCTTGGAAAAATCTCATGTGTTCCTTTAAGTCAAAAGGCCAAGGTGTTGTGTCTAAACCTATTGTCCATAGCTACTAATTACGAAAGTAACAAAAATAGGAATAAGTTAAGTCACAATTAACTACTTATCCAAACCTATTGGGAGAGTTTGGGAGCCTCAAAAAGCAGACGATAAAAAAGGCTTGGTTACAAAGACTGTTGGTTTTAATGTCCCAAAATATTCGAAACCCATAAAATATGTATCAAGGGGAGATATAAGTGTATCTCATGTTGAGATTACAAATGTTGATAATAGAAAGTTCAAACATCTAACCAACCCAAAAGCAACATGTACTAAATCTAATAATATTCAAATTTGCTCCTGCTGTGTACATCAAAGTCATCTTCAAGCTCTATAAGGCATATGAAGTTTGGTTGGATAAACCATTCGTAGTGGAGATCCAAGGTTGATTTACCACCCAGATCTTGCGAGAGTTCAATCTACTTTGGATGGTGAAAAATGTGCCTACTACAATGGTGATGATGTTACTCAATATTCTTCTAATGCCGGTAGATCTCATTTAGCCTACATTAACTAGAGTTAATATTGATACTTATAAGATGTCACTGACAACATTTGATACACATTCAATTGTTACAATATGATGATGTTGGTTCTTGTTAATTTACTCCAATTATTTAAGGCTATTTAGATAACTTGTGTGGAAAATTTAACTGGAGACATGTCCCTCCATAACATACTGATTATACCCAATTTGTGATTTTTGATATATTCTTCACTGATAATACAGAGTTACTCTAGAATCATGCTGGCTACTCATACTGGATAATGATGTTTGGTCATTTTTTCAAATTGTAGCAATGGGCAAAACTAGTCCCTGATTGAGATTTATCAAAATAACAAGCTCATTATGAAAAGTTGAGATCTGTCAGAACTAGTCTCATATCAAGTTTGAGACTTTTCAATGTCATGAGCTTATTATCAAAATTTGGATCAAGTTTGAGACTTTTCAATGTCACGAGCTTATTATCAAAATTTGCAACATGCGAAAACAATAAGATCAATATCTAAGTTTGAACCCTATCAAGACAACTGAATTAGTCCATGCAAGTTTAAGCTGCCATACTAATAGACCTATTAGCCTTCAAATTAGCAAGCAAATGCTTCCACCAAAATACCAGGCCACCAAAATACCAGGCCAAGAGAAGTTTAAGTAATTCAAAAATACTGCTTAATTTCATTATAGCTGATGTTAATGTGTCAATAACCAAGGTTAGCTCATATACAAGCCTTGTAAATAATTTTTCAATTATTAATGAATATAGTAGTTAAACCATCCTGCTACCTAAAAATGTAATCACTTTTTCTATTAGGAATGATTTTGACATTTGATCAAATCTATTTTTACTATTCCCCTATTGGTCCTAGCATAAAGTGTGATATAGCTTCACTGATGGTATTTCTTATATGAAATGAGGATCATGTCTAGAAAAATAGAAGTCCTTACAAAAAAAGAAAGAGAAAATTTAATGACATACGAAAAGCTAAAACTCACTCCTCATATCTTTTCTTGAAATGAGTAATTGACATTGTTTCCAAGGATGTATCAGCCACCAAACCTGCTCGCATGGCTCGAAAGCCTATGTAAGGCATAGGAAGAAATATTCCAGAGATCTCCACAAGATCACCTGGCCCAACCTGGTCAAAATAAAATCTAGTCATGGCAAAATTATATATATGTTATCAACTTGACTTTTCTATTAAAGGCTCTCATGTTGAATTGAAATCCAGGTAAAGAAAAAGATATTATACACTATTTTGTTGGTACCCTGTGCAGCACAACAAACTTGTTCTTACTATAAGAAAATTTTCTTTTCTTTTTTTTCATTGCAGATCTTCTGCTTGCACAGAGGTCTCTCCCCATCATTGGACACACTTGATAACATTCGAGCTTTGGATCGCATATAGGAAGTGTGTCTGTACACATAAGTATAAAATTCTTCTTTTTCCGCAACACATATAACAACAATTTTAAGTGCTTGCAAGGTATATACTTATGAATAAATATTACATCCTGATTTAAATGTATGAAAACAATTTTCATTCCTTTTAAGCTTCATTGATCTCGAGGTGCAATTCACAAACTCAAGAATAGTGGCTTTTGTTCTTTAGGATACCTTTAGGGGAAGAGTATCTGAATGCCCCCTCGTGTTTGGAGTCCAGTTTAGAGGAGATGGCTATTTACACTTCTAAGGTTTGTTGAATCTAATTCTGAATAAAATTGCTTGCTATTGTTGAATCTAATCTAATGTATATTTTAACTAGACTTGTAGCTTATATGTTTTGAAATTTTTGTTAGGCCTTGTAGTCTGTATAATTTGATTGTTGGAGAGCTTCTACAGCTAAGCAAGAAGGCCGTTGCATGAGTTATAGCCGCGCGCTCGGGTATGAAAATTGTTTTTTTTTTTATTCTAATGTATATTTTAACTAGACTTTTAGCTTATATGTTTTGAAATTGCTTTTAGTGGCTTAATGTTGTAAGGTCTCTTGAAATAAGACCTTCAGGCGGTTGGTCAAAGTTTTACAAATAATCTTAGGAATAAAGTCAAAGAAAGTATTTTTAAAATATTAAAGTATTTAGCTAGGTCTAAGAAGATTTGTGTACTTTCGACAGTTTTGCTTAGTTTTTGAAAGTTGCAGTAAACCGAAGTTTTCATAGCCCAATTTTTGCTTCCTGCAAAGAACGATCATGTGAGATAATATAAGTGAAGAACAAAACAGGGAGACAATTGCTAGATTGCGGTCTAACTTGAAAAGAAAAGGTGATGGAAAATGTTATTGTCCTTGCAATATTTGTAAGGGCTTAAACCGTAGAAGATTGCTAATCAAAATAGTTAAGAGACATTGTAGGGAGAATGGTCACATTGAATGGGGGCATGACTATCATCCACTGGTAAGTCGTTCATTATATCATTTTAACAATTTATATACATATGAAATCACTTGATGATGAGTTGATGATCATGGTTTATTTATGTTAATAAATTTTATATAGGTTGATCTTCCCAGGGAAGTACATGATATGAACCACAACAATCCGAAGAATATGGTTTTTGAAGTGGAGGAACATGGAGGTGCAAATATCCAAGGTGAAGATAATGATCCCATGGAAGATGACGATCATGCGCCAGAAAACACAATTGAAGAGGATGGTATAAATGCATTGATCCATGACACATCTAGTCCAAGCATATCTGATCATGATGATGATGATAGCCTCGATGTACCTCTACTTCGAAAGGCATACGAGCCCCTATACAAAGACTCCCAAACAACTCTTCTCTCTGCTATATTGTTGTTGTTGAACTTGAAGGTTATGAATGGTTTATCCAACATAATAATGTCACGTATGTTAAGGTATGTCATATATGTCTTTATAGTTAACAAAGGGTGAATAATGTACCACTAATATTGTTTATGTTAACAACTTATATTTTTTGTTGTAGATTGATAGGCGAGTTTCTGTTACCATCATCAAATATTCTACCTTGCTCATATCGAGAATTAACTGTTGTTATGAAAGATATTGGAATGGAGTATGAAGCAATACATGCTTGTCCCAATGATCATATTATATATTATAAAGAACATGAATTTGCAACACAATGCCCTGTATGTCATACGAGTAGATATCAAACAGATCGACTAACAAAAAAGGTGCCTCAAAAGGTTCTTCGTTACATCCCCATTATTCCACGGATGCGACAATTATTCAGGTGTAGTAGCTTGGCTCAATTTATGGATTATCATGCACGCAATAGAAGTCAAGATGACATTATTCGTATCCCTATAGATGGTTCGACATTTATGCACATAGAGGAAAAGTGGCAACACTTCAAAGAAGAACCTCGTAATCTCAGGCTTTCATTGGCAGCGGACGGTGTCAATCCATTTGGAGAGATGAGATCTGTTTACTCGGTGTGGCCTGTTTTTGTTATCAACAATAACATTCCTCCGTGGATGTCAATAAAGAGGGAGCATATTATGTTGGCAATGATTGTTCCAAGTATCTTATCATTTGATAGTTATTAATTTACACGTACTTACAAATCTTGCAGTAAAACGGTCACAATAACTATGTAATGTTACTGTTCATTCAAGTAGGTAAATATCAAGTAAAAGATATGAATGTATATATTGAGCCTCTTATCGACAAGTTGGTGGAGTTATGGAACGGTGTCACTATGTATGACGTGTCTAGACCAATACGACAAAGACAATTTCAATTCCATGCAATACTTGCATGGACAATACATGATGCCCCAAGGCTAACACATTTTTATGGTATGTTATAGTGAATTCAAGTTGCTCAATCCAATTACATCATTATCTTGTAGGTCTTCAAACAAAGGGAAAATTTGCATGTCCATTTTGTGGTCCAAAGATGAAATCTCATCATTCAAAAAGTTTAGGAAAGCAGGTGTTTGATGAGTGTAGACACTTCCTCCATAGGAATCATAAGTATCGAAGTACGAAAAAACATCTTTTCAATGGGAAAGAAGAGACTACATCAAAGCCACGAAGAATGACACCTCGCCTATGGAAGTTGGAATATAATAGAATTAATCATCACCTAGCAGATGGGTCACCCAAAATAATTAACTTTTTAGTCTCAGTGCCTTATTAGTATCACACTTCATTATACTTCTACCTCTGTGAGATATATAATTGTTGTTTTATTCATATAAGTCATTGGATATATAAAATTCGATATTTCCTCCAGAAATTACGAATTGAGATGAGGAGCTAAGAACAAAATAAATCCAAAATATTTCATTATGCTTGAATATTGTCTTTGTCTTCACCAAAATAAAATTCTCCATCAACATAGACAAATTGCAATTATGATCTGTAATCGTAGAGTGCTCTAAGAGGCCCTATGCAGATCATTTCCACTGCATACTCCCACCGCATACTTTAGATCTTAATCTTTTCATTGCCTTTGCAGGTGACATGGTAAGTAGTTTTGGTAACAATACTTGCTTTGCATAGAAGACAACTACTCACTGAAACTACTATGACATCTTCCTTCATCCTCATAGTTGTATAACACGTTATGTATATCATGATTCACTATGTACACAATGTTCTTCATTCCTTTCTATTGATACATATTAAGTTCTAACCCAGTAATCTTCCATCGTTGGTTCCTATTACAAAGTTGATGTCGCACAAGTTGAGTCAAAGATATAGTTATTCCAATGGTTCAGAAGTTCTCCATCATTATTTTAGGCATGTGATTCTATTATTCCTGGGAAATGATCTGTTGTGATACTAGATCTCTGATTTGCTGTCTTGATCAAGATATTTTCCCAAAAAAAGGTTGATCAGGATTTTCCCAAATTTTTCCAGAATTTTGGCCCACATTTTGTCAATAAATTTTTTCCCCTTAGCATTAGCTAGTAAGGAGGAAAATCAAACTTGTTGACTTCTTGCCTCCAAATCTGACAAGAACTCCACAAGCTCTTCATCTAAAAACACAGTGATTCTTTTCAAATGCAAATACATCACTAGCAATTCATTTTGTTTGGCTCGTTACAATAAGCACAACATTTCTCCTTTCCATGTCACTGTTTGTGATTGCTATTACATCACCATTGCCTATATAAGCTGAGTAGAAATGGATCAATTGAGAGCACTTTATTATGAATTTAGCTTTCAAATTGCACAACACTAGTTCTTCTGAATCGTAAAAGATGGTAAACAAAACTTGTGAAGCCTAATATGCCACATCTAAATTTATTTCACAGCATCCAATCACCATACAATTGGAATTAGGGAGCTTGTGGCGGGGCCGCTGTGGCGGCAACGGCAGTTGGTGTCGCCGCCACAGCGGCCCCACCATATTGCTAACCACGCAGATCGCAATTGCGATGTACGCACATGCTTTGCAACGAAATAAGCATCGCGTGCATAGCAAGGCCATCACAATTGATGATTTTGCGTTGCAATTGTGACACATTCGCAAACATTGTGACGGCCAATGGCGTCAACAGCACCGTCGCAAGTTTCCATGGACGTCGCAATTGCGACGCCCACGGATGAACTGTAAAGACTTTCGCCTCAGCGAACCTGTGGGCAGATGCCGACACCACCCCTTCGCAATGCATGGTGAAGACATCGAAATTGCGACAAGAACCACATCCATTGCGACGGGAGCAATGATGGGATAGAATGTTGAGCTTGCGACGAATAGGTGTCAAAATTGCGATGTCCAAGAATAGACGTCGTAATTTGCGACTAAAAAATAACGACGTCTACTGTCGTCGTAGTGGCGACACATTTGTGTCGCAATTCTGACACTTGGCCGTCACAAATCAATGCCAAATGTATTAGTGTTAGTGGCATTGTTTTAAGATTACCAGATATTATTTTAGCATTTAGTTGATTATAGGATGAGATTACTTGATACTCCTTAGATCATGTATGATGATGATTACCTTGTTTTTAGTTATTGATGATGATTAGTCGGATGGATTATTATGTGTTTTTTTATGGATACTTACACCATACTGCATGTGTATGGTGTGTGTGTGTTTGTTTTCTTTATGTATGGCATTTCTAATGTGGTTAAGGAAGGGAGTTGTATTCACCTGCTAGTCGGGATCTACACGATGCACCACTTCTAGCCATTGCCTGTTTAATCTAGAATATTGTATTTGTACATGCATGAATTTTATGCAAGTTCTAGGTACCAGGTATCGACTTCCCTGAATTGCCAGGATGAGCGTACCCTATCGTATTATCTCAATGGTAAGAGATGGGAGATATATTCTTAAGTCCAAATCCTAAACCCTTAAGCCATTTGTCCTAATTGAAAATTAGGAAAAGTATTTGAGTCAAGTACCCTCCAAATGTGTCAAATGATGTTAATTCATGATTTTAACCTTTTAGTTTGATTTTGTATGTGTTTTCCTATGATGGGTTTTTCCTATGTTGTTATATGAGTCTTTGGTAAATTTTATATTAATTAAGTCTAATTAAAAGATTAAATTAATGATCTAATTTAATGGAAAATTATTATGATATTTTAATATTTAACTATATTTAATTAATTTGGAGAATTAATTAAATTTGAAGACAAAAATTATATGTATAAATTTAGAACGTGATAATATTTATTTAATTTAATAGTAATATATTTGGAGTTCATTTTTAAATAAATGCTAGATATTATTATTATTTAAGTTAATAAATATTTTATGAATTAAGTTTCAAAAATAAATTTAGAAGTGGGAAAAGAAATTAAATTATGAAAAAGTTTAAGTTTGCATGATGTGCACATGACATTAAATTTAATAAATCAATTAAAAAGAAGTCAAGTGAAAATAAAATAAAGTTATTTAATAATGCAATTAATGTGCATGGGAAGAGATAAAAGAAAAGATAAAGGATAGTTAATTTGGAGTTGAGTCTGGTGAGCATGGAGTTCTCCTGGGTGAACACACAAATAGTGTCCCATTTTAAGGAGAGAACTCTTCATCACATTTTAAGGGTTCATTTTTTGGGATGTGAATTTTGGAAGAAAATTTGGAAGCAAATTTTGGAAAGGGAAAATTTTGGGAAAATTGTTAGAGAAAAGTTTTGGAAAGAAGTGAACCATCTCACAATCTTCAAGTGGTTGCATGTTAGCATTAGGTTCAGGTAGGGTCTTGTGTTTTGATCACTGATTGAATTATACAATTTGATATGCCTGTCTACTTCATGATTGTAAGAACTTGTCTTCTCAAATTTCATTATACGAATTTGTCAATTCTTCGTTCTAAATCTTTTGCTATTTAATTTCATCTATATATAGGGATTTATAGATCAATTAGAAAACCTCGCTAAGTATACTATAGAGAATTATATGTAGTGATGAATAGGGTTGAATATGAAATCAAACACATCGGAGAACCTATTTCATAATTAAATGTTGAAAATCGAGAATTTGAGTTTGGTAAGAAAAAAAATAATTTTACTATGAAGAAATTTAACTGATTGATCCATAATTCCATATCAAATCTATATTGGCAAAATTATTTTTAAAAATAATAATAATAAAGGGGGATTATTATTTTGTAAAGTTTATAAAAAATTATATTATAACATATATTGGTTGGATTTATAAATGTTAATAAATTTAAATTAAACAAAAAATAATAATAATATGGGGGGAAGGTAAGGCCACCACCCCCCACCTCCCAACACCCTGTCGACATACGTAGGGTTGCTATTGTGCGTGGCAATAGTTATAACTATTGTCGGTGACAGTAGATAGGTTTGTGGCCACACGACCTATTACAATAGTCGTGCACGCTTTAAATGCTATAAAATATTGGTATTAAGTTTTTTTTTTTAAAATTATATTTTATAATTTTTTTAATAATAGTTTTTGTAAATATAAATATAATTTAATATATATTTAAAATTATTAAATTTTAATAAATTTAATAAAGGTTTTGTTAATTTGTTATTTTATTAATATAATTAATTAATTTGTTATTATTATTATTATGTAATTAATAAAATAATGGTTATTCTATTAGTAATTTAATAATAAGTTATTAATGATAATTAATTAAAAGCTTAAATTATTTATTATTAAATACTTTTGTGAAAACAAATTGATCATTTAAAATTTAATAATATTTAATTAGAACACTTAATTAAATTATTCATTAGAATCGTAAATTGTGCATTAATATGAATATGTTATATAATTATTAATTAATTTAATTAAATATGATTTAATTAAGATTAATTAATAATGAAGGACATTTAACTAAGTTCTAAATTAATTTAATTTAATTAATATTGATTATAAGCATCTTATTTTAAGATTAATAAGTATAATTTTAATGCTTTCTAGTCACTCTTGTATGACTGAGGTGATTTTTATATGATTATTGAATTGTGCTTTTATTGAGCCTAGGGTAGGTTATCTATATGTAGTGTCAGAAAGTGACTTGCAATGGGGGTCAAGGGCCCTAAGTGGCTCTGAGGGTAACCCATTATAAGTTGTTTAATAAGTGAAAACATTACACTAAATGGGGATTAAAATGAACCTAAAAAGAGTTTTGTATGTTCTTGCCCATGCCTCAAGTGCTAGTATAGACTAGGATGGGAGTAGAGAGAACACTTGGTTGAGACCTTGCATTATGTAGTATGCCTTGTCAGTATGAGAGGATCTAGTGGCCACATAGGGATCATTAGGGACCCTGGAGTCCTAAGAGACTGCTAGGGTAACTCCAATGTGGTTTGTGTGATGACACTTGACCACTTACATAGTAGGTTTCCTACATGTCTTCTGCCTTTGGGATTATATGTCGTCCTTTATTAGAACCTTTGAGTTAGATTACTCTTAGGGTTCCCAGACTTAGAGTGTACTTTTGATATGTAGATTGATATCCTATTTGGGACATGAGACTATCTCTTCAATGCAGTGGGAGTGGTCCATTTAGGTTCCACGTGGTTGGGTGGTAGTGCTTTTTCACTCTTACCATTGAGATCCATCTATTGCTACCATAGCTAGAGTTTCCTTCTCTGCATTTCATTTCATTCTGTGCTTATATATTTAATGATGGGTGTTTATATCCTTTATGATGGATGGATGTATCATGTATGGTGGATGGTTTCATTTATTTTGTTGTACTTGTATCATGGATCCGAGGAGCATGATGTATTTCTATTTTTACATATGTATATTCTTTTAGCCTTTCATACCCTATTATATGTATAGTGGATGATTGAGCATTCCAAATTTAATTTTCCAAGAGGCATTCAGAACAAATGTATATTATTTAAATGGACATTGGACTTTTTAATTATTCTTTCATATGGATGTATATTTAGTTGACTTAGTGTTAGTTAAATTTAATGTGATTCAATGTCATGGGATCCTTAAGGAATGTAACCTATTACATATGCTTTTAGTTGATTGTATGTTATTGCTTTTGCTACTATGTGTTTGATGTGTATATTTTACCTTTTTTGTTTCAAAAAAAAAGTTACCAAACTTAGTAAAACTTTAGGTTAATTCTTTTGGATCCCTTGGCAGGGCATTACAGGCTTTTGTTTCTATTAGGATGCACCTAACTACTCTTGGGGAGGAAAACGGAGAAGGAATGCATAGAAGCAAACTACCTAATCTATTCTAAGGAGGTGATGCACCAAAATAGAGTGTTTGATCTTATCTCTACCCATAAATGCACAGTTAACCAGTTATAACCTCAAAGAATATAGATTCAAACTTTGCTTAATCCAACAATCACATGTAGATCCGACCACAAAAGAATATTATAGGAAGAAACTTCACTTGGTATCATTCAAATGCCAAAAATAGATACAATCATGAAAATTGTAGAATATAGACAAGAACATTAACTAAAGGCAAAGAAACCTTGCATAGTTTGTTAACGGCTACAAGAGATACAACAAAGAATTACAATGGCTCAGAGGCATAAGAAATTACAGTTGTATGCATGGGAAGCTAAACTAGAGAATTAGAGAAAGATCAACCCTTTGGAAGGGTACAAAGCTTGCTTTTATATTTGAAGCATAACCAAGAAACTTCTACTAGAAGCCAAAGCACAACTCCCATCATTAAGATTATAGAGAATAACCATAAAGTTCAAGAAAAATTGATCTTGAAACAAACCCGATGCAAGAAAATCCAATATTTTTCTGAAAGAACAACATTAAGAAGACAAAAATGATAGCCAGTAATGCATAGTTGGGTTGATAGATAATTGAGCACTGAGTGAGTGCTACTTTTGCATTTAACATATGTGGGAGAAAGTTGAAATGATCAATTAATTGATCGACTAGGTCAAATTTTTTATTACACCAATATTATTTTTCTATATTAGCATGCCAAGTTAGACAAAACATGGGTCAACTATTCAACATTCCTCATGTACACTTCCTGTGATTTTATTGGTTGAAGACCCCTTCATTTTCTAGCTTGGACAAGTGAAAATATCCTTATGGTCAACTTAAATTCTTACGATCTTATGATCATCAAACTAGGTCAAAAACCCTCATATTATTTTTATCTTGGAAGCTAACCCCTACGATCTTACAATTGTCAACTTATCTTAACATCGGTACCTCCTTTTACCTTCTTACGATCCGTTGACACACCATACATCGTAACATCGGGCATTTTCCTTGCCTTTTGATTCCTCAACTAGACAACCTCATGAAAAAACCATGGATTAGGGTCATAGATCAATTAATTTTCATTTATGATGTTACAATAACTAGATATTGTAATATCGATGGCTTAATCCTTCCTTTCTATGATCTTACGACATAGTCTATATTGTAAGATTGTGTGAATCCTTTACCAGCTTGGACACATGTTGAAACCTCACTATGTCACTATGGGTATCTTTTGTACAACTTATATTGGTGACAAAATGACAACCACATGATTATAATCCATTTGTTAGTCTCAAAAAATGCACTGATTCTTTTTAGAAGTTGACCAATGAGATTGTTTCTCTTTTGTTGATTATCTAACACAAATCCACCTAGTTTGACAAGTCTCACTTTTGTGGCCCACCAAGGGAATGACATCACTAGGTCCACACGTCATAACATTACTTTTTTTCCTTCCATAGAACCCTTGTAACTTTATAAGGCAATAAGGCAACGATCGTAGATCTAGGAAGATCCAACGGTAGGGAAAGTTGCGTCCCCACATAGATCCGTATGGAAAAATAATAAGGTTTTCTAATTTGATTATTTCGTATTTCCATTAGCATTTAATATTCAAATGTGGAAGTGACCATTGGGTGGGGCTTTGGCATTTAAATTCATTTTTTTGGCAGAAAGGCATTTTTGGTTAATAGTTTACAAAACACATTGTTAAATGTGAGCTTGTTAAAGGATTTAATCACCCCATTATAAGTGGACTTGTTAGAGGACTTTGATCATTCCATTAGAATGTCACCTAGTTAAAGGATTTACACATATTAATAAGTCTTCAAATGACTATTAGGTCAACATTTGTTCAAAGGATTTCAATACAAACTATTTACAATGACAAGAAAGAAAATAATAGGTTTAATCTATGTAATTATAACTCACTTTGCAAGTTCATATCTCTCTTCAGTCCTTGTGCTGATTTGTTGATAAGCTCTCCATTGTCATCTTTGTTTCTAATTTGCTTGGCAATCCTTCAAGTAGTCAACCTTCTCACTTCACCAAGACTTAAGCCATTTGCTTAGATTTACTTATAACTATTAGCAACATCTATGCAAGCTGTCTCCTTGAGCTTTGCATTCTTGTGTTCACTCTTATGTGCCTTTGATTCACCTTTATCTGTATGCCTTTCTCATACACATCATACAAATTCACACACAGACACAGACACAGACACAATTTTTTTAGCTCTGCACCTCTTTAAATAGGCAATTATTTCTTTACCATTTTTCATGATTATCGTATATCTTAGGGTTTATGCTTAGGTTCAACATGATTCATTGTATCTGTCCATCGTCTTAATCATCCTCTAGAAACTTTTCTAGAATCTATTTGTTAGGTCTTACCTAATCCTTACCTAATCCTCACCTTCAATTTAATAACCCATTTCATCAATCTTATCTTCAACACAATTTACATCTCCCAAGAAATCAACTAAGTCAATTAGATCTCACGATTTCCTCAAATTTATTCTCAAAATTGTTACTTGATAATCTCTAAATTTTGAAACTCAATCATCACTAAATTACTTGGTTGATATAAATCTTCTAGCTTGGTATGCACAAACTTGCTTAGTTGATACTTATGCTCAATCAACACTAGATTTTCTCAACACTAACTATGGCTTGGTTGACACTAGCATCCTTTGACATTCCTTAGCCTTTTACTCTATGGCTCAGCTTAGCTTAACTTTCTTGATATAAACAATCACTTTTCTTCATCAAAGCTTGTCTAATCAAATGGCCATTGTAACTTACTTTTCATTACTCAACCATTCCTCCAGGTACTTTTGTTAGCAACAATTTCTCAAATCCTCTTTGTCAATCAATAGATATGACATTTATATTAGGCATCAATATGTCTTATCAATAGATTTGACATCAATGGCAAAACAACATTTGTTCCAATTATAAGTTTCCAATAGTAATTATGTTGACCAACAAAATTAGATAATCTCTTGCATGTAATTATGTTGCTTAATCGTAGAGAATAGCTAGGGGAAATCTTATATTTATTATTATTATGGCAAATAAGGTATGTGTACATGATTTGAGTGATGTTTATTTTCTTATTTAAAATTTGTACATTGTGAATAACTTCTTACATATGACTTTTGTTTTTAGCATTATTTGTTTATAAACTATATTAATTTTGTATTTTACATTTGACAATCTCTCATGTAAAATCCATTACATAACAATCATCTATACAAATTAAAACATTCTTATAGAAAAATTAAATTTCTTACATATCTATTTGGAACAAATGTAAAACAATCTATATAGTAATAATTGTACAAGACTTCACATATAGATTGAATGTGAAAAAATGGGATCATATAGATAAAAAGTATTATAATTTTGTCTTGGGAATTAGATTTCAATATAAAATAAAATAATTTATATATAAAAACTAGAAAATCTCACTCTATAAATTGTGACATAATAAGTAATCAAACAAAATGACGTACAAAAATAATTATCATGTTAAAAGCTTGTCACTTACAAAGCACAACTTTTGATCAAACAACTAGGCACAATTTGAAGCTATGCAATTCCTTTTTTATTAACTAGCATATACATCTTCAATAAACCTATCTAAGAAATGGTTAAAGATATTCTTATGAAGTCTCTTGTTTAATCTATTTTGTAATAGTTGAGCTAGAGTAACAAAGATGAGTAACATAGAAAGTTTCAATGCCCATCTTAAATTTTATAATCGAATTCAAGTAAAATAAAGTTAAGTATGAAAAAAACATTATATTAAACATTTTTGAACCACAAATAATTACATAATTGAAGATCTCTTATATTTTTAAAATATAAATACAAAAACTTATATTCAAATTTAAAATAAAATTAGCATTTAATTTAACATATCACCAAATTTTTAATACAAGTATAACAAGCATCATAAAATGAAAAGTACAAATTGAAACATGCAAAACAAAATAAATTTCTTTTCTATCTATTAGAGGTTGAAGCTAAGATTAATTACTATTAAGTATTGCGATTAATTATTATTAATTTTTAATGGACTCGAACTCAAGATCTCTCAAGAGAAGAGGTTCACAATTTAGAGTTGTGATGTAGGTTCTTGTCTCAAAACAAATCAAGTTAACTTTAAAGTCTCACATTTTTTAAGAAATTTTTTGTTTTTCAAATTAACTTTATAATAATTCTTTCATAAATATTATTATTGAATTAGTTGGAAAATTAATAGTTTTATATCTTGATTATACATAAATTCAACAATGCTAGAGAAGTTATCCATAAACTCAACAATGTTGGAGAAGCTATCCATAAAATCAACAAAGTTGGGGAAGTCCCCCTTTTGTGGAATCCTATAGGTAACTAAACTCCTCATTCTTTGTTTCATCTTCACTTGCACCACGAACAAAAGTTCTCATGAGGGGCCAGCCTCAAACATCACACACTAAGGTAAAAATTAAGTTTGAAAAAAAGAGTCAACTTTGACTATTTAACACTTTTGTTTAAGAATTAAGCCGTAGTTTGTGATGTTTAAGTTGTCTACTCATGAGGTAACCATTACATGGCTTCTAAGGAGGCGCTCCATGTCAAATATGAGCATGAGAGAAAATTATTTCCAATCTATAAAACACATTAAAAGCATAAATAGTTTATGGAATGTGGAAAGCTAGTTGGTCGTTTACCAATCTGAAATTTGATGATAGTTCCTACTACAAATGGCTTTTAATTTACATTTTCAAAAAAAAGGATTATTTATTTTTTTAAATTTAGAAATAATCTATATAAATTTTTTAATAATTCAAATAATTTATCAATTCAATTAAGTATTAGTTTAAAATACATAATATATATCATTAAAATAATTTTTTTTTAAAGAAAATTATTGAACCTCAAAATATTTTATTTTAACAAGATTGTAAGATTTAATATATACACACTAATATTAATAATTAATAATATATATAAGCAAGAGTCTACAAAATAAACGTAATTTGTGATAATGAAAAATAATAGTAATATATATAAAAAAATTAAATGTATGAATACTTTTTATACCTTAAATTTTTTATTTTGAAAATAATAATAAAACATCCATATTAATGAATCACTAACAATTTATCAATAAAAAGAAG
Organism: Cupressus sempervirens; assembly: GCA_028749045.1. Classification (NCBI taxonomy): domain Eukaryota; kingdom Viridiplantae; phylum Streptophyta; class Pinopsida; order Cupressales; family Cupressaceae; genus Cupressus; species Cupressus sempervirens. The sequence goes on from CM053786.1 coordinate 743,267,838, forward strand.
TTTCTAAATTCATATTAAAATATTTTAAAAATTTAGAACTATCATATTTTATTATTTTAGAATATTATACATAAATTTTATTTTATCATAAATATTATAAAATAATATATATGTGTATATTATTATAAATAATAACAAGGTAAACAAGCACCAAAGTTCTCACCTTTAGTGTTATCAATTTTGGAGTAAGAGTTGAGTAAAGTTTGCACATGGTATGGAGAGCTTTTAATTTGTGACTACCATTGCATCAAATTTACTTATAGTTTCTAATAAACAAAATTGAATCAAACTAATGTAGAAGTCAATCTTGTGGCATTTATTGACCTATGCATGTGTCTTATTTATTCTTGCACATCTTGAAATGTCTTGTAAACATGGTGTGGGAACTTCTATACAATTCCATTTGCATTTGTCATGATCTAGTCCAAAGCTTATACACATGAGGCAAGGATTTCTCCAAAATTTTGTTACAAATGTTAAATAATTTATTTAAAATTTCTTTTGAGCTGAAATAATGTGATGATGGATTCAAGTGTAGGATATTTTTTAGGGTCTTTATACAAGTATAAAAGGTGAGATACTTGAATTCAACTTACATGTAAGTTCTATTTGTTTCTAAGCATGAATCCATGTTATGATACATATTCTACTTGATCAATCTTGACCATGATTTTGTTGCAGTTGTGTCCTTTGTGGTTAAGCTTACTTCGTTTGCACCACTATTTGCAAAACCTTCATCAAGTGTTGTGCATTTTGAATTATTCTTTAGAAAGCCCCTTAGTTTACTATTTGATTTTTGAGATGCATATTGTTGAATGCATGAATTATTTTAGGTTGATGAAATTTGTATTGATGGTCTTGAATAAAATTTATTTATAAGAGGCTATATGTTGTTCAACACTTTTCTTCAGCTTTATGTCATGATCATTTAACTAAACTTTTAGAAGTTAAGAGATGTAATTGTGTAATTGATCTTAGTTCACATGATAGATTAGATATTAGTTCAATAAGTGTCAATATAGTTAAAATATTCACTAAAATTATATATAAATGATATTAAATAAAAAATAACATACAATAAAAAAAATAAAACATATAAAAATTTGTCCACAATAGTAATAAAATATTTTAAATATTTTTATCACTATCTTACACATTACCACATGAAAAATGATATACCATTTCGCTTAAAAATCAATATTTCAAGTTGAACATTCTAAAACTACTCTCCAATCTACCTTGATCTTCACACCAAATATATAATAACTCATGACTAAATCCTAGTTAGGAAAGAGAGAGGTTATGTTTTGACAGTGACCATTTATATAAAACTATAAGGAATTTCAATTCTAATAGATATTTGCAAAATAATGGTAAAGAAATATTAAGACTTGTCTTAGCTTTTCCATATGGAAGCTGAAATTTATTTCTTGGAACAATCAAGTCAAGAATAATTGTGTATGAACTCCCACAATTTTCCAAACTATTTACAACACTGGTTTGACTCCTTTAAAATTATTAGACATAGAAGCAGATGGCGTAGTTAAAAAATTAAATTGTGGGGCACAACATTTCTACTCATTTCTACTTTGCACAAATTTTCTAAATTTTAAACTCTATCTCAAATATGCCAATGAATCTCTGGAAGCCCATAGAATCAAATACTATGGCTGATTACAATGCATCAAAGAAAAAATTATTATGGTGCCTAAAATATGTACTTATAATTTCAAAATGGTGAACACATGCACAATTATTGTCAATATCTACAAAAGATAAATTTTGACCCAAAAAAATCAAGCAATAGTCAAACATAGTTAGAATAAGAGAGAATTCGATAAAATATTAATATCATTACACTAGCACGATGAGTGCACCAAGATGGTTTACAGAAAAGGGGGTCATAAGTGGACACCTTTTTTTCTAAAATTAAGTAAACCTAAACTTGGACGAGACATTTGAGGGTCATCCACTAAAAACGACAAGATGTGTAAAATATATAAATTATAGTACTCTAAATATACTTTCTAAAATACTAGATTTTTTACAAAATGGATAAGATTAGTTGGGTCAAACCATGCACACACAAAAAACAAATCCTAGTTTTTTTAGAAAGCATAACATACTTGTTTTCGTATACAACACAAAAGACCAAGTTATATTTAGTATCTTGCACATCCTTTTGGTAGGATGGTAGTTAAGAGTCATATCTAGAATTTGTGTATTTTTTTGTAATTTTATGATTGTATTTTTTCAATTATGAATTATTGAACTAATTATATCTTGAAATTTTGGTACCTGTTCGTGTGCTGAGCATAACTTGCATCAAAATAATTGAAAATGATTTTTTTTTTTTAAAGTGTATAGAATCAAGTTTAGAATAGTAATATTTAATTTATTTTGAATTTGGTTAAGTATATAAAATTTTATTAAAAAAATGGTTGGCATATGTTTGTGAGGAATGTCAAGGCATTGGTAAAAGTAATTAAAGTTTACAATGTTAATGTTGTCCAAAAAAATAAAAAAATTGTATGGTTAGAAAGCTAAGAAGACGTGTATGATTATGGTGGTGATTTTAGAGATACCCACTTCACCATTAGAAAACCTGATGAAGGCAAAGACAAGAATTCATCTTAGAAGATGAAAAAATGTCTAAAGGAAAAAAATGGAGGGAAAATAGTCTCCCAAGCCTTTGAGTCATTTTCCTAGGCTACCACCAAGCCATAACCTAATTGGGTTTTTGGGATTCAAATAACCCAATCGGGTTATAAAAATAAAAAATAAATTCAGAACCCAATTGGGTTTTGTAAAACACAAAACCCGATCACCCGATTGGGTTTTGTATTACTACTTCACAAGGTTAGATTAAGGGAGGAAGAGTGTGTGTGTGTGTGTGTGTGTGTGTGTGTGAGAGAGAGAGAGAGAGAGAGATCGGGTTATGCATTCTAATAACAAAGTGTCTATCATATCCGTCAATCCTTGTCTCCATCCCATCCTCTCTCTACATTACTCCCTCTCTCATTTTTGCACTTTATCCTATCTCCATCTCTCTTTCTCCTATCCCCTTCTTTCTCTCACTCTTTATATCATATCCCATAATCTCTCTCTCTCTCTCTCTCTCTCTCTCTCTCACTCACACACACACACACACATTCTCTCTTTGTTCTACCCCCCCCCCCCCCTCTCTTTTTGCTATCCCCTAATCTCTCCCTCTCACATATCCCCTCTCTCTCTTTCTCCTATCTCCTTCTCTCTCACTCATTCTCTCCACCTCTGTCACACTCTTTCTATATCATATCCCTAATATTTCTCTCTCTCTCTCTCTCACTATTTCTATCATATCCCCTAATCTCTCTCTCTCTCTCTCTCTCCCCCCCCCCCTTCTCTCTCACTCATTCTCTCCACCTCTCTCTGACTCTTTCTATCATATCCTTTTAATCTCTCTCTCTCTCTCTTCACACACACACACACACACACAATTTCTATCATATCCCCTAATTTCCCTCTCTCTCTCTCTCTCTCTCTCCATCCCCACCTTTCTCTCTCCCCCTCCCTCTTCATATCTCCCTCCCCCCTCTCTCCCTCTCTCCCTCTTTGTATCCCATAATCTCTCTATATCTCTCTCCTATCCCATAATCTCTCTATCTCTCTCTCCATCCCTCCTATCCCATACTCTCTCTATCTCTCTGTCCATCCCTCCTATCCCATAATCTCTCTCATATCCCAAGTATCCTCTTTCTCCTATCCTCTTCTCTCTCTCACCCCCATTCACTCTCCATATCTCTTATTCACTCTCCCTCTTCGTATCCCCTTATCTCTCTCTCTCTCTCTCTCTCTCTCTCTCTCTCTCCCTCCCTCCTTTAATCTACCTTTGTGTAGTAGTAAACCAAAAAATTTCCATATGGACAATGCAATTAGAACTCAATAACCCAATTAGGTTATACAAAACCCAATCAAGTTATTGAAACTTATAAATAAAACATCATGTTAACGATTATTATGTTGTTTCAGTGCAGTCTAGACCAGATTATACTACTATTCACATGTATTTGTATACCAGGTATGCAAGTTTAAGTTTTTTTGTGCTTGGAAATGCTAAATTTGATATTTTTCGTGTGCCAACATCTTATTTCATGTTAGTATCTTATTGTTTATTTGATTCATGTTATTGTTTGTGGGATAATTTGCATCTACAATCATGGGAAAGAACAATAGAGGAATGATTGAAAAATGATAGGCAACAAAGGCAAAGAAAAGGAAGCATATGAGGAGATTATGTGAAGGTACAACATCAAATGCCTCAAATGTAAGTGATGAAAATATACCTATTGATAGTGATGTTGAAAATGAACCTAATTTGACAAACGAAAATGTTCAACAAACCCCAATTGAAATGATTATGACAAATATACTTACATCACCTGATGCCCCTAATAAGACATCTCAAGTTGAAATGATGAATGCACATGATGTGAGTAATGAAAATATAGAGCATTCACGTACATCAACATCTCCTAGAATAATTCATAGAAAACCAAAGTTTCTAATTAACATTGATGAATATATTTTGAAGCCAATACATGATAAAATGTCAGAAAGAAATTATAGAAGAATTGTTCAAAAGATTTGGAATAAATATTTTGAAAATTTAAATCAAAGTGGAAGATGCCAACTTCTTGTTGAAATGGTTAAAAATCTAAAATTTAGAGAGACAATGAGAATTTTGGAGTTACAAACATCTAAAAATAGTAGTGAAAGAACCATTGTTAGAAATCTCTTTGATGCATACAAATCCATTGCTTCAAAAGCATGTACTGAAGATGCTAATACAACTCGATGGGTCCTCACATCAACCATAATGGGAAAGTAACTGGAAAAAACTTGTATGGTAAGCAAAACAAGTAAATCATTAAGGATAAGAAGAATAACATTAGTCAAAGCCTTAGTGACACGAGAGAAAATTGAGAATTCTAATGAGACTTCTTTTTGGTCATTCCAAGGTAGACTCCCACATAAGGATAAAGTTATTGTTGATGCACTAAGAACATTAATAGAAAACTTTTGGCATGACAACACAAGGGCTTCACCAAGCCAAAAAGATCTTGTCAAAAGAAAAATTTGAAAAACAAAACATGAGCCACATGCAAAACATTTTTTGGATACGACTCAAACACAATTTTATGAAATGTTTGTTTAAATATTTCCTCAAATTAAAATTATCCAAAGAATTTTTGAGATGAAAAAGCTATTCTATATTGAGATAAATCATACACAAACTACATGTTGTTGTAGGGTTCATATTGAGTTTTCTATGCATTATGATGTTTATCTTTATATATGTTATACTTTGCATACTAACAAAATATTGTAGGAATGTGGTCTACAATTACCTCCTAAGTCACCAAGAGAATTTATTGCAAGTGTACTATGTAAATGAGATGATGGGAACATTTATTATAAGACCATGTGTTTGAAAGGTTTTTTCCCTCAATGTGGTGGTTTGCAAAAGTTACATAGATGCCTACATCTAGATAGTACACATGAAATTGGTAAAACACTAGTTTCTCTTAGAAAGTACAAATCAGTTATATATGGTGTTAAAGATGAAAAATAATTAGAGAGGTGTGAATTAGTGAAAAGTGATGTATGTGTAGCTAATTTTATAAAATTATTTCAAGAGAAAATAGTTTATGACTACATAGGTCATACACATAGAGCTAGATGGTTAGATAAGCAATTCAAGTTGTGTAAGGGCACTTTTCCCTTAGGTAAATGTCGGTTGTTGACTTCATTAAAAACTATACACTAAAACCTCAAAATGAAGTGCAACCAATGTATTACAACTCTATAAAACTGTCAATTTTTGTACCCATAACATTTATTCATGCACATAATAACATAGAAGATGATAGAAAAATATTAAGAGAGTTTCACTTCTATATCAACAATGATTGGACTCATCATCAGAGTTTGTGCAAGGATGTTTTAGATTTTTCTATAACAATTTGAGGGAAAGAGATGAAAGATACAATCAACACATTATATGGTTAGAGAATTGTACCACACAATTCAAGAATGCAAGGATGTTCTATTGGTTGAGTAGGATGTATGTGACAAGTGTAGTGCAACATTTTTAGAATTTCATTGAGACAGGGCATGGAAAGGGAGAGCATGATGGTGTTGGAGCATATGTGAAAAGAGCCCTTAGTAGAGAGGAATTAAAGTATGAAGGTGGCACAATATTAGAAAATGCTAAAACAATTGTCCAATGGTGCATTTCTATGATGGGACCAGGTAATACAGGTAAGTCTATGGTTTCTAAATATTTTTGGTTGATACATGAACCTAATATTAAAAAATTGCAAGATTGTTATACACTTATAGGATCAAGTGGGATGCATTCATTTCAAAATTCAAATGCAACATCACTAGGTATTCATACTAGAAAGCTTGCATGCAATTTGCTCTTCATGTATGCATCATTTATGGGATGAATGTGAATCAAAAGAGTGGGTTGATGAATGTTCTTGTAGACCTTTGCATCCAATTGATTCATATCAACGTCCTACAGTATGACAACTCAACTAGGTTGAAGCATCAATATATTTTGAGCATGTATCTGACCTAGTTGAACCATGTACTAAGCTATCAATTTAATACTTGGTTAAAATAAATTACTTTCAATGTTTCCATTAACTTATCATTCTATATAATGTAGGTCATGTATATGCAATTATTGCACATGAGAATAATGATGAAGGAACATATTACTTTCCATGTCAATGTATTGAGCCCAAAAAGAAACTAATAGTTGAATTCATTGATAGTGAGGATATTGAGTACCCAATAGGATCCGTCGTTGTAATGGGCACATGGCTTAGAAGGTAGTATATTTTTGTCCCAGGCTACCATGAATATCTATTTAAGTCAATTTGTCATGTATAATGTATTGAAATTATAACTTTAAATTGTCTTTACAATTAAATGTAGGTACCCTATCAAAAAATCTACCGCATGGTTATTTGAAGATTTTGAGACACAAAGACATATTCTTCATTACTTTAACCTTATTGTTGCAACAAATATTCAATTGATACTATATTGCGGTAGGCCTCTTGATGAGTTGTGAAAAGTACGTGAATCTGATCACAAGGCAATACTTGATACAATAAGGGTTAGAGTTGATCCAAAAGGTTCCCTTGATTTATTGTGTGCTATATAGTTGAATCATTCTACATATGGTAGAATAATTTTGAAAAATTTGTATATATGTTATGCAAAATGTTGCAACTTTGTAGTAATGTGCATATGTAGATGCCAAATTTTGTATATAAAAAAGAGAAGACATGTAACATGTGCATCTTTGTATGCCATAGTTTGTATAAAAATTCGATAAGAGATGTCACATGTGCATATTTAGATGTCAAATTTTGCATATAATAAAGAGAAAACATGTAACATGTGCATATTTGTATGCCATATTTTATATAAAAATCTAATAAGAGATGTCACATGTGCATATTTAGATGCCAAATTTTGTATATAAAAAAGAGAAAACATGTAACATGTGCATATTTGTATGCCATATAATGGATTTTAGTGGGTTTGATGATATCCTTAAAAAAATATTTAATTATGTTCAACTTGTATGGATTTAGTTAAGATTCCTAGGATGTATTAAGTAACCTAATACCTCAGTTGCCCATCCCTAACAACTTTTAACCTATTCAACACCTTTTGGCTCATTGAGCAACTTTTTACCAACTTAGGACCTAATCAACAATTTTGGCTTTTCCTAGCAATCCACGACTGCTCCATTAGCTTGGATTGGTCAGGTTTAGCCTAGGACCAACCTCATTTCAGCCACAAAATCCCTTTGATGGTATCAACCACACTAAATGAATGCATCCCTGAGGTTTTCTAAGCACCATCAGGCTACAATCTTTGATCAGGCATTTCTCTGAGCTTGTGCAAAGTATTGACAAACTGTTAGGTACTACAAGATCATGTTATCTAGGCCTACAACAACTTATCTCAATCTTTTAAGATTCAACTTTGTTTGGATTTGGCATCCATATCTTTCCTATTGTACATGTATATAGAACAAATACATTCTATAACATAAAAGTTATGAGAAGGAAAATATGAAATTTTACCTCTTGAATTGCCTCAACATCGACAGTCTCAGGAGCATTCATCAACTCTACAAATCTAAATTGTTTCTACATATATTAAACAAACAAGTAAACACATTCATCAATATTGAGTACATGTATATACATTCATTAATAATAAATTTCAAAATATAAACTTGACTTGTATTTAGTACCTCTTTTTTTATTTTGGTGTTCTTGTTGATTTTTCCATTTCCTCCAAACCTCGAGCTATGTGGAGTACCCTAAAGAAGAAACAAATATAACATAAGAGGAATCAACAAGACACATCATGAATTCAACTCAAATCATAAACTTGATAGGTGTGCAAGCTATGATATCACATAGCTCTCAAGGCTAAAGTTAATGGTAGAAAGCGTGGCATCATCAATTTGAGGAATTTCAGCCCTTGACAAGCCCTATAAAATAGTAAAGAGTATTGTTATAAATATGAGGTAATGTTGTAAATGGAAAGAAGGCACAATAACAACAAGAAGATCATAGGAGGGCAAGAAGACAAATTGACTTGAAGGATGATATTGGAAGGATAGTACAAGGCCAAGAAATTGAAAACAAAGAGACCGAGAAGGAAAAGAGAGATGCAAATGAACTTTTGGCACCTTGTCAAAAAATAAAAGTGGAGCTTCATGATCTTGACACTCCTACAAGACACCCTATGTGATATGGATGTTCTTCGATGTGGATGGGTATATGGAGAATGAACTCACATGAGGTTCATTAGATGGAGTTTGAGTATGCTAGGAGCAAGATATGTGGATGGGAATTGGATGGATTTGATGAATTTGGGAGGGTTTCACTGATGGTAGGAGATGGAAAGGCATTATTGTACTTTTAAAAATACCAATTAATAAATAATATTTCAAATCGAATGTATTATTATACTTTCAAGAATATTTTAAAAATGTTACCTCAGGTGTTCTTTCTCCTAGCCTCGCACCTCTAGCAAAAAGAGTACTATGCAATGTTCTCGTAATGCTTGTTGCACCCTACATTGAATATTTTTTGAACATATCAATCTCATATTGTTTGAACATATCAATCTAAATTTCTCTATAAAATTAAAAAATATTTACTTTTATGATATTTCTAGGTGATTAAATAATATAATGTCAAAACTCACGAGGTTCATTAGACGAGGATTGGGTAATGCTAGGAGCAAGAGATGTGGATGGGAATTGGATGGATTTGATGAATGTGAGGGTTTCAATAGTGATAGGAGATGGAAGAGGATCTATAAGTGGGTTCTTAATGTCATACCAATTAAAAATATATATTTTAAAGCCAATGTATTATTGTACTTTTAAGAATATTTAAAAAACTTTACCTCGAGTGTTCTTGCTCCTAGCCTCTCATCTCTAGTAGAATACTCTATGGTGTTCTCATACTACTTGTTGCACCCTACATTGCGCATTGTTCACATATCAATCTAGAGTGATCTATATTTAAATTTTTTTTTTTTACGATATTTAGGTGATTAAATAATATCATGTCAAAACTCAAACAAACAAACAAGCCTGTGTCCCTTATCCACTGAAGACCATCATCATCGAATCATCTGACTATGAAACCACCTGTATATGAATAAAAAGTATGCCCACACTGTACACATGGATGAGATGACACTCCATCCTAAGATGCATCCATATCTATCCCATCACACATGTCCTGACAGCTAAAACAAAAATGTTGATTAGGCCCTAAAGACTATAATGATGCATGTGATGATGATGTAGGTAGCACAAGTGAGGATGAAACTGGTGGTTTAGGTGACACAAGAAGAGATGACACTAGTGGTGTAGGTGACAGAAGCGAAAACGATACTGGTGGTGCAAGTGATGCTAATGGAGCTGTCGTAGGTTGTGATGATCAAGGTGCCATAAGTGATGATGGAGTTGTTACATGCTGTGATGACCCTAGTGCCATAGGTGATGATGATGGAGCTGTTTCATGCTCTGATGACCCTAAGGGTACATCTGATGATGGTCAAGGTGTCATAAGTGAAGGAAACCCAACTACTATGAGCCATGTTGAATGATAACATCTGCCAATGATGTAGCCACATGAAGAGTCTATAAATCAATAGACTCCTTTACAATTTATGGGAGCACAACATGAGGCATGGTTTTTCATGTTGTACATCTCCTCTCATCTTGTGGTACCACCCTATGAGCCCCATGTCTATCCTATGCAAAGCCTCTCCCTCTACCTTGGAACTAATGGATGTCAAAGTAATTTGGCTTCTCGCCAAGGATGAACACACAATATATCTTTCTCAAAAAATATAGAGGCACCTCATAATTATTACATGGTGCTAGGTCAAATACCATATACCACCTATCTCAAAAATATGATTTCATCCTAGCATGAGTGCACCAATGAATAGGAAAAGTTTTGGTTATGTGTAATAGGGAGTTGTTGGATATAGGATCAGTGAAAAGAGAACATATAATACCTTTCTTTATGTCTTTATCTTTCACTTTTTGATATGATAACCCATCAGCATAAAATGCACAATACCTATCCCTCCATGTACCCCATTTCGTAACCTCCCTAGATACCTCATTGCATTTTGGTTCATTTGTTCAAGTGTATTCGCTAGGGTTGAGTGGTGATCAAGTGTAGATGACCACAACCTATTAACCATTTGGGTACTGTTAACACTATTTTGTGAGAGGAATTTTATGAGGTCTTCTTGTGTAGTGGTTAAATGATGTAATTGTATGCGCAGGAATTAATAGGAGGCAGTGGTTATTGAATGGGAATATTGAGTGGAGGGTTTTGTGGTTGTGTCACTGTGAGTGGAGGGTTTTGTGGTTGTGTCACAATGGGTGGAGTGTTTTGTGGTTGTGTCATGACCAGTGGAGGGTTTGATTGTGTAGGAGGTGGTCTTTCTTCTCTCCTTTGCTTTCTTGGATTCATTGATGCATCTATATTAATTTTTAAAAAAAATAATTACAAAACTTATAAATTTCAAAATCAAATTACAAAATTTGATAAAAAAATACATAAATGAGAAATAGAATGAAGACTTACCTTGTTTGCAGGGTGTCATGGATGGAGATGGAATAAAAAATTAGTTTCTATGTTAAACCCGATTGGGTTTTGTTTTCTTTGCTAAGGAATCCACATTGTTACTATTGTTTAAGGGTATAAAATACCCTCAAACACAAAAAATAGTAAAATATATACTTTAAAAAACCTAATTGGGTTTTTAAAAAGTACCCAATCAGATTATTGAAAATTTCACTTCTTTTTGTGGGGGGGTTGGGGGGGGTGCCCACTTTTTTGTACACCATCTTGGTGCACTTACCCACCAATGATATAAGTAATTTGGCCTAATTTTTTTCTTAAAGGTAGGCTAGACTATATGAAGAGATGAACTTATTAGTGCATTATTTTTATGTAGATTAAAAAGTTAGATGACATTATACCAATGATTTATTGAAGTATACGATTAGAGCTTCAAAATGCAAGAAATACTAAGCACAGATAGCATATTCAATTGTCTTGCACAATAACAAAAATGTTGCCCTATTAGAGTCCTCTGCAAAAGAAGGGCAACAAATTCAACTTGATAAATTGCTTGGTCCCACATAAATCCTATTGAAGTCCTCCTTTAATTTAAGATAGATTACTAATTATGTACAAAGTGAATTCTTCAACTTTAAAAATAAAAAATCAAGGTACTTGAATGAGATGACTATGAAAAATGTACATATACAGTCATTAGAGGAATTGAATAATCATGTAGAGACTTCTCATGTCAAAAATTTACCGAGAGTGTCTCCTCGAATTTTCTAAAATATGGGTGAATAATATTTTAACAATGCATATTCTATTTTTTTTCTTTGGAAATCATGGATGGGGCTATGATTCATTGCTAATGTGGTGTGGGTTGAAGCTTAAACCACATTATTAAGATCCCTACTCAATCAAAATTCCAATAAGTTAAATAATGTAGATGAAGAAATAGTAGGTGCAGATTAAGAAATCGCCAACACAAATTGGTTTGACTTTAATAGCTGTGACAAGTAAGTATGAGCCCATGGTTATATGGTTCCTCAATTTCTCAATGATTTGTGACTAGTAACAAAAACACAGGCGTCCTCATGGGTATCTCTACTAGCAATAGTTGTCTATTGCCATTGGCAAATGCAACACATAATATGACGTAGTTTATGTTAGCTGGGCATTTTTTTGTTTCTCTATCATATTGAAGCCAAGCAAAATTGAGCTTCATATTTCTCTAAGCCTTGGCTAGCATGTGGATTCGAGTCATTATGTGTGGCATCCTGCATTACATGGAGGGCAACATGCACTCACCCATTTAGGACATGATCTGAGTATCCACAATAGCTACAAAGAAGAAACTTGGCATTTTGGATTGAACTGCATGATTTGAGATGGACATTAATGGAAGAGCTTAGGACATAGAATCATCTGACATTGATATTAAAAAATGTAATAAGATTTTAAATAAATTATGTTTAAAGAATTGAAGACTTTCTAGTCACTTCAATTTGTAAGAATTGTTCTCCTCCTATGAGAACTCATCAAGAATATGCCAATCTTAATCAACAAACCACATTCTCAATTTGCATTGGCTAAAACATATCAATGTAGTCAATTGTGCTTCTCACTGAGAGAAATTTCTCATTGAAAAGTGATAGCTATGTGCTATTACCTTGGCTAGATTTTTTCCCAAATAGGCCTATGGAATTTGTCTCCTTGAATAAAAGGTTGAAGGTATTTTCAGAGAGCACTAATTTTAGGTATGGTTGTTTCATAACTTCTAACATATATAAGTTAAATCTTGTTAATTTTTCATGGCTTTACTTCTAACTGTGTCACTGCTTCTGAGGCATCACTTATTCGAGAGGCAGATACAACATACATATGCTAAGAGGCAACCAAAATTTGTGATCTTGATCAAGAAACATGTTGTTGGTTGTGGTGCATAATTGGGGGATGAAATTCGTGGTGGAGGAATTATAGTTCATATCCTACTTCTGCAATGATCTTCATGCAGAGGAGGAAATCATTTAGGGATGGGATTTGGCTTTGGCTCTGGGTTTGGGATTGGGATTCCTCATACAAGCAGTTTTCTAGGCTTTCATTGCTCACAAGTTTGTAGATCAAGAGTTTGTATGAGCTTGCAATGCAATAATCCAATAATGGGGCCACATTTGGGTGAACTTGATTTAGCCCATAGTGTGGAATTCCTTGTCCAATTTGGGATTGTGGTCTTTTAGGCATTTTATACCTAGGGGTACTGTACTTGTGCCATATTTGAGATGGAGGAGGGCTTTGTAGACCACTTTGAAGCCCCATTTTCCTATGATGATGGAATCACTGAACTTCATAGTTACTTTTAGTAGGTCTTTATGTGTTAGCATTGTTTTCTCCCTTTCAATTGATTTAAATATTCTATCTTGCTCACCTGGGATATGGTTTCATTCTCTGCGGATCTGATAGTGTCATCGAAGGAGAATTACAAGGATGCTTTTTACAACCACCAAAGTGCAATTTTTTTAAAATGATACTGGGCACCTTTAATTGTTGAATTGAATGTCTAGTGCATTAGTTAAGGATATTTCATAAAATTTGAAATCAAAAAATTCTTCTTTATAACTCCTATTTCATATATACTATTGAGATTTTCCCTGAGGATAGGTGTTTTTATTTATAGCTGTCAGTCAATTTTCCCAAGAATTTGTCTACCTCCACACCATTTAGTAATATTTTGGGTCAACATCTTTAGCATGATGTTTTTGTTCGAAAAATCGAATATTAGTTTAGTTTACGATTCATATATACTCATATCTAATCACTAAACCTTCTTGTCACTTTTTGGTATTTGAACTTCATCATTGGCACTTATTTTTATATGCATCTTGGCTTCTACGGACTTCCTAGACTTCCTATTGTAATCCCATTAAATTAGGGATACATTTGAATACAATAAAAATAAATACAACCCAGGCCCCTCTCTACGAGTGCCTCAATAAGTTTCCTAAAAAATAATATAGCCCTAATGCAATGGAATATGGAAAGTTCCAAGACCAAACTCATAGATATAAAATGAAAGTAGAAATGGAAAAAATATAAAATGGCTTGGGTTTTTCAAGATAAAATTCCTAGCGCCTCCATTACATCCAGAACTACATAGACTGCTTTGAGACTTGCTTACCTAAGCTTTAGTCCAAACAATCCTTCCCAATAGCAAAGCGCATGCTTCGCTAAACACTTTTCCACTTGCATTTTCTTTTGAAGTCAATTTGTTTGCACATGTGTTAGATGTATTTGAATTTTATGCAAATTGCTTCTTTAAACTTAAGTAGCTATATAGTTTCAGATTGGTGTAATATATTCTTTTGTTCCAAGAGCATTTTTAATGCCTCTTCTTAGTAAAATTTTAAAACATTTTGGTCTTTGTGAAGAGAAAGGAAAGAAAGAAAAGCATCCTATTATTACATTATGTAATGAACAACTTTCACCACTACTAGTACTATTTTACAATCCGTGGTGAATGTAACAAATGCAACCAGTAGTAAATAGGGTGATGTACTATTTTACATTCTATAATGAATGCAATAAGCAGCATATAGCGTGATGTGCAATTAACTTAAAATTTCCTTTAAAACCCTAGCTTCCCTTGTAGAACCCTTAAAATAAGTCCTAGGTCCTTGGAAATGGAAGTGTAGAATAAGAATCACATTATAAAATGATGGCTAGGTCAAAAGGTTTATTACCAAACACAAACACACACTATAATTAGAAACATATACAATCTATGAAATTGGAAACAAGCAGTTTCTAAAACTATAAAATTGCTGGAAAATGTTCTCTAAAGATGCACACAATCTTTGAAAATAAAAATTGTAGGAAAATCTTCAAACAACCCTCCCTAGAAAATCCCTTTAGACAATTAAGAAATTTCCAAAAGGAAAGATAGTTGATTCAAGATTATTGTATCTAGAGCTTATGATCTGTAGAATCTACTTCAAAGTGGTTGTTGGGAATCCTTCACATAATAACGAAGAAAACAGGAACATTATTCTAAAATAGAAACATTGCACATAAAATTCATAAAAAGGAAATAATGATCTACATAAAAGGACGACCTCTTAAAATTGATAAAAAGAAAAGAACAATCTAGATAACAGGACAACCTCTTAATTAATGCCCATTTAATTCAAAAGCAAACAAATGTAATTGAATATTTTAATATTTTTCTAATTTCGAGTTTAAAAATTAATTTTACTCATTGCATTTTTTGGTGGTAGCCAATTTTTCTTTTTTCAATTATTAATTTTTAAAAATGTATAAAAATAAGAAACTTTATATATCAAACTTTAGGAAAGAATTAATTTTACAATTCTATTGGTGAAAAGTAATTAATTTTAGGATTGAATAGATCCATTCGTATTTTGTGGTAGGTAGGAACTAATAAGTGTGACATAGTGGCTTGTATTTGCCGTAGATTATAATAGTTTTAATTAATTAGAATAATGAAGTAAAAATTTGATAATATTAAATATAATTTTATTACTAATTCATTAATATTTGATATATATTTTAGATAAAAAATTAATATTAATAATTTAAATTTCACATAAATGCAATGATACTATTATAACTACTTAATTGTATTTTAGTATATTGGAATATTAATACATTAATATTTTTTTTTGAATATAGATAACTAAACATTTATAAAATAAATAGTATTAAGATGTAGAGATTTTGGCCCTAGATAATCATAAAATTGTACTAGATTTTAGTCTAATAACAAAGTATTTTAAAAAAAGATATAATTATTTATATTATATTTTTACCTTTTCATTTATTATTATACCCTTTTTCACAAACACTATATTTTAATATATACATTGGTTAGTTGTCCTCTTTCACAAATTAAAGTATTTAAAATTTAATGTAATCAAATTAATATTTACAAACCCAAAACTATTTATTTCCATACAATGTTATTTTTTTTAAGTGAATAGAAAAATCTCTTATAAGACCCCAAATATAAGAACCAATCAAGTTCAAGTAAAATATTCTAAAGAAATTTAGATGCTAAAAAAATTCATATATAAACAATCCAAAAATCAAGACTTATAATTAGAAGGAAAAATAATTAGATCTAATTGGTTGAGTTGTAAAAAATTAATCTAGATATTTGCACTGATTACAATAATAGAAGCCTACTCCAAATACAATAATAATATACTCTAGTATCCAATAAATTTTCAAGTGAAAAACGGCGCCATCAAATTCCAGGCCTGACCATCGCTTTCTTGCCCACTCTCATAATTCAACATATTGTGGGTTTTTAATCTAAATCTGAAAAACCGAGCACATTCCTAGATGCTTCGTGTGGAAGGCAAACGGATTTTCGAAAAAGTATGTTCCCGCGAAACTACTTGGATGTTTCTTCTGAAATCAAGGTCCAACTCCTCTCAAAGACGTGTTTGACATCGACTTTCAAAATAGATTAACACAACATTATAAACAAGTAAACAGTAAACATTGGACATGTAGAGAGCTGTCCGCTACAGTATGACAGGGAAAGAGCGTATAGAATGGCCATCAAACAGTTGAAAAGTCTAGTGATATATGAGTTACGAGGTGAAGATCTGATGTGCACAGTTAGGTTTTGTCGATCCCGCTTCTGTCTGTGAGTATCATTACATTCTGCTTTCTTTGAATTCAAACTCTAACATGGACGGACTCAAGCCTTACATTCCTGCTGCCGCAAAAGTTTCCTTCAATGGTATGAGATATCACGTGTTTTTGAGTTTTAGGGGGAAAGATGTGAGAAAGACTCTGGTTGATCATCTCTTCCAAGCTCTTTCTGCAGCTGGATTAAATGGGTTTCTCGACACTCACAAGTTAAAGAAGGGGGAAATCATTGATTTAAGCCTGGAAAATGCAATTAAGAGCAGCGCAATATGCATTCCTATATTTTCCAAAGGCTATGCAAGCTCGGCATGGTGTCTCAGGGAGGCTGCCTTAATGTTGGCCTCTCCTGGCTTGATCATTCCTCTCTTTTATGAAATGGAACCAACCCATGTCAGATATCCTCAAGGAGACTCCAGCCCTTACAAGGAATCATTTGAAAAGCATTACAACCATCCAGATCGATATTCAAGGGACGAGATTGATGGATGGAAGCACGCCCTTGAGCAGATCTGCTGCCGCTCAGGCTGGTCCCTGGAGATGATTGGTGGGTAAGTAATTTACTTCACCTTCCCCTTGTTTTATTTCGAAGTCCAATTAATAGCTCAGAATTAAATCGACAGAGCACAAACCATTTCTTAAGTATAAGTATTGAAGTGCTTGTCTTTGTCGAAGGAGCCATCTTTCAGTTTCACAAGCCAAATAAAGTTCCTCACCTGTATCCATCCAGTGCCGTGGAAATTTGGATGCACTGATCAAGCCTAGCGCATTATATGCTACCATTGTCAAAATAATTGTAATTTGTCTAAATCCTAAATCCCCACTAAGTTTGTCTGATTGACAAGCCGTTCCAAACATAATTATCTTGGGGAAGCCTTCACCAATATTCCACGTACCTGCTAATTTCCTCTCAAATGTCATTAAGGCATTCAAAAAATTTGAAACCATTATGATTTGATTTAAGATCTGGAATAGAAGGTTACCTGAAGCTGTTCATTTTTTTTCCAAATTCATTTATAGCGTTAATCAAATGAGAATAGTAGACCCAGTCATCAGATATGTAAAACCTACAAAACAACGGTAATTTGTAAGCCTTTTATCTAGTAGATCTTATCTATCTTCTTCCTTGTTACAAAATTAAAGAGAAATTTATAAGAAATCATGAACTGAAATTGGTTATATTATCTCCGCTGCTCAATTCATATAGAGCAATCAGAGGCAGAGCATTAGACAAGAGGAAAATGGGAACTTCATTAGAAACCTTTCCCATTTTAGTGGAGTAGACGCAATACTTTCAATGCTCTTCTCTAACTACAATTCTTTATTACTCCTTATGCTTTTGTTTTCTCCTTGCTACTTCATATCTATCAAATCTTCAGCTCGTACGGGTGAGCTTTCATTATAAATAGGAAAGAAAAGAATGAAATTTTGATTGAAATCTCCTTGTTTTGATCTTCATATGGTGCATTTCTAAATGCAAATTTAAATGTAATTAATACTGTTGGTTGTTGCTTCTCTTTGCTGGTCATTTTCGTTGACAGTAACCAACAACATGGGGCTTATGAGCTTATTCAAGCAATCACACTATAAACAATAATAAGAAGATCAAAAGTCACAACTTAGAATTCCAGAAAGATGTCTCTCTTGCTATTTCGATCAAGGTCTCCACAATGATAACTCGTTGCTTCAACCAACTAAACTAAACCCCTTAGACTAGAAGCTATATCTTTTACCATTATTCATAATGGTTAAATCATAAAAAAATGTCTTTGAGGTGATAGTAAGAAGTGGAAGAGTCATACATTCTTTAATTAAATGGTTACATAAAAATACAGGCACTCACTTTGGAAAATTGAATAGATAGACACTTTTTCGGAGTTCTTTCGGTGAAGTTGAAAGGTCATCTATTGGATATATGTTAACTTTATTGATAGAGATGTGTCGATTATCAGAAGGGGGAGTAAGATTTTCAATAGACAAAGATTTTATTAAAAAAGGCTCTGACTAGAAGTTATTCATTGGAAGTTGAGTTCTCTCTTCATAGATCCATCTTACAAATTTGTAAAGCTGAAGTAGGTAATATATTACCATTGAAATAGAATAGAACATGTAAATTTTTATTTTCATTCAGAAAAAAACAAAAGAATCAAGTTATTTCTTACATTTTTTTGATTTATTTTCATTATCATGTTATGTATGAATGTTAGGTTGATTAACCCTTATTTGATGTTATGTTATGTAAAATTGTTGATTTGAATAACTCTCACATGATATAGAAGAACATGGACTTTAAGTATTTTAAAAATGTCCCTTCAATCACTTTGATTTTACTTTTTATGAAAGTAAAATAGACCAATAGCTCTATAATTTGATATATATTCAATTAAATATTAATACAATTTTTTTTTAAAGTTTTGCCCTTTGCTCTGCTTCTTTCTTTCACTTTGTATCAAGAATCTTGATTTCCTTGCACATTACAAGAATTAGCTTTAGCTTGAAATACTTAAAGACTTGTCACTATAATGATTGAAAAAATGGATTGAAAAAACAGATAAGAAAAGATGATCTTTTAGATAAGCTTACATAACTGATAGAAATGGCTAGATGAGTATGAGCCTATGAGGAATTTTGACCTTAAGCTTTTCACCATAAGCGTCCGATAAGATGGAAGATAATAAAGATATTCAGAGACAGTTTTGTGGCCTTATAAAGATCTTTATGTTGGTGTCCATTAATCCTAACTTCAGCTCAACTCAAGACATGACGAGTTTTTACTTTTCAATCATGTTTTTTACCATCAGTTTGAATTGTGATCACTGATATCACTGTTTGTTTCGTCTTAACCATTTGTAAAAGCCTTGATTTACGGTGCTTGCATTTTGCATACTTTGTTAGCGGTGGTTTGATTAATAAAGCATGCTTGATATGCTTCTTATAACGGCACCGGTGTTTAATGAAATTTTATTCATTAGAAGGCTCTGTTTTCTCTGACTTTTTTCTGCATGTTTTACATTTTTGTTTGAACTACATCAAGTATGCTGTAGCTTACAGCTACAGAAAATTATACACTTCATAGACAGTTCTGTGGCCGCCATCATTTCTATCTACACGATTAAAAATTATAGAAAAACATTTAAAATATCCTCTCTTGGAGAATAAAAGGGAATAATTCATTGGCTGAACAAAACTGGCAAATGCTTCATAGAAATATGTACCAAGTTTTTAGTTAACAGATTCCGGTAATTACATGTTGGGAAGCGGATATGCAGCCGACCAAATCAACCGGATTTGGTGATTTTTTTAATGTTTAATAGTTCTGCCATGGTTATTTAGTTCCCTTTTTATTGTTATGAAGATTTTAATTTGCTATAATGACTGGAATGTGTGCAAAATAGATATTCTACTTAGTTGCACTTAGCACTGACATTCGTTTCTTTCTTCGTTTTATAGCTGTCACTAACTTCGCCATATGCAGATTCGAAGCTCGGCTAGTGAAGAAAGTGGTGAACGACATAACAAAGACACTGGACAGGGTGCCCTTAGAAGTTGCTAAACATCAAGTGGGATTGGAAGCCTTGAAAAAAGCTCTCATCCAGAAATTAAACCTCGATTCAGCCCAAGCAGTTGTTAGAGTAGGAATATGGGGTATAGGTGGTATTGGTAAGACCACAGCTGCGAAGGCCGTGTATAATGAAATTTATGGTGATTTCGAAGCTGCTTCCTTCCTGTTTAATGTCCGCGACACTAGCCTCACAAAGCTGCAGGGGCAAATTCTGTCGGACTTGGCCAACTATGACGAAGAACTGCACAGTGTGGAAAAGGGCAAATATTTGTTGAGGGATCGTTTAAGAGGAATCCGTTGGCTTGTCGTCTTGGATGACGTGGATGATCGCGTTCAATTGGACGCCTTAGCTGTGGATTCGTTGGCCCCTGGGAGCCGCTTAATCATAACTTCTAGGGATAAACACATTCTCAACTCCGCTCACATCTCATCCGAATGCATTCACGAAATGCGCGCATTGGAGGAAAGTGAAAGTCTGAAGTTGTTTTGTTGGAACGCCTTCCTCAGGTCATCCCCAATTACCCCTTACGAAGAGCTCTCAAATAGAATAGTGGAAGCCTGCAAGGGGCATCCTCTTTCTCTGGAAGTCACGGGAGCCTTCCTGTATGATAAGAAGACTGACACTGACATTGATTGCTGGATTGAAACTGCTCAAAACATTGCAGGCAGTAGAGACATTTTGAAAACACTCAAGATCAGTTATAGCGGTCTTAGTACCGAGGAAAAGGAAATATTTCTGGACATTGCTTGCTATTTTATTGGAGAATGCACAATTTCTCCCCTTGTCTTCTGGAAATCCATGTACAAGAATGTGCACACTGCTATCATCAATCTTTCAATGAAGCTGCTCATAAAGATGGAGGAGAAAGGTGTATTTGAAATGCATGACCTCGTGCGAGATATGGGGCGAATCATTGCTGAGGAAGATCAAACCCGGCAACGGGAGACTGTCCACTTCCAGTCAAGCAGCTCATTCAACAGTGCTAGCAATATCAATATCTCTCGCCTTCGTCTCCATCAAGGTGATTCACGGTGCCTTAAAATGTTGTGTACACCTAGTCTTCGCTATCTACATTTGGAGAAAGTGCACATAGAAGATATCTTAGACAGTCTTCCTCTAACTTTGAGATGGCTAAAGGTCGAATCTTGTTCCTTTGCAAGCACGTGGTATAGCACGAATTCGTTCGAGAAGTTACTTTTAGCAATAAAAAAGAAATCCTCTGTTTTAGGCATGAGATCGCAATTGAGTATCATGGACTGGACTAACTGCAGGTCCTTACGAAGCCTCCCAGACAGCGTTAGTCATTTGTCACATTTGCAGTCTTTGAATTTGTCGGGATGTCACAAGTTGGAGCGTCTTCCAAACAACATCTCCGACCTCTCACAACTGCAATACATGAATTTGAGCTACTGTGAAAATTTAATATGCCTTCCTGACAGCATTGGAAACTTGTCCGAGCTGGAGTACTTGAACTTGACTTGTTGTAAATTATTGGTCCAACTTCCGGACAGCATTGGCAGGCCATCACAGCTAAAGCAGCTAAGTCTGAGCTGGTGCAAAAGATTGGAGGGCCTTCCAGAAGGTATTAACGATTTGTCAAAGCTGGAAAGATTGGATATGCTGAGTTGTTACTCTGCATGGAATTCAATTCCTTATGCCATTTTGATCAAGCCAACACTTTGCCTCCTAGGATTGCCTCCTGAGGCAGATAAGTGGCGGAAACTTCAAATACGAGCCCTGCGAGTTTCCAGTCCGTCTATTATACAAGACATGGCAGGTTATAGGACAATCTTAGCTGCTGAATGCCGTAAGGCCCCGTTTGGTTGGGGAAGATGAATTTTCCTCATAACTAGGTTATTTGATAACCAGGTTTTCGAAAACCTGGTTATGTATTTTAGGAAGATAGTTGGACCGTTTGGTTGACACGGAAGATGAATTTTCAAATCCATATTCTGCGTTTGGTTGCCAATTTAGAAATTGGAATTGGAACAGAATATGACTAGGAATATCTTTTTGTTGCGTTTGGTTGTTCATTTTCTAATTGGAATTGGAATTTGATGTAAATTTTTTTAATCTTATTTAATTAGTGAAACACAAGGATTAGAATGAGTAAAGTATTAATATTTATGATTTAATTTATTTATAATTAGACTACATTATTATTATTATTTATTCTTGAATATTCACAGTTTTATTTTGTTAGTCAATAATAAATAAAATGATTATTATTTTTTATTTTAATTCTATTTATTAGCAAAGAAAAGTAAAAAATAATCATACATGCAATCATTTGTACGAAGTTATTTTTTGTCCCATTGTTGGAAATTGTGATCATATTTATTATATATTTTTGAAAAATTGTGTAAGACAAATTTATCGTCGAATTGAATTTATTGTCAAGTTCATCCGAACTTCATAATTGTCGAACTCGAATTGAAACTTGAACCTTGTGACTTAGCCGCTAAATATGTGTGTTTGTGTCCTCTCTCTATCCCTCCCTGTGTTTGTGTTCATCCACGTGATTTGGCAGAAGGATTGGACACAATAAATGTTGTTTATGCAGATGAATTATTGCCTACACTATATGAGAATTCTCGCATCTCTTAAGACTAGTTGCTGACACAGAGAGGGATTGTGAGGCGTGTTGTGGCTCTTGGTCGGTATCTTCAGAATCCATTGGCCATGGTTGCAACATTATATAGTCTTGGCAAAGAAATATTATCATTGAAGCTTCATTCACTGGAACATTTCCTTACTCCAGATGAAAAGTATGAAGCTGTTGAGCAGGTAATAGTTACAACAACCAACTGTAGAGGCTATGAAGCCACTTGTCTTTATAAATGCTATTGGTTTTTTTAAGGGTTAGAGGGAATGGACAAGCAGCATCCGAAAACCATGTTATGGATCCATTGGATGATACTAGAATTCATCCAAAGTCATATGAATTTGCCAAGAAAATGGCTAAGGACATATATTGTGAAGAAGCTGGACATGATATAGATGATATGGATGAGGAAACACAAGAAATGGTTGTTGAGCATGTCAAAAATATCCTGATCTGTTAAATGCCCTTGATATTGATGAATATGCTAGAAGTGTGGAGCAATGGACATCCAATAAAAAGCAGGAAACCCTTGCTGACATAAAGAGTGAATTGTTACATGGATTTCAGGATTTGAGATCGCCATATAAAGAGCCATCCCAGGATGAAGAATTTTATCTGCTGACTGGAGAAAATGAAGAGACCCTGTTAATGGAAAAAATTGTCCCCGCAGAGTCCAAAATCATCGTATAATTTGTGATCTGGAATCAAGCTTGACATGAATAATATTGAAAGAGGAGCTTTCTGATGATCTAGATATAGATCCTTTAGAAAAAATTGCAGAAGGCAGCATCCTTACCTGTTGGGTGAAAACTATGACAAAAGTGAAGTACCTAGTTGAGTTAACTTGCAAAGAGAGTTCACTAAAGAATGATAACTATCAGGGTGCATAGGATAAGGATAAGGAGGTTAAGGATCCATATTTTGCGGAAGAGGATTCCATTTCACGAAGTGAACAAGAGAATGAAACCATTAAGTTCCTAACAGATAAAGAGCCAGGGGAGAGTATTATCCGTCCATGCTTGAAAGGGCCTACTCACTTGATTCTAACACTGAACATTTTCAATGGAGTTTATGCACACAAGGATATTGTGGAGGGAGGAAAAGACCAAAAGGATTTTGCTAGCTATCTTCGACTTGGAAAATACTTTCAATTGGGGAGGAGACATTTGAAGATCTTGATGAGGTCATAGACAGATATATATTCAAGAGAGGATAAGATATTTCAGTATTTCGTTCTACTGTTTGGTGAGTCATAAAACACACATCAACAGACACCTTTCTACAGATGCAGGAACACACAAGCTCCTCTCTCTCTCTCTCTCACTCTCTCCCTCTGTCCCTTCGTCCCCCCTTCTTATCCCGCACTCTCTGTCCCTCTATGTATCTCTCCCTTTTAATAAATTTATTAAGTTAGTTAATTATTCAACAAAATATGCAACTAAATTTTACGTGAAATATTATATAGGAAAAAATATACCATTTTACATTCACATACATTAAACATTTGATGAGAACTTTAACAAGAAAAATGATACTTTGTTAATAATTGCTCTTAAAAAATGTGGAATTTTGGCAACATAGATTTTACATGCAATTTAAAAAAAAAAGATCATGAAAATCATTAATCATATAAATCATATTTTAACATCATGAAATTCTAATAATGAATTTCACATAATTACTACAATATGAAAACTTGCTAACTTGATAGAACAATATCCATGATTTGATGGTGGTGTGAAAACACACCGTTAAACACAAAAACACTGAGAAATTCACGATGTATGCCTTTATGCCCCACATTCGACGACACACCGTTACATATGAAAACACTGAGAAATCCACGATGTATGCCCTTATGCCCCACATTCGACGGCAACCCTCTCATGCTGCTCAATCTTCCCATTACTGTTTGTGTTGTTAGATGGTCAATCCTGCATATATGAACTAAAAATGCTTGAAAAATTAAAACCTGATTTTTTTTTAATGGAATACACCAAGGAGTGGCATCAAAAATATTGATCGTTTACAAACACAGTAAACAATCATCCGATAGCTCATTTTTTATCAGCATCTGTGGTCTTGCAATATTAGCAAATCAAGAGCAATAAAAAAATACAAGAGAAAGACACTTTATCAATACCGTTGACAATCTTGTCAAGAAGCACATACATAGGAAACCAAACTGTGGAAAAAAAATAAGAAATTTAAAAAATATCCAAGCAAATTAGGAATATACATATAACATGGGACATAATCATGACTGTACAATCATCTACCAAAAATCCTCAATACTTTTGATAATCTTGTCAACGAAAACATACATAGGAAATCAAATAGGGACAAAAAGACAAAAAAATAAAAACATATGCAAGAAAATTAGGACTATAGATATAACATAGGAAAGAATCATGAACTATACAATCATCTAGCAAATCACATTTCTATATGCTTTCAAGTTCTACAATTGAGCATTCATCATTTGCCACTCCTTGTGTATTCTACGTATGTATGGTTCAAATATAACTCTAATTAACAATACAATGAACAACTATACCAAACGTTTACGAGATCATAAACTACGTGTTGTGAGAGATCAATGCAATACCATTAAATAAAGCCAACTAACCCTCTGGAATTATTTCACATGCCAATCGTGTGAATGCCAATGAAATGAACAACTAAACTATGTACTGACCAATGCCAATCATGTCAATGAAATGAATGACTAAACTATGCATATATCAAGTATGTATACATACGTACATACATGCGTGAACATACATATGCACAGACATACATATATACGCACATACATACACACATACACATGTACATACATGTGTACATACATACACACCTACATACATACATACGCACATACATACACACATACATACATACATGCTTAGCAAAATAGAAAAAAAGTGCTCAGTAATGATTTCCAATATAGTGTTGTGACAGATCAATGCAATACCATTACACAAAGCCAATTAACCATCTGGAATGACTTCACATGCCAATCGTGCGAATGCCAATGAAATGAACAACTATCCTGCGTATTGACCAATGCCAATCATGTCAATAAAATGGATGACTAAACTATGCATAGATCAAGTTTGTATACATACGTACATACATGTGTGTACATACATATGCACATACATACATGCATACGTACATACATGTGTGTACATACATACATACGCATATACATACATACATGCTTAGCAAAATAGTAAAAATGTGCTCAGTAATGAGTTCCAGTATAGTGTTGTGAGAGATCAATGCAATGCATAGATCAAGTATGTATACATGCGTACATACATGTGTGTACATACATATGCACATAATACATACATATGTACGTACATACATACATGTGTGTACATACATATTGTTTGTTTCAAATCTATTTAGCAAAATAGTCAATATGTGCTCACTAATGAATTCCAATATAGTGTTGTGACAGATCAATACCACTGAAATGGACAACTAAACTTTGTAACAGTTTCTTGCCAGTAATGAGTTCTAGTATAGTGCTGTGAGAGATGAATGCAATACCATATAAATAGAGCCAATTCATAAGCTATGTATAGATCAATGGAAATCATGGCTTTTATCTAGACATAATCAATATGTGCTCAATATGTGCTCAATAATGAAATTTACAAGTATATCACTAGCTTTTATCTATACATAGCTGACCTATACATAGTTTATCATGGTTCTATTTCTATCTGCTATTTGCTTAGCATAGTCAATAGATGTGGTAACTATTTGTTTCAAATCTATTTAGCAAAATAGTCAATATGTGCTCACTAATAAATTCTAGTATGGTGCTATGAGAGATCAATACCAGTGAAATGAACAATTAAACTTTGTAACAGTGTCTGGCTGTTTGTGTCAAATCTGTTTAGCAAAATAGTCAATATGTACTCAATAATGAATTCCAGTATGTGCTCACGTGATTACTTGTATATATCATAATGCCAATCATAATAGCAAAACATGGCAATTATGCTTTTATCTATACATAGTTGACCTATACATAGTTTATCATGGTTCAAATCTGTTTAGCAAAACAGTCCAATATATGCTGTAACAGTTTGTTTAAAATCTGTTTAACAAAATAGTTAATATATGCTCACTAATGACTTCCAGTATAGTGTTGTGAGAGATCAATGCAATACCATTAATCAAAGTGAATCATGCCAATGAAATGAACAACTAAACTATGGATATATCAAGTATGTATAGATCCATGTAAAATCATTCAACATACTTATGATGTCATAAACTATGTACAGATCAATGCAATACCATTAAATGCAGTCAACTCATAAACTATGTATGGATACATGGAAGATCAATGGCAATCATGGCTTTTATCTATACATAGTTGACATATACATAGTTTATCATGGTTCAAATCTGTTTAGCAAAACAATCCAATACGTGTTGTAACAGTTTGTTTAGAATCTATTTAACAAAATAGTAAATATATGCTCACTAATGACTCCCAGTATAGTATTGTGAGAGATCAATGCAATACCATTAATCAAAGTGAATCATGCCAATGAAATGAACAACTAAACTATGGATATATCAAGTATGTATAGATCCATGCAAAATCACTCAACATACTTATGACGTCATAAACTATGTACAAATCAATGCAATACCATTAAACGCAGCCAACTCATAAACTATGTATGGATACATGGAAGATCAATGACAATCATGGCTTTTATCTATACATAGTTGACATATACATAATTTATCATGGTTCAAATCTGTTTAGCAAAACAGTCCAATACATGCTGTAACAGTTTGTTTAGAATTTGTTTAACAAAATAGTAAATATATGCTCACTAATGACTTCCAGTATAGTGCTGTGAGAGATCAATGCAATACCATTAATCAAAGTGAATCATGCCAATGAAATGAACAACTAAACTATGGATATATCAAGTATGTATAGATCCATGCAAAATCACTCAACATACTTATGACATCATAAACTATGTACAAATCAATGCAATACCATTAAACACAGCCAACTCATAAACTATGTATGGATACATGGAAGATCAATGACAATCATGGCTTTTATCTATACATAGTTGACATATACATAATTTATCATGGTTCAAATCTATTTAGCAAAACAATCCAATACATGTTGTAACAGTTTGTTTAGAATTTGTTTAACAAAATAGTAAATATATGCTCACTAATGACTTCCAGTATAGTGCTGTGAGAGATCAATGCAATACCATTAATCAAAGTGAATCATGCCAATGAAATGAACAACTAAACTATGGATATATCAAGTATGTATAGATCCATGCAAAATCATTCAACATACTTATGACGTCATAAACTATGTACAAATCAATGCAATACCATTAAACACAGCCAACACATAAACTATGTATGGATACATGGAAGATCAATGACAATCATGGGTTTTATCTATACATAATTTATCATGGTTCAAATCTGTTTAGCAAAACAGTCCAATACATGCTGTAACAATTTGTTTAGAATCTGTTTAACAAAATAGTAAATATATGCTCACTAATGACTTCCAGTATAGTGCTGTGAGAGATCACTAATTAAATAGTCAAAATGTGCTCAATAATGAGTTCCAATATAGTGATGTGAGATTAATATAGTTTTAGTTTAGTGCTATTAGATATTAATGCAAAACTATTGAATAGAGTAATCATGCAGCATAAGTCATTGCAATCCAGTCAGTAGCTGAAATAGCTAAATGGTACCAAATGTCATTGCAATCCACTCCACTCTCTCCACTTCATCCATCATCAAGAACCCTTTGGCTCTTTCACGTTGAAGCACGAAGGTATCATGTGCTTTCATGAAAATTGCTCGACTCAGTTCAGGGACAGCTTTGAGAGCAATATATGCAGCAGTCAAAATATTATCATCTTCAGATTTATCCACTTTTACAATCTGAGGCTTAATGAGGCCATCTTTCAGTTCCTTCATAGTTTCGCATATCACATCCAATGATGCAGCCAAAGATGTCTTCTTCCTCTTTCCCCTCCTTGATGATGATGGTGGAGGAGTCCCTCTAGCACTTGCACTCGACTGATTGGAATGATATAACTCTTCATCAATATCTGGTTGGCTGTCAAGAGGTGTACCACAATTGGTATCATCCTCATCAAGCACATTAAATGCATCGTTCATAGGGTGCCCTTCTTCAGCATCAAGGGGTGTTGTAGATGCGAACCCTTCAGCAATTTCATTACCAACAATTACAGCCAACTCATTGAAATATTGGAAAGGTGACCTCTTATACATTTTTGCATTTTTGAATTCTCTCCTCTACATATAAGCATTAATAGATGGATTAGGTTGTAAGTTTTTCATTATTAAAATAAGAAGGAAAAATTTCTTCAATGAAAAGAGTACAAAGATGATCCTACCTTCAAAAAGTCATCCCACACTGAATCCTCAGCATCCACAGTTTGAGTTTCTTCATTCCAAGCTAACCCACTTGTATTTTTCAAGTCCTTCATTACTTTATATCCTACTTTCCATGTTTTTAGCTTATTCTTAAAATGATCTCGTGACAGATTTGAGTTCATCGCTGAATTGAATGTCCTCTCTATCGCAGTCCATGCCTCTTTTTTAAACCCACCTTCACCTTTCCGTCCGAGATGGACTTGTTCAAGGAGCAAGTCTAAAAACTTGCGTTCCATCGATTTTGTCCACATTTTCTTCTTTGAAGAAGAAGATTTGTTGCTCACAGCGAGGGATCCATCTATATCACTCAAAGTAATGGGAGAACACATCTGTTTCACATGATCAGATCCGTCCATGCTCATCATGAGCTCGGTATATGCCATTGTGTACTCCTTCCTGTATTTCATTTAAATTTGAAATAGAAAATCTTTAACTATCAATTTGTAATACGTCATAATGGAACAAGGCTAACATATTGAATAGGTAAACGTATTACGATTTAAAGTAATCATACGACTGAAATTGAAAGTTATTGCTCTTTAAATTTAAATAGAATGCAACAAGCAGTAACATTAGAAAAATAGGATTTTTAACGAATTCGTTGTTCTCTTCTTACTAGTGGGCTTATGATCTTCATCATTTGGTACTCCTTGCTGTATTTCATTTAAAATTGAAGATGATAAACTTTAAATATCATTTTTTAATACATCCTAATGCAATGAGGCTAACATTTAATAAACTTGAAAGAATTTAACTGAAGATGATACACATTTTAAGCAATAATTGATGATAACACATCAACATCAAAAAAACTACCAGTAAGACAAAATGGTGATATCAATGGCAAGTAAATAGTCATGAGCCCCATTATGAAGCATGTTATTGTACTTTCTCAATGCAAAGATGTATAATAATTGTGCTTTCTTGCATTTAAATCAATGTAATCTATATTTTAAGTTGAATTGTGTATTGCAGATATGATCAACAATTTTTGTACATAATGTAGGTGTGAAATTGAAAGTTAATGTTCTTTTTATTTAATTAGAATGTAGCAAAGACTGATATCAGAATAACGAAATCAAACACCATCATTGTATATGCATACATCAATTTAATCATATAAAGCACATTGCCTTCTAATAAATCATTTATTCTCGAGATCTATAATCTTCCCACATCCTATTTGCTATATCTTCTCGAAATTGGGCCCACTCATTTCTATCCTCCTGAGACAACCCATATGTCTCAAGTAGTGGCACCTCTATCCCATCACGATCATCTTCCTCTTCAATAGCTTCTTCCGATGGAAGGCCATCCTCTATCGTAATGAAATTGTGAAGTATGCAACATGCTAAAACAATATAGGATTGTGTCATGATATCATAAGACGTTGCATGTCTTAAGATTGGAAAACGCTGCTTCAGAATACCAAATGTACGTTCTACTGCATTTCTAAGAGAGTAGTGTCGATGGTTGAACAACTCACGTGCAGAGTTTATTGGGTTTTCTCTTGACCACTCTTTCAAGTGGTAGCGTGTACACCGATAAGGAGTGAGAAATCTAGGTGCATTTGGATATCCAGCATCCACGAGATAATATTTTCCTATATAAAGAAAGTATATTGTCAATACTTGAACCATTTAGCATAACCTTGAGTATATTAAAATGTGATTTGGCTTACCAGGGGGAACTACAAGTGGATCTGATCTGGATAGAGCTGAGGCTAGAACACGGCTATTTGCAGTAGAGCCTTCCCAACCAGCAAGGCAATACTGAAACTTACAATCAAAGGAGCAGACACCCATAACATTTTGCGATAGGTTCCCTTTTCTATCACGATATTTACCCTGTATGTCGACATCAACTCGCACTGGAATATGGGTACCGTCGATGGCTCCAATGCAATCCTGTGGGATATGATACACTGATCAAATGTATGCTCAAGTAATAATAAGATAAGGACAACATTCTAGACAATAAACTTGTAATAATGTGTGATTTACCTTGAAGAATGGTTCAAAACGATCCTTCCCACTAATTTCAGGAGGAGTGCCTGGACTAGGTGGTATGAAGTAATCTCTGTGAAGGGCTAAGATAGCCATCAAAACCTTGTGGAAGTACCAACTGACTGTATCTCCTGAGTGCCCAAAGTTATGGGCAATCTTGCGGTTCCTTAGATTGTGCCCAAGGGTGTGGAGGAACATCACTAGTTGTTCCTCTAACTTCAAGTGGATCGTATCTCTCAAGCTTCCTTTCAGCCTCAGAATACGAGCTAGAGAAAAGAAGGCTGCCCTACTCATCCGAATCTGATCATGACAATCCACCTCATTCGAATGAATAATGTCTCTACAAAAGAAATTTCCTTTTCTTATTCGTTTACCCATTTGACTACCTTCTCGGGCTACCAGTACTTTGGCTATGCCAACAAAAGCAAAAAGAATTGTGAGAATGCGGGTGTATGTGGTCTTCCTAACTATGCTTCCTTGGACCTCTATACTCTCCATAGGATCCATTAGTGACCTGAAATGTGGACAATTTAAACACTATCAGTTATGAAATATCAACTATCACCTATCGAGATACAACATGATTATTCGCTAGCCTCATTGCATTAAGAAGTCAATTATTTATTCAAATACAACAAGGAGTACCAACTACCGAGGATCATAAGCCCATAAAGAACAAATTACAATGTGTCATTATACTCCATGTAATCTATCTATACCAATGAAAGCATAATATTGATTCCATTTGTCTATATGTATACACACATGTATGTATATATGTATGTGCACACACATGTATGTATGCATGTATGTACGTACACACACACACACACATGTATGTATGCATGTACGTACGTACACACACATGTATGTATGTGTGTATGTACACACACACATGAATGTATGTATGTATGTATGCATGTATGTACGTACACACACACACACATGTATGCATGCATGTACGTAGACACACACATGTATGTATGCATGCATGTATGTACACACACAAGTATGTATGTGTGTACATACATACACACACATGTATGTATGTACACATACACATGTACAAACTATAACTTGAATTTGGGCTTTTATGAATGTGTTTTAATAAATCGTCGGGTCCGCTGAAACTGAGGCTTGTCTTTTAGAAGATGAAAAGTAACATAGTTGGCAATAGGAATAGAGTTTCTTTCTGCATTGATCTATACATAGTTTGAAATCATGGCTTTTATCTATACATAGTTTATGACCTCATAAGTATGTTGAATGATTTTGCATGGATCAATACATACTTGATATATCCATAGTTTAGTTGTTCATTTCATTGGCATGATTCACTTTGATTAATGGTATTGCATTGATCTCTCACATCACTATACTGGAACTCATTGGACTATTTTGCTAAACAGATTTGAACCATGATAAACTATGTATAGGTCAACTATGTATAGATAAAAGCATGATTTCCATGTTTTGCTATTATGATTGGCACTATAATATATACAGGTAATCACATGATCACATACTGGAATTCATTATTGAGCACATATTGAGCACATATTGATTATGTATAGATAAAAGCCATGATTGCCATTGATCTATACATAGTTTATGATTTGGCTCTATTTAATGGTATTGCATTCATCTCTCACAGCAGTACACTAGAACTCATTACTGGCAAGAAACTGTTACAAAGTTTAGTTGTTCATTTCACTGGTATTGATCTCTCACAACACTATACTGAAAGTCATTAGTGAGCATATATTGACTATTTTGTCAAACAGATTCTAAACAAACTGTTACAGCATATATTGCACTGTTTTGCTAAACAGATTTGAACCATGATAAACTACGTATAGGTCAACTATGTATAGATAAAAGCCATGATTGCCATGTTTTGCTTGATTGGCACTATGATATATACAGGTAATCACATGAGCACACACTAGAATTCATTATTAAGCACATATTGAGCACATATTGATTATGTATAGATAAAAGCCATGATTGACATTGATCTATACATAGTTGATTCATACATAGTTTATGACTTGACTCTATTTAATGGTATTGCATTCATCTCTCACAGCAGTATACTAGAACTCATTACTGGCAAGAAACAGTTAGAAAGTTTAGTTATTCATTTCACTGGTATTGATCTCTCACAGCACTATACTGGAATTTATTAGTGAGCACAAGTTTATGACTTGGCTCTATTTAATGGTATTTCATTCATCTCTCACAACAACATACTAGAACTCATTACTGGCAAGAAATTGTTACAAAGTTTGGTTGTTCATTTCACTGGTATTGATCTCTCACAGCACTATAGTGGAATTTATTAGTGAGCACATATTGACTATTTTGCTAAACAGATTTAAAACAAACACCCAGAAACTGTTACAAAGTTTAATTTTTCATTTCACTGGTATTGATCTCTCACAGCACTATACTCGAATTTATTAGTGAGCACATATTGACTATTTTAAAAATAGATTTGAAACAAACGGTTACATTTGAATGAACCAAAAACACTTAAAAAAATCCAGTATGCAAAGGTGGGTGTGAGAGGAGAACCGTTTACCGCCGCCGCTGTTCAAAGTGGAGAAGAGAAATCGCAGAAAATGCCACAGCCACATGCCACGGCCACAGAAAACCCACAAACCAGAAACCCTTGCAAACCACGGCCACAGAAAACCCACAAGCCCAACAAACGCAGCAAACCAAAAACCCTCGCCTTCGCACAACAGAGCACGAAAACAATACAACCGTCGTCTTCCAAAAAACCCAATTTGTTCTTCTAAAAACCTAAGGCGGATTCGGCGGACCCGACGATTTATTCAAACGCATTCATAAAAACTCAAAACCTGGTTTTCATTTCAACTTCCACCTATTTCTTGGAAGAAATTTCTTCCAATTTTTGAGCGAAATTGGCAGACGAAACCCGAAACCGGGTTATGCGTTTGATGAACCAAATGCCACCGTTTTCTTCCATAACCCGATTTTGGCGCTGAAAACCCTATTCCGCGCCCGGTATTCCCGTAACCAAACAGGGCCTAAGTAAATAGTATATATTCATTTGGATTTTTAATACTGACAGTCGGTCCATGACAGCTTGTCTTGTGATTAGATGGATTGAAATCATTGCTTGTGTGTATTAGCATAAAAGCATGTGTTTTTTAAGCTTCATACAACGAGTAGATGAAAACTATATACCTCAAACCTCCTAATCATATCAAGATACATTAAATTTTAGGCCATTTTTTCAATGGGATCTTAAATGAGATTTAAACTTTAGAGCTCCTTTACATTTAGTAATTATCACAATCTAACATAGATGTTTTTCTTTAATCCAGGAAAATTAGAGTCCAAGCTCACAGAGCTCAGATTGTCTCGGGACAAAAGTTCTCTTGGAATTAGATCAAAAGCCCAATTCAAGTTGTCGGCCAAATCAAGAAAAGGTAATAGCCATATCAAGAATTTGAGCTTATATAATCAATTTTTTAAAAATTCAATTGAAAAGACAATAGAGGATCAATCAGAAGTTACATATAGATATATGTATAGGTTGACAGCAATTGTATAATGCTAATAATGCCTCAAGAGGTTCTTCCAACTCTCCGAACATGTATTGTGTCAGCTTCATTGAAATAGTATATTACTATTATATAACATATCTATAACAATATGAATACGAGACTTACATTTGGATCTGTACGTTAATTTTTAGTTTAAGTATTACTATATTTCTAGATTCTTTTTGAATTTTATAACTTAGTATGGATTTTTTATTAAATCCAGGAAAGTTGGATTCTTATGACGAAACCAAACCCATTGCGACGAGGAGTGCCCCACTTTCTCCAACAAAGGAATCTATGTTTGTAATAAAGGCATGGAGAAACCCAGTTTTATCAGCAGAGGAATCCCCAGATGTTTCACCCTCTCCAGCCTTTTCAAGAGCCCCAGATTTTTTACCAGTGGGGAATCCAGTTTTTCCAAGAGAGGGAACCCCAGCAGTTTTTCCAGCAGGAGGAGACCCAGCTTCTGTAAGAGTCGCTAATTCTCCACTCATGCGGATGCTCACTTTGAATGGGTCCCTTGTTATTTCCAGGCTGTTACGTGAATCCCCAGTTGTTTCATCCTCTCCAGCTTTTTCAAGAGCCCCAGATATTTTACCAGTTTTTTCAGGAGAGGGAACCCCAGCAGTTTTTCCAGCAGGAGGAGACCCAGCTTCTGTAAGAGCCGCTGTTTCTCCACTCATGCGGAGCACGTTCTCTTTCAGAGAGTGCAAAATAGAGAGAATAACTGATGGAGTTCTTTCATCAGAGGGAGCCCCAGGTTTTTCAGCAGACGCATCTAATTTTTTTATAGAGACAACAAGTGCCCCAGTTTTTTCGACAGAGGGATCTAATTTTTTCTGAGAGACAGGAAGTGCCTCTGTTTTTCACAAATAGGAAGAGTAATCCCATGGGCTAAAGATATGAGCATTAATCTATCTTCTCTTCGTGGAGAATTGGAGAAAATGGGACGAGTAAATCACTTTACATTAAATAAATCAAGAATTGAATTCATTTTTCAGATTGAATTTTAACTCCATTTTTTTCAAACAATTTTTACATGGGCGACATATCTGCCTAGTCAATATTATTAATCCTTTGATAATTGGTAATCTAGATTCATAGTACATTATTTGATTAGATCCGTGAACATGTTTGTGCATTTAGAGTTTCTCAGTTGTTATAAAATATATTAAATCAAATGTTGATTTAATTAGCTTGAGGGTGTATATTTTATTTAATTTATTTTTTGGCTAATTGATCATAGTGAATTTCAATTTAATTAGAATTACTTGATTTAATATAGGAAATGGGCCAATTGGTCTATTAAGTGATTTAATATTTGTATTTATAAGATACTTTAAAAAAAGTGCTTGAATTAGGCAAAATTGATTTTTATTACTCACTTTGTAATTTCATGTTAGGAGGGTTTTTCTCCAAAATCCTCTTGTAAGGATTGATTGTTTTTCTTGTTGCTAGAGTTTGGTTCATTAGATCATAACGAGATCAACCTCATTGGATTCATGTCAAGATTAGTGTACTTTGCCAAAGGTTTGATCCAATTCAACTATATTTTTTAAGTTCTTCCCTTTCTTGTTTTTTACCAAACATTAGAGGTAGGGTTTTATCATTTAATTGGCTTTACTTTATTTTATTTTTTTTCCCTAAATGTTAGTGTGTGGAGAACTAGTGTTCCCCAATATTTTTATGCAATTCTATCACCTTGTTGAACAAGGAAGAGCATTTCATTGTTGTAGGTTTTTAGAAATGAGAGTTTTGGAAATGTTATGCTACCAAAATTTGTGTGTGTGCCTATAAGTTGGACTTTATTCTATTTTTGTAAGTTTGGGCATGCTTGTGAAATGGGTTTTCAATTTTGCCAAATTTTGAGATGTTCCAATTTTGAGTGTTTTTGGCATCGCCTTGTTTTCCATGCTACCAAGTTTTTGGCTATCACATTGTTTATTTTGATTAGAGCTCTAATTTTTTAGTCTCTTCTATAATGAGTAGGATCATCAAGTTAAAATGATTAGAAGACATTCTAGGGTATTTTATTTCCTGATCTAAAGTTGTGTTTTCAAATTGGTTTTGTGGAATTTTAATTCTTGCCATATTCTCTAGATTATGAACTTGAACTTGGTTTGGGAATTATATTAGACCCGGTTTGGTCATTTGACCACATTTTGGAAATAGGATTTTGACTTTATCAAAATTTGAGAAGTTGGAATTCTGGGCATTTCATACTTGCATTGTTTTGTTTATATTTGATTATGGAAATGGATTGTAATCCATGTTCCTTTCATGTCATGCTTTTCCTTTGTGGACATTTGGGATTTATTGTCAAATCTAAACTCGCAAATCTAGGTCAATTGCGTAAGTTTTTGATACTTGGTGATTTTGTTGCATTCTCATATCCAACCCTTACATTGGTATTATTTGATTATTTTTATGAATTGGATTGTGCCCATACATGAGCACATGCACGTGCATATGACAAGATCTTGCAAGATCCAAACTCTTAAATTTAGACTAGTTGAGAGATTGTTCATTTGGGGGTTGGGTTAGTATCTTGCATTGCCTATGGGTAGTCATCATATAATGAGCATAGGTATGTAGGGTAGATGTGTGGAGTGGCTTCTCTTGTGTACCTGACCTAGAAGTAGACAACAAGGCAATGTAAAGAGGTTTAAATAAGTGATAACCAAATTCATAAATGGGATAATAAAATCTAATATAAGATATGTGATCCACCCATCTAGATGGTAGCTAAGCATCCCAAGGGAGCCAATATGAGGTGTAACACCCCGCTAGGGAACCCAAAAAAAATTAACATAAAGTTCACTAAGTTTGTCAAACATTTTTTTCTTATAAAGATAATAACTTAACAACAATAGATATAAAAAAAGTGGAAGCAATAATCACATACATAAACACAATCCATAAAAAAAATTACATCTCTTAAGGGTTTCATGACATTGAATCACATTTAAGTTTAATTAATGCTAAATCCGGTACATAACAAATCCACAAAAAAGAATAATCATAAGTAAAAATTCATTTTAAATAAAATACAATTATAGGATGCCACTTGGCATAATCAAAATGCATAATCATCCACTATACAAGTCATAGGGTATGAAAAGCTCAAATAATATACAATAGAATATAATTCTCCATCAGAAACACAAAATCAGAAAGAAAGGATCAATTGCATAGGTACATCCAATAACGACATCTAGCTGTTAGATCTCAATGGTATAAGAAAAATGCACTACCACCTGACCTCATGGAGCCTAAATGGCCCACTCCCATTGTGTTGGGGAGATAAATTCAAGTCCCATACAAAATTCAATCTCAAAGTCACAACCAACATCTAGGTTAAGGAAATGCCAAAAAGAATATTATCTCAAAGGGTACCAAGACGCAAGTATCATCTAATTCTAGAGGCAACAAAGACATGTAGGAAATATACTATGCAAGTGAGCAAGTGTCATTGCATGAGCCAACTCTAAGGTTACCCTTGCAACCTCTTTGGACTCTGAGCCCCTAGTGTCTCTATGCAGCACTAGTATCCTTTCACACAAACAAGGCATACTAACGAAGCAAGGTTGTAACCAAGCATCCTCTCTACACCCATCCTAGCCTGTACTAGCACTTAAGGCATGGGCAAGGAAAAACACAGAGTCTTATTAATTTATTTTAAAGTACATTTAATGAAATGTTATCACTTATTACAACAACTTACAATGGGTTACCGAGGGAACCACTTAGGGCTCTGGCCTCCATTGCAAGCCACTTCCGAACGTACACATAGATTACCTACCCTAGGCTCATATAAGCATAAATCATAAAATTGCAATTTTCACCTTAGTCCTTTACAAATGACTAGAAAGCACCTAAAACCAATTATAATAATCACCTCAGTCTTATACAAGCAACTGGAAAGCATCAAAAGACAACTGATTGAAACTCAAAGGTTACACCAAGAAAATCACAATAATCACCTCAATCCCATACAAGCAACTAGAAAGCATCAGAACTCATTATAGAAATATGTGACTATATCACAATGGTTGGGTACAAAAGATCATGGCCAAATACTAATCAAAACATTATCATAGAACAAAAATCCCCCAAGCCTCTAGTAAACATCCTAATTGGTCAAAGAACTAATTTGAAAACCCGAACCCCAAATCAAACAATACAACATACATCTCATCAGGAAATTTAATCAAGTGTTTTCAAATTCACAATTAATCCAAAATATCTTAGAATTAGGAATCAATTTTAAATATTAAACTACACCATCTAAACCAAAAAATCTGAGTTTAATTCAAACCATCGTTTTTCCAAGTTGAATTACAATTATCAATTTACTTTATTAAAATATTATTAATAAAGTAATTAATAATATGTTTAATAAAGAAAACTAGTATTAAACCATTAATGTACTTAAATATTATTATCAACATTTAATAATAATTATTAACTATTAATTATAATATTTATTATCTTATTAATAAAATTATCTTAATATTAAATTATTAATAATAAGAAACATTTAAATTTCATAATATAATAATTACATAATATTATTATTATTATTATCAAATTAATTATTATTAAATAAACTAAATTATAAAAATTAATTTAATAAAATTTAATAATTTTTTTAAAAAATAGAATGCAAATACACTAAGCGTTTATGGTCCGCAACCGTTAATGCAGCAACATCATACTGTTGTAGGCAATACCTTCTACTACGGTAGCAACATGTTGTTGTGCAGCTTACATTTGTAGCCATAGGGTGGGTGGGGAATTGGTAGCCCCACCTACCTTCAAACTATTACTTTTAAAAAAAAAATTATAGTTTTAAATTTTATTTATTTATTTTTAAACAAACAAATAAATACCATAATACAAACAATATGATAATATATTACCAGAGTAATTTTTAATTACTTTGGTGATTTTTTATTTTATTTTTGATAAAATTATAATATAGATCTGATAGGAAAACTACATACAACCAATCGAATTTTCTATACAAAATTCATGATCTTCTTCTCCAAACCCTACCTGAATTATGAAATTTTTTTTTCGAACTCTATTCTATTTATCCAAAATGAGTATCCACAACCAAGGGTTTCAAATCATGAAATCATTTATAGAAGTTTCCAATCAAATAACCATTAAATTCACAAATAAGGGTTTCAAATCATCAAATTATTTATAGAGATTTTTGAAATGAAAACCAAAAAATACACAAACAAGGGTTTGAACCCAATTTGAATTTTGAATACAGATCCACAACAAACACGGAGAAGATGGAGAATTCAAAGAATGAAAACTATTGCAAAAAACCCACAAGATCCTACTTAGATCTGATGCTAAAACAATGAATGCATGGAGCTCGCAAGCAATTTCCCCTTCTTTTGAAAACCCTCTTCTCGAAAATTGGCTCCTTCAAACCTATGAGTGAAGAAATGAGCTTTGATCTCTTAATAAAGAGCTTTCCGCAATTAGGGCTTTGCAATCACACGAAACCTTTTCCTTTATTATATTTATTTTTCACATGCAACCTTTTTACAATTTAATTAAAATAAGTTTATTAAATCAATTCCTTTTTCTCTTTTATTAAATCATGAGACATTTTTTAATAGAATATTTATTAATCTAACTAATAATAATATTTAGAGTTTATTATGAAAAATAAACTCCGTCAATGGGCCCTTGGTCTACTGGTGAAGTTGAATGGCTCACAAAGAGCCCACTAGG
This sequence comes from Cupressus sempervirens, assembly GCA_028749045.1. NCBI lineage: Eukaryota > Viridiplantae > Streptophyta > Pinopsida > Cupressales > Cupressaceae > Cupressus > Cupressus sempervirens. The sequence continues at coordinate 743,308,704 of CM053786.1, forward strand.
GATCAAGTCTTGCTGAGTGCAAGGTTCTGACATCATAAGGGATGAGGCTAGGATCGTGCCCTGGGTGATTTTGATGAAATGGATGCCCCTTAGTCCTTGGCTCTAAGCCGAAGAGGTTTCTAGCATGAGTGGGCCCGTGTCGGGTCCCTAAAAAATCTGTGGTGGCCTTCGCTAGTTGGTAGTTTGCAAGCTTCATGCCTCACTAGGCTACCTCACAAGTTTGAACCCTCCATAAAAAATAAATGAAACTCCTAAATAAATTATTATTAAATTAAATAAATATGATTATGCCAAAATTAAAACTTTAACTATATCTTTAAATTTAATTCTTTTATTTAATTAATTTCACAATTAATTAAATATTGATTTTTCTTTATAATTTTTTTATTAAATTAAATCATTAAATACTCTTTTAATTTGATTTAATTAATACTGAAAATCACAACAAAGCCACAAGACTAAATAAAAAATCCATTAAAAAGTACAGAATATTAGATCAAACTCAAGGTCAAAATCACAAATTCATGTCACTGAACGAATTCAAAAGGGTAACCAAATCAGATATTTGTCCTACTTTCTAGGAAAATTGGCTTAGGGTTAGGATTTGGTCTCAAGAATTATCTCCCCTCTTTTACCATTGAGATATTGCGATAGTGCATGCTCATCCTGACAATTTAGGGAAGCCGATGCTTGGTACTTGCAATCTGCACAAAATTTGAGCATGTACATACACATATAATTTAAATTAAACAAATAATGGTAGGAAGTGGTACATCGTGTATATCTCAACTAGCAGGTGACTACGACTCCCTCCCTCAACCACATTGAAAATGTCAAACATAAAGTAAAACATACAAGTACAACATACACATGCAAATATGGGGTAAGTAACCATAGAACTACATATAAATAATCCATCTATATGATGAGATAACTGAAATCACTATATATTAGCATCATCATCTAAAGGATAATCACAAACACATGAAATAACTAAGTAATTCATCACATATATAAACTAAGTATGAAATAATATCTAATCAAATCCAGTAACCAAGTACCAAAATCATAATCTTAAAACTGGACTAAAAGAACTTGACAATCCAACATGAAAAGTAAACTAGGGGTAGGCATTACATGAGGGTGGTGTGTCAAGATAGTAGCCAGTATTCTATAGAAGTTTATGCAAGGGCATGGTGCAAGCTCTCATATTGGAGTTGAGGCACACTGGATATGTGGATTCGTAAGGGTGTTGAGCCATAACATGTATATTTTGGGCTTGCTGATACTAAGAGACTTACACTCCACAAGACATCCTACATAGCTATCCTATATAGCATCTGACTAGTGATTTGATGTAGTGCATGTTATCTTCATGATCATTGAGTTCTTTCCATGCACTAATTGGTGTGTATGTTAGCCTTATATGCTTTTTTGTATGTAAATGTGGTTGAGTTGCTATCTTTATAAGCGCAATGGGTGTAGGCCTAAGGGTACCACATGGTTGGGAAGCATAGCTACCTATACCACTGTAGGGGAGTGGAGTATAAGGATGGTCTTCTTCTAGTTTGAGGTCAAGGATTGTTGTTCACTTGGTACTTCAGTGTACCCAAAGTATGTTACTTTTGATGCATGATTTTCCTTTGATGCATTTGGATATCATGTTATGCAACGATGGATCTTATTATTTACTTGATGTTCGTGTTTACTTGAGGTTGTATCTTATTTCTACTAATTAGAGATTTATCTTAGGGATTAGAATGTTCGATGCACTCTTAGTTTACCTTGATGTTGTATTAACATTGTGATGTAGTAGAGTTGAATTTGGTATATTATCATGATGATGTAATGTTACATTTCTTGGATATAATTGATGCCATCAAGTGTCCATTCCTTGATATATATGTGTACATCTAACCTACTCGCTAGTGTGGAGATTGATTACTATTAGTTTCAATGCTTATATTTTAGATGTTGCCCATAAAATCTCATACGACAATGTTTTCCTTCATACGATTGGTGCATGATCTACTCATATGGTAAGGCATACCCTCGTATGAGGAGGTATTGTCTTGTATAAATCTAGCACTAACTCACGTATGGTTCATTGAGAATCGCCACACTAGAGTTGATTTAGGTTCATACCAAGATTTATTTAAATTAGCATACCATGAATAGTGGCCATTTTTGCACATGTTCTGGGGGTGCAAATTAGACATTTATAATGTGGGTTCCACATCTTTTCAAGTCATAAAAGATTATCGATATCGATCACTTGTGGACATAGCTAGAAGATATCTTATTTTTATTAGGTTTTAACAAGAGAGGAACTTGTAATCTATAACCATATGGGAAGTTATATTTTGGGTTTTAAAATGATTGCCACATATAATGTTACCAGGGTTAATGGAATGAACCTTGTGTGATAAATCAATTTAGAAGGTATGTATTGGTAAGTGATGAATGCTTGGGGATCTTTAGTTAGTTAGTTAGTTTAGTCTTTCATCATGATCTTTGGATTGTAGTTGTATGTATTTATGTATACTTTAATTTAATAAAAAATAAATATGTTAGTCTATGTTTATCCTTGTTTCCAAGGATCTCCACGCATGGCATTGCATCCTTCTTTTTAGGTAACAATGCATCTTCAATCTTACCAACCAATTATGTCAACAACTTTGGCTTTAATAGCTTCAATACTTAATGGAATCTCCATGCTTTGTCTTTTTATGTCTTGTACCTATTTAGAGACACCATGAATAACATCACCTATTCTTTGTTCAACTATAAATGTATCATCCATTTTAATAGGTGTTGAATGATCATTTCTCTCCTTTACACTCGTTAGAATTTTCTTCCACATGTCAACTTTTCCACTATGTAGACTTTGCATATATTATGGCAAGAAAGGTACTTGTACATGCTTTTAATGATTATATTTTTGTTTAAACATTGTTCATTGCAAGTAACTCCTTAAATATGATGTTTCTTTTTAGAATTGTTTTATTTAAAAATGTTGTCAAAAATTTGTATTTTACATTTTACAATATTTCATATGAAATTAGTGACATAACAACCATCGATGCAAATCAAAACACTATTATAAAATATAAAAATTTCATATATTCAATTGGAAGTTATTTGGAATGAATGTAAAACACTCCATGTAGTAATTATAGAAGACTTAACATATCGATTGAATGTGAAAAAAGTGAGATCATTTAGATAAAATCTACAATAATTTTTTCTTGAGAATTAGATTTTTAAAATAATTTAATTTAATTTATAAATATAGAAGTAGAAAATCTTAGTGTGCAATAATAAGGAGCTCTTAAAATGATACACAATAATAATTATCACGTTAAAAGGATTATCACTTACAAAGCACAACTTTTGATCAAGCAACTAGACACATTTAAGAACACGTTAAAAGCAAAAACAGTGCGTGGAACGCGGAAAGCGAATTGGCCGTCGCTTTCCTTGCCCACTTCCATAGTTAGGCATACTGTGGGGTTTTTACATAAATCTGAGAAACAAAGACCATACCTAGATTCTTCCTAGATTCTTCGCCTGGAATGCAAGCGGATGTTTCTTCTCAAACAAAAGTCAAATTCCTCTTGGAAATTTAGTCCTCTCAGAGACGTCTTTAACATTGACTTTGAAAATAAATTAATGTAACATTAGTATGAGATATCACGTGTTTTTGAGTTTTAGGGGAAAAGATGTGAGAAAGACTCTGGTTGATCATCTCTTCCAAGCTCTTTCTGCAGCTGGATTGAATGTGTTTCTCGACACTCACAAGTTAAAGAAGGGGGAAATCATTGATTTAAGCCTGGAAAATGCAAGTAAGAGCAGCGCAATATGCATTCCTATATTTTCCAAAGGCTATGCAACCTCGGCATGGTGTCTCAGGGAGGCTGCCTTAATGTTGGCCTCTTCTGGGTTAATTGTTCCTCTCTTTTATGAAATGGAACCCACCCATGTTAGATATCCGGAGGGAGAATGCAGTAGCCCTTACAAGAAGTCATTTGAAAAGCATTACAGCCATCCAGATCGATATTCAAGGGACGAAATTGATGGATGGAAGCACGCCCTTGACCAGATCTGTTGCCGCTCGGGCTGGTCCCTGGAGATTATTGGTGGGTAAGTAATTTACTTCACTTTCCCCTTGTTTTATTTCTAAGTCCAATTAATAGCCCAGAATTAAATCGACAGAGCCCAAACCATGTAAGTATTAGTGTTGAAATGCTTGTCTTTGCCGAAGGAGCCATCTTTCAGTTTCACAAGCCAATTAAAGTTTCTCTACACTTTGTCGGGGAGTTTATCAGATTTACACTAAATACACACCTATATTCATCCAGTACCGTGGAAATTTGGATGCACTGATTAAGCCTAGCGCTTTATAGGCTACCATTGTCAAAATAATTACAATTTTTCTAATTAACTAAATGCCCTTTGTCTGATTGACAAGCCGTTCCAAACATCATTATCTTGGGGAAGCCTTCCACCAATATTCCACGTACCTGCTAATTTCTTGTCAAATGTCATACAGGCAGTTCAAAATTTTGAAACCATTATGAATTGATTTAAGAGCTGGAATAGAAGGTTACCTGAAGCTGTTCATTTTTATTTTCTAAATTCATTTATAGTGTTAATCAAATGAGAATAGTAGATTCAGTCATCAGATAGGTAAAGCCTACAAAACAACAGTAATTTGTAAGCCTTTTATCTAGTAGATCTTATCTATCTTCTTCCTTCTTACAAAATTAAAGAGAAATTTATAAGAAATCATGAACTGAAATTGGTTATATTTTCTCCGCTGCTCGATTCATATAGAGCAATCAGAGGCAGAGCATTACACAACAGGAAAATGGGAACTTCATTAGAAGCCTTCCCATTTTAGTGGATTCAGACGTAGTACTTTCAATGCTCTTGAGTCTTTTCTATCTGCCATTCTTTAGTACTCCTCCGTAGGCTTTTGTTTTCTCCTTGCTATTTCATATCAATGAAATCTTGAGCTCGTACAATGAAATTTTGATTCAAATCTCCTTGTTTTGATCTTCATATGGCGCATTTCTAAATGTAATTAATACTGTTGGTTTTTGCCTCTCTCTGCTGGCCATTTTCGTTGACAGTAGCCAACGGGTCTCTCTGATATAGGAGAATATAGGGACATTTGGGTCTCTCTGATGTAGGAGAATATAGGGACATTTGACAATTCTACATCGTTTTTGAACTTTTAGTTTTAGTTGTAGTTAGCAACAATATGAGATTTATAAGCTTATTCAAGCAATCACACTAGAAATAATAATTGGAAGACCAAGAGTCATAACATAGAATTCCACAAAGATGTCTCTCTTGGGATTTGAACGAGGGTCTCCACAATGATAACCGGTTGCTTCAACCAACCAAGCTAAACCCCTTGGACTAGAAGCTAAATCTCTTACTGTTACACATAATGATTAAATCATAAAAAATGGTCTTTTCAAGGTGATAATAAGGCAGTGGAAGAGTCATACATTCTTTAATTAAATGGTTACATAAAAATGCAGGCACTCATTTTGGAAAATTGAATCGATAGACAGTTACTTTTACTAATAGAGATGTGCTGATTATCAAAAAGGAGAGTGAGATTTTCAGTAGACAAAGATTTTATTTAAAGAAAGGCTTTGACTAGAGTTTATTCATTAGAAGTTGAGTTCTCTCTTCAAAGATCCATTTTATAAATTTGTAAACCTGAAGTAGGTAATATTTTACAATTGAAATAGAATAGAATGTGTGAATTTTCATTTTCAGTGAGAAAAAAAGTCAAGTTATTTCTTACAATTTTTAATATATTTTCTTTATCATGCTCTGTATGAATGTTAGGTTGAATAACTCTTATATGATGTTATGTTATGTAAAATTGTTGATTTGAATAACTCTCATATGATATAGAAGAACATATAAGTATTTTAAGAGAGTCCCTTTTATCACTTTGATTTAACTTTTTGTGAAAGTAAAATATAGTAGCTCTATAATTTGATATATATTCAATTAAATATAAATATATTATTTTAACTTTTTTTTTTTTTTTTTGAAGCTTTATGTCTTTCTGTCATTTTGTATTAGGAATCTTGATTTCCTTTTACATTACAAGAATTAGCTTTAGCCTGCAATACTTAAAAACTTGCCAGTGTGCCACAATAATGATTGAAAAAATGGATTTAAAAAAAAGATAAGAAAAGATTTTTTACCTTAAGCTTTTCTCCGTAAGCATCAGATAAGATGCACGATAATAAAAATATTGAGAGACAGTTTTGTGGCCTTCTTAATGTTGGTGTTCATTAATTCTAACTTCAGCTCGACTCAAGACATGACGAGTTTTTACTTTTCAATCATGTTTTCTAAAATTTATTTCATGATAAAAGACTTTTTTAGTTTTAAAGTCTTAGATTTTGACAAATGGCTAGATTTTTCCCTAAGCTAGTGGGGCGATTTTCAGCCCCACCCCATTTTCATCCGCTTCCTAAAAAAGTGGGGCTCCTATTATGAAGGAAAAAATTCTAATTAAACCTGTAGCCCCTCAAAAAAATTCTCATGGGACCACCTGTACCTAAAAAATAGACCTGTAGCCCCCACTCATTGGACCCCTGCCTTAACCATTTGTGAAAGCCTTGATTTACGGTGCTTGCATTTTGCATACTTTGTTAGCGGTGGTTTGATTGTATAAAGCATGCTTGATATACTTCATAACAGCACCGATGTTTAATGAAATTTTGTTCATTAGAAGGCTCCGTTTTCTCTGATTTTTTCTGCATGTTTTACATTTTTGTTTGAACTAGATCAAGTGTGCTGTAGCTTGCAGCTACAGAAAATTATACACTTCATAGACAGTTCCGTGGCGGCCATCATTTCTATCTACACGATTAAAAGTTATAGAAAAACATTTAAAATATCCGCTCTTGGAGAATCATAGGGGATAATTCATTGGCTGAACAAAACTGGCAAATGCTTCATAGAAATATGTACCAAGTTTTTAGGATATAAACAGATTCCGGTAAATACATAGTTCTGCCATGGTTATATTTAGTTCCCCTTCTAATATTATGAAGATTATATTTAGTTTACTGACTAGAATGTGTGCAAAATGGATAACGTAATTGCACTTAGCACTGACATTTGTAAATGATAGAATATATATTCGTTTCTTTCTGCGTTATATTGCTGTCCCTAACTTCGCCATATGCAGATTCGAAGCTCAGCTAGTGAAGAAAGTGGTGAACGACATAATAAAGACACTTGACAGGGTACCGTTACAAGTTGCCAAACATCAAGTGGGATTGGAAACCTTGAAAGAAGCTCTCATCCAGAAATTAAACCTCGATTCAGCCCAAGCAGTAGTTAGAGTAGGAATATGGGGTATAGGTGGTATTGGTAAGACCACAGCTGCGAAGGCCGTGTCTAATGAAATTTATGGTGATTTCGAAGCTGTTTCCTTCCTGTTTAATGTCCGCGACACTAGCCTCACAAAACTGCAGGGGCAAATTCTCTCGGACTTGGCCAACTATGAAGAAGAAGTGCACAGTGTGGAAAAGGGCAAATCTTTGTTGACAGATCGTTTAAGAGGAATCCGTGGCCTTGTCGTCTTGGATGACGTGGATGATCGCGATCAATTGGACGCCTTAGCTGTGGATTCGTTGGCCCCTGGGAGCCGCTTAATCATAACTTCTAGGGATAAACACATTCTCAATTCCGCTCACATCTCATCCGAATGCATTCACGAGATGCGCGCATTGGAGGAAAGTGAAAGTCTGAAGTTGTTTTGTTGGAAGGCCTTCCTCGGGCCATCCCCAATTACCCGTTATGAAGAACTCTCAAAAAGAATAGTGGAAGCCTGCAAGGGGCACCCTCTTTCTCTGGAAGTCATGGGAGCCTTCCTGTATGATAAGAAGACTGACACTGACATTGATTGCTGGATTGAAACTGCTCAAAACATTGCAGGCAATAGAGACATTTTGAAAACACTCAAGATCAGTTATAGCGGTCTTAGCACCGAGGAAAAGGAAATATTTCTGGACATTGCTTGCTATTTTCTTGGAGAATGCACAACTTCTCCCGTTGTCGTCTGGAAATCCATGTACAAGAATGTGTGCATTGCTATCAACAATCTTTCAATGAAGTTGCTGATTAAGATAGAAGAGAAAGGTGTATTTGAAATGCATGACCTCGTGCGAGATATGGGCCGAATCATTGCTGAGGAAGATCAAACCCGGCAACGGGAGACTGTCCACTTCCAGTCAAGCAGCTCATTCAACAGTGCTAGCAATATCAACATCTCTCGCCTTCGTCTCCGTCAAGGTGGTTCACGGTGCCTTAAAATGTTGTGCACTCTTAGTCTTCGCTATCTACATTTGGAGCAAGTGCACATGGACGATATCTTAGACATTCTTCCTCTAACTTTGAGATGGCTAAAGGTGGATTCTTGTTCCTTTGCAAGCACGTGGTATAGCTCGAATTCGCTGGAGAAGTTACTAATAGCAATGAAGAAGAAATCCTCTGTTTTAGGTATGGGATCGCAGTTGAGTATCATCGACTGGACTGACTGCAGATCCTTATGAAACCTCCCTGACAGCGTTAGTCATTTGTCACATTTGCAGTCTTTGAATTTGTCGGGATGTCACAAGTTGGAGTGTCTTCCTAACAACATCTCCCACCTCTCACAACTGCAATACATGAATTTGAGCTACTGTGAAAATTTAACATGCCTTCCTGACAGCACTGGAAACTTGTCTCAGCTGGAGTACTTGAACTTAACTTATTGTAAATTCTTGGTCAAACTTCCGGACAGCATTGGCAGGCTATCACAGCTAAAGCAGTTAAGTCTGAGCTGGTGCAAAAGATTGGAGGGCCTTCCAGAAAGCATTAGCAACTTGTCAAAGCTGGAAAGACTGGATATGCTGAGTTGTTACTCTGCATGGAAGTCAATTCCTTATGCCATTTTGATAAAGCCAACACTGTGCCTCCTAGGATTGCCTCCTCTGGTAGATAACTGGCGGAAACTTCGAATAGGAGCCCTGCGATGTCAAACGGAGTCTACTCTGTCTAATATACAAGACATGGCAGGTTTTAGGGCAATCTTAGCCGCTGAATGTCGTAAGTAAATAGTATATATTCAGTTGGATTTTGAATACTAACAGTCGGTCCATGGCAGCTTGTCTTGTGATTAGATGGATTGAAATCATTACTTATGTGTATTAGCATAAAAGCATTTGTATTTTTAGCTTCATACAACGAGTAGATGAAAACTATATACCTGAAACCTCCTAATCATATCAAAATACATTAAATTTTAAATTTTAGGCCTTTTTAAAAATGGGATATTAAATGAAATTTAAACTTCAGAGCTCCTTTACATTTAGTAATTATCACAATCTAACATAGACATTTTTCTTCAATCCAGAAAAATTAGAGTCCAAGCTCACAAAACTCAGATTCTCTCGGGGCAAAAGTTCTCTTGGAATTATATCAAAAGCCCAATTCAAGTTGTCGGGCATATCAAGAAAAGGTAATAGCCATATCAAGGAATTGAGCTTATATAATCAATTTTTAAAAAATTCAATTGAAAAGACAATAGAAGATCAATTAGATAGATATAGATATATATATAGGTTGAAAGCAATTGTATAATGCTAATAATGCCTAAAGAGGTTTTTCCATCTCTCCGAACATGTATTGTTTCAGCTTCAATTGAAATAGTATATATGTAGTTATATAACATATCTATAACAATAGGAATACGAGACTTGCATTTGGATCTGTACGATAATTTTTAGTTTAAGTATTACCATATTTCTAGATTCTTTTTTGAATTTTATAACTTAATATGGAATTTTTATTAAATCCAGAAAAGTTGGATTCTTATGGCGAAACCAAACCCATTGCGACGAGGAGTGCCCCACTTTCTCCAACAAAGGAATCTATGTTTTTAATGAAGGCAAGGAGAAACCCAGTTTTATCAGCAGAGGAATCCCCAGTTATTTCCCCCTCTCCAGCTTTTTCAAAAGCCCCAGATTTTTTACCACTGGGGAATCCAGTTTTTTCAAGAGAGGGAACCCCAGCAGTTTTTACAGCAGGAGGAGACCCAGCTTCTGTAAGAGTCCGTGTTTCTCCATTCAAGCGGATTCTCTCCTTCATCCAGAGAGATCGAAATAGAGAGAAAAACTGATCAAGTTCTTTCATCAGAGGGAGCCCCAGCTTTTTCAACAGAGGGATCTAATTTTTTTATAGAGACAAGAAGTGCCCCAGTTTTTTCGACAGAGGGATCTAATTTTTCTCAGAAACAGGAACTGCCTGTTATCCAGCAGAGGAAGCCACAGTTTTTCCAGCAAGAGGAGACCCAGCGTCTGTAAGGGCCCCAGTTCCTCCATTCATGTGGAGCACTAGCTATTTCATAAATTTCAAATAGGGAGAAAAACTGCCCAATCTGTCCAATCTCTTTCATCAGAGGGAGCCCCAGTTTTGATGGATCCAATTTTTAATTTTTTTACATACAGAAAAAAAGTGCCTCAGCTTTTTCAGCAGAAGGATCTAATTTTTTCGTAGAGCAAGGAAGCGCCTCATCTTTTTCCACAGAGGGATCTAATTTTATCTCAGAGACAGGAAGTGCTTCTGTTTTTCAAAAATAGGAAGAGTAATCTCATGGGCTAAAGATATGAGCAATAAACTATTTTCTATTTGTGGAGAATTGGAAAAAATAGAACCTGTAAATTACTTTATATAAAATAAATCAAAATTTGAATTCATTTTTTCAGACTGACTTCAACATCACACACTAAGACTTGATTTCTAGTCTAAAAGTATTAAATAATCAAAATTGATTTATTTTTTCCAAACAATTTTGATTCCATTTTTTGCAAACAATTTTTTTTCCATAGTACGTACTATTTGTCAAACAAATGGACTATAGAAAACAGATAGTAGTAGTTGTCTGCCCCACGCAAACTGTACCATTAAGATTCTTTGAATCGGAGTTTGTTCAAAAGATTAACAAAACGAAAACAAAAATATGCCAATTTATTTACATGTACAACGTTGAAGAAATTAATGTTCACATAGGAAAAAAAAAATTTAAATCTTATTGATCCGGTATAGCATAAAGATGGCCTTTTGAATATATGTAGGGAATTATGGGCATTTTTATCCCCAGTTTAAGCCAACTTCAATGAAATCTGGACATGCATCATAAAGAGGCCAAGTGGTATCGCTTTGTCTCATTTCTGCTTCATGACATCAAGATCGTTCCCTTTGCCTGCCATGGGGATTGTGCTATTCGCTTTCTTTTAATTAAAAACACAATTTTACACTTTTTTTTGGGTCTCCAACCGTGATAATGTATTTGCTACTGTTTATAGAAAATTTACAGACAACAGAGTATTGTTTCACACATTGTGAATCTCTCCAAAATATGCAATTTTTACTACTTGTGGACTTCTGCAAATCCTCTTATCATTACTCGATGTTTCAATCTCTTTAGCACTTTACCAATGTTGGTAAACAGATTTGTCACTATAGAAATTGCCCAACAGAGTGTATGTGGCAAATCGTTCACAACAGTTGGATAGGCCCTTGATATCCGGCCTTCCTCTGTGTTTAAAGGGGCAGCTCCCTCGTAAGATGAAATTTTAGATATTTCAATAAAGATAAGAAGAACTTAGAAAATAGGAAGGAAAACCATTGACAGCGAATGCACCACACGCCTTCAACATTTTCATAAAAATGATGTAAACTATTAATGAGAGCTATCAAGGACTACGCTTGAGAACTTTCACCAACACAATGCTAATTCAACCATCCACAAATACTCACATCATACCATGAAAGTAATCATAGATGAATCAACACTTTAACAATTCAGATTCCTTGGAGAGAGAACGCTAAATGTACTTCCTTTTATTTCTTGCACCAAGAAAGAAAGAAATCACTGATTACACAAAAACAACAATTGCACACACTTTCCAAAATTTGCTTTATGATCAGAGCATAAGTGTTCCCCTGTATCCAAGTCCCAAAAAGTCCTTTATTACATTGATCTCCAAAAATTTATAGCCAATCTAGAATAACCAACTTTTCGGGTTCGTAACTATCCAAAAAGTTAGTGTTTGGACTACTTGAAGACGATTCATAACCAACTCTAACCCTTGAAGCTTAACTATGGTTTAGAAAAATGAAAACTAGAGTCAATTCTAAAGTTAATCTTTTTACAGATTACATCAATAAAATTCTAAGACAACTTTAGATAGAAATACTTCTAACTTTTAATTCTTTGAACTCGTTCCTTGATCTGTAGGTGCTACCAGCAACTGAGTCAAGTTTGCCTTGTATGCTCTGAATGATTTGATGACTTGAGCCAAAGTTTTGTTCTTAATGACGATTAAACTCTACATCTTCAGCTTACACAACTCATGTCTCTTTCTAATTTCATCCAATTCTGTGACACAACTTGACAAGTTCAAGTTATGCACATTTTCTACAACTGGCTCCTCTTGGATTGTTTATGTGCTTTAAGGAGACAATGAGCGTGAAGGAGATGCTATGGATTGAATCATCTCATCTCAAATGAGGGTAAAGCATTCATCTCAAGAGCTTCGTCAATCATTTGTTGAATTGGCTTTAAGGTCTTCTCCTTCGGTTTTGATCTCTTCTTCCTGGTGATCACATTGAGTTCACATGCTGAAACTAGGTTAACTCGTTTATCTGGATCTTCACCATCGTCTCCCCCTTGTGTGCTATGCAAAGAGCCTGAGGATGTAGGAATAGAGGACGGAATGGCTGAAACTGATGTTCCTTCTTGAGAAATATTATTATTATTTACACTACTTCTTCCTGTTAACTTAGTAGTAGTAGTGGCTTCTTTGACTTTATTCTTTAACCAAGTCTCAGTTTGTTGAATCACAAAGAAAGTCCTTTCCTTGAGGTCTTTCAGTTCTGGCAGCGACCAATTGATATATGGCAATTCTAGTAATTGTATTTGCTCAAAGAAGTAAGGATCAATCAAGCCTGACACGTCCTCCATTATGCCTGTCACATCCCATCCCATTTTGTAATCAATGATTTTTTGTATTGTAAATCTCATCTAGTCCCTTTTTCTAACTTCAAAATCATTCTCACAATTCGCCCAATAATCTTCCAATGTGGAAAAATGAAGATAGCCAGGTCCAAGTGCCAAGTTATTTTTAACATACCCGCTACCATCAAATGGAAAGCGACTGTAGAAAGAGTGTAGAGTTATGTTCACCATGGATCTCTCAATATTTTGGGCATTTGAAGAAGACAAACAAATGTAATATCCAATGCCAATTGGGAAAGGGATTGATCTTTTGTTCCTGCACTTTTTGTTTACTTGACCAATTTGCTTGCAGACTTCTGAAAGTACCAACCTATCATCTACAAATCGAGGCAACATGAGAGGACAATCTTGGAAACCTCTGATGCAGATGTAAGTGAATCGAGGATATTGTATGAAGAAGCTACCATAAATACTAATGAGACTGGCCACTTCAGGAGAAATTCAAAGTCCTATGTCTCCTTGTAGTTCCCTGGCAGTGAGCATAGAAAAAGCATCATTCACCCTGCAAAACTGTGCATTGCTTTGTTTCAATTGCAACTGGGGGTAATAGTTATAAATTTGAGTGGTTAAGCTATACTCCCCATAAGGATTTAGACCGGGCCATGACTTCATACTTGCAATTGCGTACATTAGATATGAGGACATGTAAAATCCTTGATTTGCATTGAATCCTGTCAACTGGTAATGGAGGGCATCGCTAATCATTTCTCCCCAATCTATAAATTGCTTCCCAGTGGTGATGGTATTAATATACAAAAACATCCAATCTTGAAAATCTTCAACTGTTTGATTTCCCACTACTCTATTGAGAAGAACTATCATATCAGAAATGTCTTCATTAAAGATATTCCTACGTAACATTCTTGGCAACTACGATTGTCCTCGCCTGGGTTGATCGAGCCAACTTTTAGCAATAACATTGAGACATGTTTTCTTATTCTGATGGAAATAACCCTGGGCACCTTCTTTAGAAATTTATGTGAACTCCTCTCTCATTGGCAATCTGAAAGTGATGGATATAGATATTGGGTCCAACCTTGCTACGACATTACCTCCTGCAGTCTTGACGTCCCTCGAATTCTGATCATATGCCTTGATACATTCTAAAACCAATTCCACACATTGAACTATGAGTGGATGTCCTCTTGCATGGGCTAGACCACTTTCCAACATTTGACGTGCCAGGGGAGATTTATCTTCTTTGCTCATCATCTTTCAGAAATCTGTAATTTCTAAATGCCCCATCTTTGTGTCAGATGTTTCGGGAAGCGTGTTTTTTAGTATCACAGGAGGTTCCTTACCTTGAAATTGATTCCTCATATTGTCACCTGTCAAGGGCTGTCCTGGCAAATTGTGTGGAGTCAATAGCCACTTTTCTTTATATCAAATTGATGTCATATCTTCTTCAATTAAAACTTTAACAAAAATCTTTATTTCACTTTGAGAGTCCAACTTTTAGATGTAGCAGAGGCATTTCGTCAAACAATATGAGTGCACTTGGACTTTGTATTTTGTCAAACAGTTTTCATGCACTTATATTTCCATTGGACTTTTGCCGGCTATAGACTGTTTCAGATTTTCCTGCTTAAAAGAATCGATTCTCCAATCTTCCCTCTTCTATATTTTGACTGACAATGAGCATGTGCACCTTGATGTTCATCACGACCGTAATGCCACAGACGTTGTTGATATTTGATCCCGAACTTGATTAATACTGTGCGATTTTCCATACTTTGTATTCAATCTCAATGAACATTTTGTCAAACATTATCCGTGTATGTTCTATTTTGTGCCTAATTAACCATAGAACTCCTAAATAATGAAATGCACTCCGTCAAATGCCTTTGTATTTCCATATATGATTCTAGGCTCGGTATTCAGATCCATCATGCATTTTTCACTTGCAAATACCAGTGCCAATGCAGCTTGAGAGATTAATAACACCATGGGTATTCTTTGACAGGTTTATAACACCATTAATTGCATCACTGCCAACATACGTATTCAATAGAGCTTTCTAAACGTATTCAATAGATTTTGATATTTGTTACCACCTTGGAAAGAGTCGTGTGTTTGGAGAATCTACCTGCGGTTTCTTTGTGTCCAATCTTGCACGTGCTTTGCTAGGGGCGGCTTGGGATAGCAGATCACGGGTCTTGATGGATGTATATAAGCAATTTATATATATCAAACAGAGAACCGGTTACCATGCATAACCTTCTTGCGATTCTCACCTAGTGCTCTTTGTGGCACGTCCCAAACAAGTCTCACAAGGTCCTTCTAATCATGAAACAATTTCTCCTGCACACTTCTGTGAAATGAAGACCGAATTCTTATAACCCTTGTCTGGGCGAGAAAGACTGAATGTGTGCCTACAAAAGGTTTGCTGCCTGCATGTGTTCTCATTTCTTTATCCTCGTAACAAACAATAATACCAGTGCTTATCAGCAAGCCTTTGTCGTAGGTTGTGACAATAACTAGACTATGCAATCCTAAGATTTCCTTGAATAGGAATAACTCAAACCACTATTTTCCATTGACATCATCGATGAATACAAGGGAACGGTCAAAACTGTAACTGTTCAGCCATCTTCTGAGATTGCCGCC
This sequence comes from Cupressus sempervirens, assembly GCA_028749045.1. NCBI lineage: Eukaryota > Viridiplantae > Streptophyta > Pinopsida > Cupressales > Cupressaceae > Cupressus > Cupressus sempervirens. The sequence goes on from CM053786.1 coordinate 743,324,419, forward strand.
TGTAGAGTTGCTCAACACTCCTGTGTATTTGTTTGAGGGCTCATATTTATATAAATGAAATCATCCATCATCATCCATCCTTGTAATTCTCCATCTCAAATGCATTTTAATGTAACTTGGTGCTTGTTTTTCTTGCTATTACCTTTAAACTCATTCTGATTGACCTGTGAACTTTATTTCCAACCAGTGGTTATTTTCAAGTGGAATTTTGGGTTGGGAGGTTCGGTTTAGAATTAGGTCAAAAATTTGGAGTACGGGGAGAGAGAGTACTTTAGTACATGGAGAGAGAAAGAGTGGAAACTCAAACTTAAAACCTTGACCCGTACTTCTCTCTAAAAGTTTTAGTATGTGGAGAGAGAAAAATGGGAGGAGAGAGAGTGGAAACTCAAACTTAAAACCTTAACTCATACTTCTCTCTAAAAGTTCTAGTACGTGGAGAGAGAAAAGTACAGGGAGAGAGAAAGTTTGAATTTTCTTGAGTATTAATCTCTCTCTTTTAAATTGATTAATATAATTAAACTCTCCGTAAAATGTTGGGAAAACAACCAACTATAGCAATGAAAGACAATGCTTTCCTCTTCTACCGCTTTAATAAATTGGCCAGAGAGACTCTAATATATCATTTATGAAGGGTAGCATACAACTCGTATTTAATGGGCATAGAGCGCAAGCTAGAAGACTATGAATCACAGTAATGATGAGTAAAATTTGAATATTGTGATTGATAGCGAGAATGAAGGCACTGGCTAAATAGCCACGAAAATGCACCAGCTATCAGCCAGTGCCGTTTGCACCAGCAGTTATGTAGTTTGCATAAAACGTTCTATTTTGATCCGTCTGACAGTCCGTAAATGAGTTTCCTTGACATCCTCTGACATCGTACCAAAATGTGATGTGCTTCGTTGAAAAGATGGGAATATCACGTACAAAAGAATTGACAAACTACTTGATTGAATGTCTCAGATTCTTTTCGGAGAGAATGAACGAATAAAAAAATTACTACATTTTATATCGCTGTTTATCTCAACGTTATTTTATATCAAATTTACTATGTAAGTTTCTAGTTTTTTTTGTATTTTATTTTAAAATAATTGTAAGCTTATATATATATATATATGTTATAAAATAATGTATAAATACTAAATAAAATATTATATTTGTATGTAAGAGATAAAATATAAATTTTAATATTTGTATATAAGAGATAAAATATGAAGATTAAATAGTAATTATAGCAATATTGACTTCTTCTTTTTTGTATGTAAGAGATAAAATTTAAATCTTAATATTTTATAATATAGTTTTATTTTATTTTTATTTTTTTATATTAATATGTTCAATTTTGCATTTTACATTTTCAATAGCAACAATTTAATATAAATATATTACATTTATTTTATTTATAATTAATAATTTATTTTTAAAAATTATGAAGATTATAAAAACTTTAAGATGTAATCTTTTAATTAAAAAATAAAAGACACTAAAATTAAAAATTAGCAACTTCTATATTTGAAATTGCATTGTAAATTTAGATTAGCAATTCACATATGTTGTTATGAATATAGAATGATTATATATAAAGAGTTCAATTTCAAATGTCTTTTGTCTTTTATATTTATTAATTTGGAAGAAGTCAACTTAAATATTTAATTCACTATAAACTTTTAACCTTCTTTCTTCCCTCCCTCTACTTTCATACTCTTTAAAATTATCCACAAAGATCAACATGTAAATCAATAATCTATATTTTTAAATAAAGTAAATGATTTCATAATATATTTATTAACTTCTAAAGTCTTTCCTTTTCTATAGTTGATATAGTAAGGATGAAAAGAAAAAGAAAAAGCAAGACTTACAATTTTTTATTTTTTATTTTGGTATTCTATGAGCTCATTATTAATGATAAATATAAATATTCTGACATTGTATTTATGTACAATTTTTTTTGTAGATAAGAATATTGAAGTTTACTTTTAATTTATCTACAATGGTTCATGAACTATGTGCATTATTCATTTTTATCTATTTTTGGTGCTTTCTTTTAGCTTATTTATTTTTTAAATTTTTTTAATATAAGGTGAATTTGGTGCTCATATATTATGGCACCACCTCCTCTAATGCAAGTAAGCTAGTTTTACACTATTCAGACAATAGCAAGTCATTCACATCAAGATTCAATATAGACTATATCATGCAATCAATGTCATTGATGAAATATTTGAATGCATACATTGCGACATGTGCTCATATACTATCACCACCTCCTCTAATGCAAGTAAGCTAGTTTTACACTATTCAGACAATAGCAAGTCATTCGCATCAAGACTCAATATAGACTATATCATGCAATCAATGTCATTGACGAAATATTTGAATGCATACATTGCAACATGTAGTGTTGTAATGTATGTTGAATTCTAGATAGCTAGTAGCTTTTAGCACTAAAACTCTTTTGGAAGCTATCATTTAATATGTTTTGAATGGGAACATTATTAGAATGGTGTTGGCCTTAACAACTTTTCAAATATGTTTAAAATTACTATGTATGAAATTTTTAATGAAACAATTATATAAATAATGCATCTTTAGAATTTAATTTTTTATTTTTAATTGTTAATTTTTTATTTTTTTATTCAGATTTATATTTATTAGATTATTTTCTTTTTATGTATATTTGGTTATATTAATGAATTGAAATTAAGAACATAATCTATTTTAGAATTTAAATTAATTAATAAAAACTATCAAAATAAATAATAGTAGGTTATATGATGATTATCCATTCTACTAATAGTCTAATTCAATTATAGGTAAAATTATAAAGTTATAATGCTTTATTAGGTAGAAAGACAAATAATATATTATGATATTAGAAATAATTAATCTCCCAAGTTATTATTCAAAATGATATTAATTTTTAAAATTCAATCTTATAACTTAAATGTAACTTTAGTTAATTTTATTATAATTATTTTTATCTATTAATACATGGAAAATTTGATAAACAAAATGTGTCATTTTTTTAGAATACTTAAATTTCATATAAAACCAATGTGAAATTGGATTAATAAATTTTGGTTACTAAAGTCTATTTGAAGTACAATATTTTTAGTAGGAATAAATATTTGTATAACTTTATATATATATATATATATATATATATATATATATATATATAGAATTCTCTTATTTAGAATTTTTTTCATTTAAAAAAAGGTTTAGTATTTTCAATGTAATTTTACTTTATGTTAACAAATTTTTTATTAATATAAATGGATTTAGATACATATTTTTACTTTAATCTTCATTTGTTGTTGGATTTGACTTTAACATTTTTAATCATTTTAAAATGTTCTATTTGCCTCAAAATTATACTAGTAATATTTTTATTTAAAATAATTAGTTAGATTTAGTTTTTTTTTTTTTTTTAAATAGTTAAACTACATTTGTGAACTAGAAATTTCTATTGATGTATTGTACAGTCATTATAGACTAAAGTTGTTTTCTCCTTTTATAATTCAAATGGACACAATGATTATAAATTTGATCATTTTTAGGTTATCTAATATGTTGTCATTACACACTAAATAAATTACCCCCTTTCATAATTCAAATATTTATTAAAAGTCAAAACATGTAACATTACTTAAAATTTCAATTAATTAATAAATATGATCAAAACAAACAACATGGATCTCTTAGGTGATTACCAATCCTAGACTATTTCTCTTATTGAAATCTAGATAAAATTGTAAAAAATATTATATAGTCAAGCCTACTTGACTTGCTATTTGATCTATAATGTTATGTATAAACTATGTGCTTTATTAGGTAAAAAGATAAATTATATATATTATAGTATCTAGGAAATAAACTCTACTAATTTATCCTTTGGAAAGTGTTCCATTTAATTTAACCTTGTAGTAAATGTAAACTTTATCTATTAGAATTTAAATTATTGAAATATACATATTTAAAAACATAATTGCCACCATAATTGGTAATTACCTATGTTATGGCTAGTTTCTTTCTAAAAATATCTACTATGATGTGTTTTTGTAAAATTTCTTGCGAAATCTGCCCTTTTTTCCTAGTTTGCATTATTTTTGTGGAAGATCTTGAGCTAAGTCACTTAGCACAGGTTGAGTGGGTTTTATTGTTTTATTATTTGGATTATGGAATATGTATGTAGCTGGATCAACTTTTCCTTTGTGGTAAGATGTAGTAAGCACCTTAAAAAAGATCTCTAAATATACATGTTTAGAAGGAAATATAAAGAGATACTTGTTTAGAAGGAAAATAAATGAAAATTTAGCAAGGGCTATCTAAATGAATATTAAGATCACCAAAATGTAGAAATAATTATAAGATTGTAAAAAGATTAATGTTAGATACTTAAAATGTTTCTTTGTTTAAGTATCACACATCACAGTGTTTCAAGAGGTGAGTTTGAATCTTGATAAATCATAAAGAGCTACAAAACCTACAAAACCTAATAAGTGGAAAAAATTAGGTACACTACTTTTTCACCATCTTAGAGTGTTTGTCTAAAATAAAAGATTAGTTAATAGTTGTCGACTTTTATAGCTTGATTGAATCATTCTTTTTATGTTTAAATCAAGAATATCTTTCAGCTAATGAAGTTTATGAATTGCATCACTTAAAGATTGCCAAAAATTATAGGAATCAACAATATTGTAAGCCATGTCATCTTTTAAGATGAAGTTAAGGGGGATAAAAATGTAATAAATCATTAGACAGGTCTTGGATATGGGTAATAGAAGTGTCTTTGTGGAGCAAGGCTATTTATTAGATGTGTTGTACTTTGATCAAATAGGAAGTTTTTGATGGAGATAATTTATTTTATCTTATTTTGTATCAAAGGAGTATTTTATCTTACTTTGTATCAAAGGAGTTGAATTCTATCTTTCAATTTTTTGAATTATTTTTATAAATTAAGAAATTATAATATTGGCAAACTATATTCACTTATTCATCATATTTATACATTCATATTACTTTAAACACAATTTATCTATTTTAGCTAGAACTCTATCATATCCCAAGATGAATTTATGATCTAAAATATTTATCATATACAAATTAAATTGATTCAAATATTTAAATTTTAAAAAAATCTAAGATAAATTATTTATATATTAATTTTTGTACAATTATATTATTCTTAAAATGCATTAAAATAACCAAACCCTCACTAAAAAAATTACATTTCAACTTATTAATAAATGGTTAAAAAATAAGTTATAAGTAATATAATATTTTATTTAGTATTTATACATTATTGAATAACATATTATAAATTATATATATATATATATATATATATATATATATATATATATATATATATATATATATATATATATATATATATATATAAGCTTACAATTATTTTAAAATAAAATACAAAAAAATTAGAAACTTACATAGTAAATTTGATATAAAATAAGGCTGAGATAAACAGCGATATAAAATGTAGTAATTTTTTTATTCGTTCATTCTCTTCGAAAAGAATCCGAGACATTCAATCAAATAGTCTGTCAATTCTTTTGTACGTGATATTCCCATCTTTTCAACGAAGCACATCACATTTTGATACGGTGTTAGAGGATGTCAGGGAAACTCATTTACGGACTGTCAGACGGATCAAAATAGAACGTTTTATGCAAACTACATAACTGACGGTGCAAACGGCACTAGCTGATAGCTGGTGCATTTTCGTGGCCATTTAGCCAGTGCCGAGAATGAAGGGGGATCTGATGGATTGGTTGAGATAATTGAAATTTCTTATATTTCGTTGAGAAGTAGGTGAAATGGATGTGTTCGGTGTAATTGTGAGCTAGTTATCTACCGTGATGATGCCTTATGCGATGTGGCTTGAGAGGATACTTTCACTTCAAAGTCTAAATGTGTGGAAAAATGAAAACATGTCACTCTAAAAAAGAGTGAGGTATTCCAGACAGAAATCGTAAATACTGCAGAGACTACGGAAAAAAAGAAATGGTCGGCAGTTCTGTAAAATATACCAATCAAACAACATTGACTTTCACATTTCATTACAATTTCTTTCATTGCATGTTCTCTATTGTGTGGAACAACTTATTGTTAGATTCTGATTAGTTTTTTTAATCTCTTAAGTGCAAATGTTATTATTTTCAATTCTTTAGGCCGTTGGAAGTGAATGATAGTGTTCTAGTCTGGACAAGGAACGAGTGCCTACTGTATCACACAAATATAGTTTCATAGCCATTATAGCACACACAAGTAGAATGGGCTGAAGTTTCACGGCGATTGCACATAATCAATAATTTATGTTTTTTAATTGGTATCTCCCAAAAGGATGTAATGGAAATTGAGTTTCCATGCAGCAACTAAGCAATTTGACTACATTCCTATGATTTATATAGGACAAAACTTTGATTTCATTGATAAACTCATCTGAAATTGACTTTGGTTTTTTGGATTGTCAGAGGCATGCCATTGATAAGCACTCCGTTATATACAGTTGCGTAGCCACCTCTCCCCAGTTCTATTGAATAATTTTTGGAAGCAGTTTGTAGCTCTGATTTCTTTCATGGAAGTTATCTGTTCGTAACATTTGGTTGTTGGAATATGATTTAGAAATTGGAGTTTTTAGAATTCCGGATTTAAAGTTCTGGAATTTGAAATCTAGATTATGATTTTTAAAATTTAGTTTGGGACCATGTTATTTAAACCTTAAAATATTTAATATTCCAAATTTGTTATTCCGAACCTATTTGGTTCAAACCCAAAAATCTGAATTCCTCTCTCCACTAAGAAGATACAGGGGCCTCATCCACAACATCCCCATCACCATTGCTCCTGCCGGCAGAATGTCAAGTTTGATGTTAATAGAGTCGATTACCATTATCATCTCCACCATGTTCATGACCATTCCTATTTGTGGACTGTTGAAGAGGTCATGATAATTGGAACTATTCCACCTATTTAGATGGAAGATCAAATTTCAGATTTGAAGGTAAATGAGAATACCAAATTCTAATTTTTTCCAATTTCAACTCGATTTTGGGCACTCATATAGTGCATTAGGAATTTTTCAGAATCATAAATACCAATTCCTGTTCCAGCAATCAAACAAAGCCTCCTCAAACACCAAAATAATCCATACACATCCACAATAGCTACCATGAATGAAGAAACAGACCCTGCCCTCTCATCAAACAACTAAGATTTTTATTAACTATGCTATTTGAAATACAAAGAAAAATAATATACATAGATGAAATCTACATATTCACCTATGATTCCATATTTGAGGGTGTTTGTGAAATGTGGGGATGCACATTTAGTTGAAAGGTTTGATGATTACTATTATAAAATACATCTGTCATTAATATGAGCTCAATGATATTTTGGATAGGTACTTTTTTGTGCTATTGCTATCAAGATTTAACTGTGTAATTTTTTAGAAAAACTCATTGACTCGTGTTCACATGAGATCTCTCATGAGAATAAATGGAACATATATCACTCATTAGATATAGGTGATGCTCATAGAGGTGAAGCACCAAGATCTAGGTACTTTTTTTCTTCTTATTATGTCTTCTCCATATAAATTCTAATGTTTTGTATTTCATACAAGTTTATAGTTTAGTGATCAATCACATGCTAATTTAATAAACTAGCATATCTATATTTTAAAAATTATATGTTATGTTTATCCTATTGCTCGGTCTCTACTATAGATTGAATAACAATACTAACCAGTAGTTTATTGTCCTAATAAAATAGACTTGTTGAATGTAAATATTTGAAATATAAAACACTGTAAAACATTTGTCACAAGTTTGACACTAGGATTTAATGTGGAATATCAATTTGGGAAAAACCACCAGCAACATGTCACCATTTTTTCACTCTTCTAAAGTGAGCCCTGTTAGGAGCCAACCTGTTAAAGGTTACAATACACATTGTTAAATGTGACCTTATTAAATGATTTAATCAGCATGTTAGAAGTGGCCTTGTCAGAAGACTTTAGAACATTTCATTAGAATGTCACCCAGTTAAAGGATTTACACATACTTGTTAAGTCCTTAATGACTACCACGTAAACCTTTGATTAAAAGGATTTCAATACAAACTGTTTTCAATGATTAGAAAGAAAACAATAAGGTTTGATCTATATAATTACAACTCACTTTGTAGTTTCAAATCCTTATTCAGTTCATGTGTTGAATTCTTGATAAGCCTTGCTTCTCATTTTTGTCCTCGATTTTCTTGGCAACCCTTCAAGCATTCGCCCCTCTCTTCACAACAAACTTAAGCCTTCCACTTAGATTTTCTTATCAACCTTAGCATCTTTGTTCCATCTCACTAGAAATCTTTCAAACATGCACAACTTCTTTATTTGTCTCTCCATGCTCTCTTTTTTAGTTCGTCTATGTGCCTTCTTAAATAGATAATTTTGGTCCTTTGTTGTTTTTCACAATCACTATAGATCTTAGGGTTTACAAGTTGATCCAACAAATTAATTGTATATGTTAATCTCTATTTATTTTCTAGAAATTTCTTACAAAATCCATTCATTAGGTATCTTACCTAATCCTCTCCTCGAATTAAATGATCAAATGTGTCAATCCTCATCTTCAACACGCTTTCCATATCCCAAGAAATCAGCTGAGTCGGCTAGAAATCATGATTTCTCACAATCAATTAAAATGCTATTCCTCGGCCAACAATAAGATCTGACACTCGGTCATCACTAAATTGTTCAATCAACGTAGTGCTTCTAGCTCGGCATCAACACTATCACTCGGTCGATACTAATACTCGATCAACACTAAACTTGCTCCAGACTTATAGTAGTTCGGTTGACACTAGCATCACTTAGAATAGACTTCAAACTTTCTTAATCTTTTACTTAGTTGCTTGGTTAAGCTATGCATTTTGTCAGTTTCTTCACATGTCTTCATAACATAAACAATCAAATTATCTTGTCAAAGTCTAACTAATAAAATATTCATTCTAGCTTCCTTTCCATAACTCAACCTTTTCTTTAGGTGCTTTTGTTATGAGCAATTTCTCAAATCCTCTTCATCAATCACATAGATATGACATTTAGATCAGATAGCAACATGTCTCATCAGTAGATTAAAGTTCTATGCTATTTGAAATACAAATTAAAAAAAGTCCACTGACGAAATCTATATATTCACATATGATTCCATATTTGAGGGTGTTTGAGAAATGTGAGGATGCACATTTAGTTAAAAGGTTTGATGATTACTATTATAAAATATATCTTTCGTTAATACAAGCTCAATGATATTTTGGATAGGTACTTTTTTGTGATATTGCTATCAAGATTTAACTGTGTAACTTTTTAGACAAACTCATTGAATTTTGTGTTCACATGAGATCTCTCATGAGAATAAATGGAACATATATCACTTATTAGATACAAGTGATGCTTATAGATGTGAAGCACCATGATCTAGGTTTATTTTTTCTTCTTATTATGTCTTCTCCATATAAATTCTAATATTTTGTATTTCGTACAAGTCTATAGTTTAGTGATCAATTGCATGCTAATTAATAAACTAGCATATCTATATTTTAAAAATTACAAATAAAATAAATGTATAAATGTCATTATCTAAAAGACTAAATATTTTATGAAGTAAAAATATAATATATCTAATTTAAACATTGTTCGATGCATATTTTTATCACATTTCTTAAAAGAGAAGTAAAAACTTAAAATGAATTCAATTAATATTAGATATCTATTTATTTATTATTTAATTATATTTTAATTGTAAAAATAGAGTTTCTATCATAGATGTTAAAAATAAAAATTCCTTTAATTTTTTTCTCTAAAAGATATATTCTATTGTAAATATTGAAAAAATATTAACTTAAAAAATTTAATATCATTTATTGTTGATAAATAGTATAATTTTGTAATTTTCTTAATTATTTCTTGACAACATGATATAAAAGTGTCTAATAATACCATTTTGTAGCTCATATTTTTAAACCAAATCAAGAGATTTTTAATTAATAATTTTGATGACAACTTTATTTTTAAAATACTCATTCAAGAAGAGTGATGTAAAACTTAAATACAAATAAAATATACATTTTTATTTAGATTAATGTTAATTTAATAATTAAGTTGGAACAACTGCACACCTTTTTACATTGATGCAAGAGGAGGATACAAAACTATAAGAATTTGACATACAATTGGTTTTTTTAAAAACTCATATTTCCCTAATCATAAACTTTATTATTTAAAATCAAACTCCAAACCAATATAAATTGTCTTTAGTCTTATTTATAAAGATATTCTATACTCAATTATTTATTTAAACAATATTTGGCGATATTACGCTCTTCATCCCAATACCACTGTCTAAATTCTACCTCACTTCATTGCAAATTAAATATAAAAATGGGATAGAGTTTACAAATCATTTAATGATAAATTAGATAAACTAAGTATTAGATAAATCCTAAACTAAAATGAACTATAGGGGAGAGGCACTAATAAGTATGTGGGGCCCTAAATGTGTGATGTTAATTGAGATGATAAAGGCTCACATGTAATTGCCTACGATGTGGTTTTGAAAAGTCAAAATAAGACTTACCATGTCGAAACATATTGGGATTTTAAAAGTACCATAATAGGACAAACTATGAATTTTATATAAAAACCAAATAAAGTATTAGCTCCCTTTATTGACCCTAAAGGCAATCTAGTATTGTCGATCAATGCTAAAAACTTAATTATTTTCTAGGTAGAGTTATTCGGTCAACACAATGACTGAGTGATTCTACTTAGGCCGAGTAAGGCTGAACAATCCAAGTATCACTAAGTACTTAAGTGGATGTCGAGTTATTTAGAAGAAAACATAAGGTGAGTGTTAAAGAGGCTGAACAATTCAGTGAAGGTTGAGCATAGTTGAGACTAACGGACAACATGAAGAGTCAATATGAGCCCAGCGTCAGTAAGTATAGAAGCCAACACAAAAAACTTGTATGAATGTTTGTAATGACACAAACATTGATGTAAATCATTTCTATCGAGCAAGAAGTCTGTTTTTATGATTGAGGAGATAATCAAGGAATTAATTATGTGTGTAATTAAGAATCATCAATCTTTATGAGAGGTGATTAACCAATCAAAAAATTAGGACTAAGTGGCAAAAGAGATGAATCTGGATTTTTTTATTATGCTCTAGAACCTTCACTGAAAAACTATTTAAGGATGTAGTGCCTACCCCTAGTTTTCTTTTGTTATATTGTCGAATTCTTTTAGGTCAGTTTTCATGGTTATGTGATGTGATTTAGCAGTACTTGGTTACTTGATTTGTTTGATACTATTTACATGTTTGGATTATATATTTGATGAGTTACACACTTTATACTTGGATATTTGTTGTGTTCATGGTTTTTTTTTTTTATGATGATGTTTTGCATACTTCATATAGTGATTTTAGTTGCTTTCATGATGACAATTATATGGGATGATTTATATATGGTTACTTACCCCATACTTGCATGTGTATGGTATACATGTATGTTTTACTTTATGTTTGACATATTTGATGTGGTTGAGGGAGGGAGTCATAGTCACCTGCTAGTTGAGATCTACATGATGTACCACTCCCTACCATTGCATGTTTAGTTTAGATAGATATGCATATGTACATGTTCGACTTTTATGCAAATTACACATGTACCGAGCATCGACTTTCTTGAGTTGTCAATATGAGTGTGCCCCATTGCAGTATCTCAATGGTAAAAGAGGAGAAATAGATCTCAAGTCCAAATCCTAAACCTGAGCCAATTGTCCTAAAATATAGGATAAGTATCTGATTTATTTACCTTTCCAAACTTGTCAAAGTGACTTGAATTCGGTACTTTTAACGTTTGAATTTGATTTGTACTTTGTCTTTTATATGATTTTTCATTTTTGAGTTTGTGGGTTTGTTGTGATTTTCAAATATAATTAAATCAACCAAAGAGATTATTAAATGATTTAATTAAACAAAAAAATTATAAAGAAAAATCAATTTGTATTATATCTAATTAATCGATAAATTAATTAATGGAAGAAATATTTATTTAAAGATTTAATTGAAAGACTAAATTTGGTGCAATTATATTTATTTTATTTAATAATAAAAAATTTAGAATTTGCAATTAAATAAGGGACTTTAAATATTATTATTAGTTAAATTAATAAAAATATTTTCTTAGAATGTCTTCTTATTTAAAAAAATGAAGTGGTAATAATTTAAATAAAGTTTATTTTAATTAAAATAAAATAAAACATGCACAAGGGGATTAAATAAATTAGAATAATAAAAGTTTATTTTAAGGAGAGGCCTTTGCAGTTTGAAAAATGAAAACCCTGGGTAGAGTTAAATTCTTTATTAAGAGATTCTAGCTCATTTCTACACATACAAGTTTTGGAGGAGCAATTGTTGGAGATGGAATAATGGGAATTTGTGCTATCATTGAGTTTTTGTCAAATTGTAGCATTAGATTGAGGTAGGAATCTTGTAGAATTCATTGTAGTAAATCTCTTGAAAAAAAAACCCATGTCTTCTTTGTGCTTGTTATATCAATTTTTGTGTATGAAAAATGTATCTTGATTTGAAACCCTCATTGGTAGATTGGTTGCTCTCCATTGCTTATACATCTTTGAAAACGAAATTGAAATGCTCGTTATAAAACTTGAATTTAAGGAAGGAATTCGTAGGTAGGGTTTGAAAACCAAGAAAAGATTGTTGTTTTATAAAATTCGTATGTGTGTGTGTGTGTGTGTGTGTGTGTGTATTACTACAATAATAAATATTACTGTGGTAACATTGTTCTAGTCAAAATTTTGATTGGGTAGTTTTTTTTAAAATATAGGGGGGGGTTACCACCTCCCTAACCCCCATCACCCTCATGGCTCATAGGCCAAGGCTGCACAAGGGGAGTAGAAATTGCCTTGGCAACATTGTGGTAGCCTTGGATAAGCCATTGGCTGCATCCCCTTTAAGGGATTTTTTTGTATTTTTTTAAACGTATTTTTTTCTTTAAAGAAAATATATAATATTTATTATTATATAATTTCTCAAGTATTTTTTTAAAGAGTTAGCTATAGTTTTAATTAGATTTAGATTTAGTTAATTAAATTTATTTATAATTTAATCAGTTAAATCTTAATTATTAGTTAATTATGTTAAATTTAGTTTTTTTAATGAAAATTGAATTTAATATATATGTTCTTTTATATGATTTCTATTTATTCTTATTATAATTAACTTTAGAATATTATTAAATGAGAATCTTATGTAAAGCTTTAAATCGATTATTCTATTTTCCTCATGGATTTTTATTCGACTATAATAAACATGTAGTTTATTTGGGAAGGCATAGACTCATTAAGTTATAAACTTGAAACTTAAAATTTGATCAATCTAAATTTGAAACCTTTATCAACTGGGAAAACTTCGAAAATGAAAACTTGAAATTGACGCAAATCAATTTTTGTAGAATTAAATCAAACAACCAAAATGACTAAATAACTACACTTTTTTTTAGATGCATGTCAAAATGTCATGATTTATCTTGTGATGGTTTTTTGGGAAAAACCAGTAAATTAACCAGTTAGGCATGTTTACCAAAGGCTTGGGAAGTTATTGTTGTTTGATGTCATTGTGGGATATTGATTAGTCACAATTATTTCACTCCCAATCATTGTGATGGATTCAAGTATTGTTTCTCTGGTGAGAACAAGTTCTATTATGTAAGCTCATGTTGTTGTGATTTTTGTGATATAACCTTTGAAGGTTGATTAGTTATCTATTGTGCTTTCTAGTTGCTTGTATAGGAATGATGTGGTTATTGTGATTTTATGAGATATTTTGTTATGAGCTTAGGGTAGGTTATCTTTATATATGTTGGGAAGTGGCTTGCAATGGAGGTCAGAGCCCTAAAGAAGCCATCTGGGTAACCCATTGTAAGTTGTATTAATAAGTGATAACATTTCATTAATGGGGTTAAAATGAAATAATAAGAGTTAGTATGTTACCTCGTCCATGCCTCGAGTGCTAGTATAGGCTAGGATGGGCATAGAAAGGATGCTTGGTTGTGACCTTTCCTAGTTAGTATGCATTTTCTATAAGGAAGGATACTAGTGCCACATAGAGTCACTAGGGGGTTGGGGTCCAGAGAGACTACCAAGGTAATGTTAGAGTTGACTCATGTGATGACACTTGTCCATGTGCATATTGTTGAGCTGTCGTTATGCACGATGCTAAATGAAAGGAATTCTTTTGATCTCCTCGCTTGAAAAGTTGATTTTGTGAGTCAACTCCAAGGTTTTGGGTGATCTTGCGACCTACTGGGATCCACTCAATTGAAGATAAATATTTTTGTTCATGAGGAGGCCTTTCCTGGTTTATTTGATTTTGGATGAGATGTAGAATCTGTTCACTACTTCAAAATAAAGCATGCAAAAAGAACTACGTTTTTGTATTTTTTGTTTTTAATGAATGCAATCTAAAAATGCAACTAAAATGAATTCCTAAATAAAAAAGGGGTTAGTAAAGCAAATAACAAGTACTTTAAAAAAAATAACATGAAATTAAAATCCTAATGGACATAAGCTACAGAAAACAACATGTCTGTGAGTTAAGCTTTCAAAGAAATTAGTGGGTAACCAATGAAAGTAGGAGCAACGCTTCCTTAATTCCACTGATGCAATCATCGGTGAGAAACTTAATAACTATCTAATGTTTCACTCTTCATCAAATTGCAAGTCCATGAAAAGTGCACTCATGCGAGACAAAGAGTTATGCAGGTACAATTTGGTGATTTCTTCTCAAGCTAGATATGTCAGTGAAATTTGCAAAATTGTAGCAGACACTGGAATTAAAAGATCGCAGAACCATAAACAAAATAATAAACTTTTGGCTCAATCACAATTCCATGAACATAAATTCACAAAACAATGACACATTTATGCAAGAATCACTTACATTCCAATTGCAAGCACCAAAAGCATAATATTATTGCAAATTAACGGTGGCCCTGATTACATATTACAATGCTATATTTATAAGAAATCATCTCCTCAATTTGTGTTGAGAGTGAGAGATATTTTCATGCAATAATATGCTTTTAAATTAATAAAACAAACTAATTATATAAAAACTAACAATCTAATTGGTGCTTAGTAGGAATCCATCCATTTTATATTCATTAATTGGATACATGAGCCTTTACATGTCATAAACAAGGAATTTATGAGAGAAATGAGAAGAAGAGAGCTTTTAGTCGAAGTAGAAGTGTCTAGAAGTGCCAAAAATAGAAGCTAATCCTTCACTGGGCATCTCTCGGAGTTAAACTGTTGTCACAATGTGTTTCTGATGCATGGAAAGCTCTAATTTTGGAACTAGCAGTTAATTGTCAGTGCACCTGTAGAAAAGCGCAGCAACTCACCAACTCACCACCACAACAATGCACTAGCTCATTGGTGTAGCAGTGCACCAACATAGCGATGCACCTGCTCACCTGTTCACCAGCTCACCTCAAAAGGTCCAAAATTACAAAATTTCACTAAGTGTCAAAACTAAAATTTTGGCTCCTAGGTTTTGTTTCCCTTCATACCAATGCTATGTCTAGATGCTTACCCTTGAATTTCTTAATAATCTTAGTGATTTTCATTGCATCTAGTAAATCTAAGGCATTGTACTTATCCTTGACCTTTTGTCTGTAGTTGTCTACCTCTATTTGGGTCTTAGCAAAATCCCCGAGTTTGGTATCCAACTCTAGCAAGGCTTCTTCTATTCTAAATGCTTGTCGAATGTCATCATCACTAGAAGCCTCTTCAAAAAATTTCTTGAACTTCTCTACCACTACCTCTACTAGCATTAATTTCTCTCGTTCATCATCCTCAAAAATGTCGAGACATGCATCATTGTACTGTTTCTCTACCTCCAAAATTTTCTCTCAGGCTTGGTCCTTGAGCCGATAGATCTTCGCATGTAATGTTTCCATTACTTTATTACTATCTGCTATATTTTCAATCCAATCATCAATTAAATCTAACTCCTCTACTGTATATACATCTACAAGAATCCTATACCTCTGCCCTTTTATGGCATGTAATACCTATAAATCTTTACTCCATGCACATACTTCATCCATAATATTGAAATGTTGCTTCAAAATTGCTACCATTTTGTCTACATTTTGCTGCATAGCATGTAGTAGCTTTAGATTTCCTTGGATGATTAGGACGCCCTTTTCCTCAAAACTTTCCCACCATTGACAAGCCTTCAAAAATGGATCCAAGTGTACACATCCCCCATCTCTTCTCTCGAGTGTAATGTTTAGAGTCTCCTCGGGGTGTTTGTGATCCAAGGGAGCAATAACTTCGGACAAATATCCTTTTAGGATTTCATTTTGCCTACGACACATCATCAGTTCTGTCCCTTCTTGTTCCAAAATCCTAAACACCTCTTTTATCCCCATTGTGACCATCAACCTAGTGGTATCCAATGTGGGCTTTCCAAGCATAACCTCTATGATCTGATAATCTTGCGGAGTTAGATCTTCTACATCAGTGTAAGGAGGAGGAATAGCCACTTGTGCAAATAAATCTTGATTTTGATCATTGTTGATGAATGTTAACACTCTTGCCTCTCTTGAAGGGGACTCAGGTTTACTTAGAACTTCAACCAACTCAATCATGTGCTCTTCATCAGTGGTGAATTGTGGCTTTTTACTTCTTATCATTTCCTTGCATAAGCACCTTGGGACGTGTTCCAACGAAGGCCTGCCTCTTGAGGATGAAGGAGTTTGTTCTGCGACCTCTTTTCCCTTATCGCTCCTTTCTAGCATTTTCTCTTTCTGTGATGGCTCATCTTCGATGGTCTCTGTCTCAATGAAGCCTGCAGTTCTTACCTCAATGTCTTGGGAAGCTTGTTGAGGATATTCAACTATTTGCCCTTCTCCAAACACTTCATCGGTTGATACTTGCTGCAACTCTTCCTCTTGTTCTTTTTGAACCTATTCTTCTTCTATATTTGGAGGTAAAGGAGTAGCAGAGCCTTTGTCCACAACTGTGACTTGCAATGGGGATGGAGAAGTAAGATCAGGAACTTGTGATTCTAGTGGCATTTGCATCCAGTCTTCCTATTGAGGCTCATTTGTTAGGGTATCCTAGATCTTGTCCCTGATCAACTTCATTCCTATAGGCATAAAATCAAAATCTGACATCTTGAATACGCCAGCACCATCTACATCGTGCTCATCAACCCATTGCTGCACTTCATCCTCTGAGGTAGTTATTTGTAGAGGTTCTTCTAGGATTGATGGCAGTGTTGCAGTAGAACTTCTCCTTCTTTCTTTCTTTGTGGCTCTTGCCAGCCAAGTTCTTCTTTTCAACGACACATCATCCTCCTCATCTTCCTCTTCTTCCTCTTCTCCTTCAGGAATGGGTTCCAAGATAGATGGGAAAGGCACTACTCTCCTGATCACACTTTGCCTTTTCTTAAAAAGAGTCTTAATCTTTATTTGTTTTTTAGGTGCAGAAGGGGATGCATGTTCTATTTGTCGAGGTAGAGAGACCTCTTGTGCTTCAATTTCTATCTCTGTTTGGCTAGGTGTAGTGGCTGGTTGCAATGGTGGGTCATCCTGAACCTGTGGTGCCCCAGTATCCTCGACCCCATGTACATTTACTTCCTCTTGTTGTGGGGGTGTTAGGATTTCACCTTCCTCTGGCTTTGCTCTTTGTGGAGAACTCCTCTTTCTCTTTCCCTTTCCCCTTTTCTCCTGAGGATGATAGTATCCAACTGGTCAGTCAATTCGATATACTATTTTGGGCCTTATTGGTGATTGAGCTGCAAAGGTAAGGATGGTAACTTTCTTCCCTCTACCTTTGGTTGGGTGGGCTTGTGCATGAAAAGTTACTAGCTCCAGTATTGGATCAAGTTTAAATGGTTTCTTGATCCAATCCTGCATCATTTTGATGACATGCCTCACCTGATGGTTAATGCCATCATTCTCCTCCTTATCTATCTCAACATTCATTATAGGTCGTTCCCCAATTTTATCTGTTCTGAACAGAGGATCAAGCAGCTCCCCTGAGTCTTGTTGCAATATCTGCAATGGAATCTTTATTTTCAAGGCCTTTTCCACCAAATACAAAATCATTCTACAATAATCCTTGATATAGACATCGTAGTCATTTGTTGCGTTCATCCAATGGTCTTCAATAGCTTCTTCATGTGTGAATTATTTTCCTACTAAATATTGTACTCTCCCGATATTATCAAAACATGGCTGTGGAGAATTGTACTCTTCTAAGGGATATTGATCCCATTCACACTCAAAAGAAGGAATATCCTATTTTCATTTTACTTGAAAGGGTCCTATGACTAGAGGCCAGTTCCAACACAATTTTTGTTGTTTCCTAACTCTGCCATACATAGAGTTGAGTTTTCGAGCAATCTCTAAAAGAACAAGTTTGTCACTAGGATATCTAGGAAGCTTCTTCGAGTTGACAGTGGCACCAACTACTGTTAGATTTGTAAATGTTTTGAGCTGAATGTAATACACTCCAAGAGTTGTTATCTGTGCCACTGCATCATCAGATAATCTCTTCACATAATCTCCCTCTATGAATCAGATGATGGAAAATATGAATGCATCATTCACGATTCTATATTCCATGCTTTGCTCTAAGAGTTTCTTCCTTACCAACTAAGGGTAAACAATCTATGGCCAACCATTGGGATCATGCATGTTGCCTCTCTTATATAAATCAGGATATTCTATTGCTCTTGCGGCTAATAGGTACACCAAATATGATGTCATATAGAATTTCTTTTTATCCTTCACTGCTTCCAATTGTTCACATAGATTTTCACTCAACATAGTGGCCTAGTCAAGTGGCATCTTTGCCATCTTGATAGTCTCAATAAAATGTATCATAAAGACATTTTGGTGTCCAACAGCCGACAAGCCCATTACTCTACTCAAAAGTATGATGGAGTATCCAATATCTTCCTCCATATATCCCCTTGTCATGTCTACTTTGCCGGTTATCTTTCCCAAATGAGTCCTCTCTATAAGGTAAGAAGATTGGATGATCTCAGTAGCCTCTTTTAGGTGTTCTCTATACCACCTTTTTGATGCCTCATAAGTTAACTTGATAAATTGATCTGCACATGGAAGATGGAATACCCTCTCAATGTCGTCAGGTCGAAGGTCAAGGACAACTTATCCAGTCACACTCTTCACCACCCTTTCCTCAAGGATGAAGTGCTCTAAAAGAGTCATGACAAGCTCTGAAGATTGTACTGATGTCGAGTGTGAAGCTACGTTTACTAGCCTTGATCGAATTAATGTAGAAATCATAGTAGACCTCTCAGTGAGTTTGTTGCATATCTTTAAGAACTCCCCCAAATCAGTGTGTCCCAAATCTGTATCTTTGATTTTTGAGTAATCGTCCTAGAATCTTGTTTTTGAAGACCACTAGTTTTGGTGACATTTTCTCGCCTGATGAAGATGCCATCATATCTGCACAAAAGAGAAGAATGCCCATTAGTCCCTATCGAACCAAAATTTTACAAAGCAAAATTTGTTCAAAAGCACACAAATACCTATTTTTAACCTCTTAAAGAAAAACTAAGTGCAGTAGGTGCACATTGAAATTTCCAACATCTTTCTAAAAATAATAGGTGCACACTAGCACACCTAGGTAGGTGTGCCAGTGCACCTATTATTGTTTTAGTTTTATAACAATTTTAGTTAAGTTGGGGTGCGCACTAGTGGACTCGGACAGGTGCGCTTGTGCGCACCCTAGTTTGAGGTTTTCTTTTGTGCTTTGTTTTGTGTTTTAAGGTTTAATGGGGATTATGCACATTTGGTGCATATCGTTCTTTCTTTCCTCTCTCAAAGTGAGTAGGTTGGCGTGAATACACCACTAGTGCAATTAGTGATGGGTGATTGTTCTGATGGCTAGTGGTAGTACAAGTTCCCCTAACTCATCTTGGTCTATTTTAGTGTAGAAGTTGAGAGAGACTCCCTCATAGTGCTAACACTCCATACTTATATTTCATTATGCATTATCTAGTTAGAGTAAAGTGTTAATTTTATTTTATTTGTTAAATTACCTTTACTCCCTTCTGAAGATTTTACTTTATGCACTTTGCATTTCCATTTAATAATTAATTAGTAATTATTAAATGTCATTTTCCTCTCAGGGTTTCCCTTTTACATTTTTTATCTCCTTCTAAAAGGATTGATCTTTTGTAATTATCTCTCATTCTATTCATTTCTGATAATACATTTTGCATATTTTCAGAGCAAAACCCTTGCTTCTTCTTTTCTTTTTCTTCTCTATGATAGGTTCTTGCATTTAAGTATTATTCAAGCTTTGTGGATTTGTATTGCTCAAATCCTTCATGGTATCAGAGCTGGATCTGTTGTAGCTTGTCCAATATTTGGAGAAAAAGAAGAATGAGGGTTTGACAGAACACATTTGGTATTTGCTGTGAAAATTGGGGGATCTCTAAGTTTTGAAGCACTTTGAGGCCAAAAAGACCTCATGGTTGGATTTAGAAGGTGTCAAAACCACTATTTTCATATAAATTTTTTCAATTTTGGATAATGTTGACCTGGGAGGTAAATTTTTTTTGCATACAAGGGTCATACGACCTCTAGCACACATTTCAATGCATTTTTTGCAAAAAAAATGAAAAATAAAAATGTGTTTAAAAAATGCATGCAATATAAAAAATACTGCACCACCACGCAAGCAGAGAGGTCATCGTCCCGGCACCCGTTGTCTGCTTGCACTCCACTCGTGCCCCACCTTAGCTCATGGTGCCGCCAATTCTTCTCCCCCACTCAGCCGTCGCTCATTCAACTCCTCCTCTAGTGGCTTCGTCATCGGTCCCCTTAGCATTGCTTTTCTTGCCCATGGTTATATGGGGGGTTGAGGGCCATTTTTTTTAAACCCCCAAAAAAATTTAAGGGCTTTGTAATTTTATTTTTTCCTTTACGAGGGCCTTATCGATTTTTTGCCTCTAACTTGAGCATATAGGGGTTTTTTTTGGATCCAAAAGAAGCATCAGAAAGCTGATTCAGAGACAGGAAAAACAGTGTAAGTAGTTTTTGGATTTTTTTCCATTTTGGTACTTATTTTTGTGCTTGAAGTCCACTAACATATTCCATCTTACGAGGGGCATAACCTCTTGGTTATAGCTCCATTTTTCAATTTGGAAAAAGTGTCTAAAAGCTCTTCTCGAGAAATTTCAAGATTCTATGTCATTTCACTAGTATTTTATATTAGGTATTTTTTTATTCACATCTAATTTTTTTTTCTCTTTTCTTGTATACACATTCCTTTTAAAAGCTAGGGTTTGGTTTTTGGCATTATGGGGGGTATTTTTATATTCCTTTTTGTTATAATATCAACATATCAAAAAACTTCAAAAACCCCTTCTTAAAACAATGGCCAAGACCTCTTCTTGTCTAGTACTTTTAAACCCACACAAATATCATACATGAAAATCCCATATGCAGTGACTTCTTCGTTCAAAGGGTTTGTGGTTTTATCTATATAAAATGCAACTAGTTTTCTAGAGTCAATACCAAACTTTGCAGCATAGGAATAAGATGGATGAAGCCATGGGCCTGATTTCTTTGAGTGTTTCAAAAAACTTACAGTTTCATATTGATGAGTGTTCCACTCCTCAAGAAATGTGGGACAAGTTTAACAACTTGTTTGGCACCATCAATGAGTTCAGAGAACTTTAGATTGAGGCAGAGCTTACTTCTCTTGCACCTGATGCTTTCCCCTCTATTGAGGACTTTCTTATGAGGTTCAAACAAAAGAGGAATTTTTTTTAGGCATGTAGGAAGGAGAAGATAGATAAGGAGTGCATCTACCTAATTCTCTCCAAGCTTTGAGGAAACTTTCAAATTTTCTCTTCTACCTTCCACTCCACTATGGATGCCTTGGGTCCCATATTTGTTATGCCCACTTTTGAGGTATTTTATGATCACTTGACTAGAGAGCAGTCCAAGCTTACACAGTTGGATACTATCATCGATTTAAAGAAATAGGCATTGGTTGATCAGACATCTATAGGGAAGCCAAAGTAGAAGTCAGATTCAATAGGCAGTGAGAGTTCCTCCAAGCCTACTCCTAAATCATATGCTTGGAAACCCTCTCAAAAGGGTAAATCTTCTAAGTCTAGTGAGTCTTCCTTCAAGACTAAGAAGTACATAGGTGATCCTTGCAATTTGTGTGGCAAGGAAGGACATATAGTTTCCAAGTGTTGGAAATGTCTTCAAGCTTTAGAAAAGGCCATGCAACAATACAATATTATTTCTTTGAAGCAACCACCTCCTCCTTCAAGGAAAGGGCATGTTCTTTTTGCACAAGCAATGTCTTCTACAACTACTTGGATTCTTGATTCTGGAGCTTTACACATATGACACACTCACCTAATTTGGTTAACTCACTTGCTTAGAGTGTTACTTCACAGATTGTAGTTGGTGATTCTATGCAACTTTCAATCATAGGTTCGAGAACTATCTCTTTAGAAGGTGGTTTATGCAAGATGGTTTCTTGGATCCTACCATTTCTATGAACCTCTTGTCCATCTTTTAGATTTGTCATTTAGGCCCTGGAAAGATAGTTGAGTTCTCACCACATAAGGTGGTTATTTGAGATCTCCATAATCCTAACTTAGTTGTTGCTATTGGGAGTGTTGATCATCTCACATATATCATTTTGATGGCTTTGAGAGCTCTAATTCTATAGGTGTTTCTCTCATTGCTCATATATACATAGTGAGCAAACTTTGGCATGAGTGTTTTGGCCATGTCAACTATAGATATCTACAACAGATGAGTACACATGAACTAGTGATTGGGCTACCTTAGATCTCTTGTACTGATGGTGTGTGTCAAGGTTGTGCACTTGAAAAACATCATAGAGATTCATTTTTGGTACGTAGATCCACATGTGCTAAGGCACCATTGGAGTTGATACATAGTGATCTTATGTCATTTCCCACTCCATGTTTTTTAGGTGCTCGATATGTACTCACCTTCATAGATGACTTCTTTAGATGCGCATGGGTGTACTTTTTGAAGTAAAAGTCTGATGTCTTTGATTCATTTAGAATCTTTAAGACATTTTTGGAGAAGTAGCCTAGTCTTTTTGTCAGGAATATATGTACTAATGATGGGGGGAATATGTGAATTAGTAATTTAAAGATTTTTGCATTGAGCATGGTTTACAACATCAGTTCATAGTTCCCCATACCCCTTAGTAGAATGGGGTTGCAGAGAGAAAGAAGAAGACATTACAGGAGATAGCCAATTGTATGATACATTCTTGAGCTATGAAATCTTCATTTTGGGTTGAGGCTATTAATTGTGCCAATTATATTTAGAATCAGATGCCTCACAAGGTATTGCAATACTTGATTCCAGAGGAGGCTTGGACTCATGTCAAGCCGTATGTTTCTACTTTCCACATTTTTGGTAGTGCGGCTTGGGCATTTATTCTTAGCAAAAAACCATGGAAAATAAAAGCTAGCCACTCATCTTTGATGGCTACTATGAGGATGTGAAGGCATATAGGTTATTTGATCTTGATTCTATAGATGTCTTGTTTCAGCAAGATGTTCAATTTGATTAGCATTATCCTTAGATGGAGACACCAACTTCTTCCCCACTACCTAGTACTTCCTCTACTCCTCCACAAGATTATGCATCCTCTAAGGAAGATCTTGATATTGATCCCCCTTTCACCACCTCCACCAGTTATTCATTGAGTGCCTAAGTGGACTCGTGATATTATTGATGCAGTCATACCTCTGGCAGGTGATCCTACCGATGCTCGTCGCACTTGTGCTCAGACTATAGGTACTAGCCTCTTGAGTCATGCCATTTTAGATGATCACAGAGTTTTTCATAAGCAACATGACACTTAGAGTGGGATAGGGCTATGGATGAGTACTCTTCTTTGATGAAGAACTACACATGGGATCTTTGTCCTCTTCCAAAAGGAAGAAAGTTGGTTTGGTGCCAGTGAGTATACCATACCAATATGCTACAAATGGTTCTATTGAAAGGTACAAGGCATGTCTTGTTGCAAAGGGTTTTTCAAAGGTTGAGAGTATTGATTACTCTGAGACCTTTGCCCATGTTGCCAAGATGAATTCTATTCACGTTTAACTCTCTCTTGCAGCTTCACAGGGACGAATAGTTTTTCAGCTGGATGTGAAGAGTGCCTTTATACATGGAGACCTCCATGAGGAGATCTATATGGAGCAGTCTCATGGTTTTGTACAAGACTCTTCATTGATATGTAGGATTCGACAGTCTTTATATGGTCTCAAATAAGCCCCTCAGGCTTGGTATGAGAAGATGGATTCATTCTTTCTTGCTTCACAATTCACTCATTGTCATTGCAATCCTATAGTTCACATTCAACATTATGGGACTAAATTATTTATACTTGTGCTTTATGTAGATGATCTCATCATTACAAGAAGCTCAGTCTCCATGATATAGAGTGTTCAACAAACCTTGAGAGACAAGTTTAAGATGAAAGATCTTGGACTTATGCACTATTTTTCGGGCTTGTAGGTTGTTCATTCTTTAGATGGGATAGCCATACTCTAGCAGAAGTATGCTCTTGATATGCTTCAACAATTCAACATGCTTGATTACAAGCTTGCTCCCACACCTTTTCAATCAGGTGTTGTTTTATCTACCACATGCACTACTCCTACAATAGATTCTACTTATATAGACAACTTGTGGGTAGTTTGTTGTACCTAATACACACACATCTTGATATTTCCTTTATGGTTGGTCTTGTCTCTCAATTCTCCCATGGTCCACATGAGAGTCATTGGCAAGCTTCCAAATGTATCTTAAGGTACATTCGGGGTACTACATGTTATAGCATTCACTATACATCAAGGGATCCTCACACTGTTGGTTACACAAACTCAAATTGGGCTGGTGATATTGATGATCACAAGTCTAGTTCTAGATTTGTCTTTTGTCTTGGTTTTGGTCTTGTCACATGGTTTTGCAAGAAGCAACATGCTCACACATTGTCATCTATAGAGGCAAAATACAAGGCATCTATGTTGGCTAGTCAGGAGGTTTTGTGGCATCGACAATTGATGACATAGTTTGGATTTCCTCCTGATAGTCCCACCTTTCTGTGGTGTGACAATCAAAGTGCTATACACATTTCCCACAACCTAATTAAGAATCAGCAGACCAAGCACATTGAGCTTCACATGTACTTCATTAGGCATCTGATTCATGACGACACTTTTAGCTTGGAGTACATTCCCATTGCTAAGCAAGTTGCATACATCTTTACTAAATCTTTTTCATCCCCACAGTATCTTTAACTATGTTCTATGCTTGGGGTGAAGGAAGTTGTCCTTGGGGGGTCTTAGTGATGAGTCCTTCCTTCCTTCTTTTCTTGCTATCTCTTTTTGGAGTAGAGATTTTCCCATAGGGTTTTCTCTATTTCTCTATTTCATAGAGATTTGGTTGTGATTGGGTACCTCATCAGGCCTTGTTGCTAGGACCCAAGTTTTATTTCAGCATTGCATTGTAGTTTCCTTTCTTTTTATACATTGTTTGTAGGTACATTGTTGCTCATCTTAAAGGGGTGATTAAGAGTAAAGCGTTAATTTAATTTAATTTATTAAATTACCTTTACTCCCTTCTTAAGATTTCACTTTATGCACTTTACGTTTCCATTTAATATTTAATTAGTAATTATTAAATGTCATTTACCTCTTAGGGTTTCCCTTTTAGGTTTTTGATCTC
Source organism: Cupressus sempervirens (assembly GCA_028749045.1). NCBI lineage: Eukaryota > Viridiplantae > Streptophyta > Pinopsida > Cupressales > Cupressaceae > Cupressus > Cupressus sempervirens. The sequence continues at coordinate 743,350,321 of CM053786.1, forward strand.
CTTCTATAAGGATTGAACTTTTGTAATTATCTCTCATTCTATTCATTTCTAATAATATAGTTTGCATATTTTTAGAGAAAAATCCTTGCCTCTTCTTTTCTTTTCCAAGATCTCTATGATAGGTTCTTGCATGGAGGTATTCTTCGGGCTTTGTGGAATTTTATTTCTCAAATCCTTCATTATCTTCATGATGTTATTTTGGTCTATTGTTCCTTTGTTGTTAAATCAATTTTGGAAAGTCAGTTTCAATTGAAGGTTGAGAGTAGTATCCCTAGTATTTGGCTTGAGTGACATGGTATCTTTTGACATATATTACCATCATATGAGTTGGTATGAAGTTAAATATAAGATTTTCTCCAGTAATACAATTCACTACAACCTGGTCAAAGGTGATGACTTGTCTAGTTGGGTTAAGTGAGCCTAGTTCTGAGTGATAGTTGAGATCTATGTACCTTAGAGACAATGTTGCTCCTATCCTTAGTTGTAACTTTTATAATGAGTATCCCTTTCCAAGGAAGGAATGAACTTTTGACCTTCTTTTATGTGTATTCTCTTGGTTGTGACTTTGTAACTTGGTATGCTTTTACCTCTTTTTTCCCTAAGTTGGCTGGAACATCCCTAAGTAGAATGCAACTTTAATGGATAATAATATTCATCCTTTGAGAGTTGAGGATGAGTCAATAAGATTCTAGTTTGATTTTAGAATACTCCTGATTGGCATGGTAGCTCTCTTTCTATTCTAGGATGGTATTTCCCCATGATTCCAATTTTATTGGGAGTACATAGTATGTTGACCTTGGATAGTGGTTAGTTTGTAGTTGCTAGTTGTTGTTGGCTACCTCCACATGTTCCTTACTTGTAGTATAGAGTTTGCGGCTAGATCATCTTTCCGAGCATACATTTAGTTCCTTGTTGAAGGACCTTGTGTTAATGTGACACTCTTTCTCTTGTGGTTGACAAAATAGTTTATGAGTATTAAGTTGATTTGGCTCGACTTGTGGAGAAGTTAATAATTTCTTCTTGAGATTGATTGTATTTGATTTTGCACATGATGTGATTTGTTTCCTTTCTAGATCATAGGGTTCCAAGAGTAAGCCTAGTCTTTAGGGGGGTGATGTAGTGCCTCTCCCATTTGACTTATGTATGCCATCTTGATGGATGCGAGCTTTTTATTGATTTTTGAATGATCATGTTGGGGCCCATAAGTGGTCTACACCCTTGGAGTGATTTGGTTTATATTTGTGTTGCATTAGTAGACTGATTATGCTTTATGTTTGACTTATGAGATTATGATGTATTAGTTTTCATTGAGGTATGTGCCAGTGGTTACTCAAATTTTTATTCTATCATAATGTAGTTATGTGAGTACCCTTGAGATATGAATAGCATTTGAATTATGTGGTACTTTGGATTGGTGTAACTTATTTGGTTCTTGCAATGGTGTTGACTCATATGTTTGACCATTTTTGTATGATGGTAGGACATTATTGGTGTATTTCACATTTGAGGTTTGTGATATTACTATATGATGATTATTTGAGATCTTACGTTATATTGTTCTATTAGGAATTTTAGTTAGTATTTCTATTATTATATGCTTAGAATAATTTTGGGAAACAAGTTATCCATATTTGTGTTGGGGATTATGTATTTTAATTGTATGTTGAATATGTTTATTTGGATTCATAAGTATTGTGCCTCTATGTTGTGAATATCATCTATTTACTTCCTATTATACGTTCAAATGATGGAAAAATATTATTTAAATGAATTAAAATTAGATGATTTACTATGTGATTATGTAACCTTCTATGCTTTGGCTATTATATATGTTGTGCATCCACATTTAATATTTTCTTGTTTACTGAAGATGAACTTATATCCCTAATAGTGACACCATGAGATAGTGATTTCAATCATTCATATTGAGGCAATGCTGTACCTATATGGGCGGCATATCTGCCTAGTCAATATTATTAATCCTTTGATAATTGGTAATATGGATTCATAGTACATTATGTGATTAGACCCATGAACATGTTTGTGCATTTAGGGTTTCTTAGTTGTAATAAATATTTGATTTAATTAGCTTGAGGGTGTTTATTTAATTTATTTTTGGGCTAATTCATCATAGTGAATTCAAATTTAATTGGAATTACCTTATTTAATATAGGAAAGGGGTCAAGTAGTCTGTTAAGTGATTTAATATTTGTATTTATAATCTAATTTAATAAAAGTGATTATATTAGGCAAAAGAGAGTTTTTTAACTCACTTCTCACTTTGTGATTTCATGTTAAGAGGGTTTTTCTCTAAAACCCTCTTGTGGGGATTGATTATTTTCCTATTGCCAAAGTTTGGTTTGTCAAATCATAACAAGATCATTCTTATTAGATTCATGCAAGGATTACTCTACTTTGCCAAAGGTTTATTCCAATACAACTATTTTTTTTTTTAGTTCTTCCCTTCCTTGGTTTTTACCAAACATGAGAGGTAGGGTTTTTTCATTTAATTGTTTTTACTTTATTTTAGTTGAATTTTTTTATTGCTAAATGTTAGTGAGTGGAGAGCTAGTGTTCTCTTACATTTTTATGCAATTCTATCACCTTGTTGGACAAGGAAGAGTGTTAGGAATAAGGTGTCTCAACCTTCGATAATTCTTATTCTTATTATTTATTTTGTAAATGTATTTTTTGTAAATAATGTAATTAAGTGTGAGTGTACATGTCTAGTTGGCATGTTGATGTGTCACTCCACTTGTATGTGTCGGCATCTTGAATTGTGTGTAAGTAGATCATGGCTAAAATGGTTATGATGGATTTCTATGATGCGTAAGAGCTATCTCTTGAAGATTTGATGATAGGTGAAGACATGAAGACATGTGGAAAATTGATCATTAAGTACTTTACACTTGAGTCTCCAACTCACATGCAGGGTTCCCAATTGTTTTTTTTTTGGGTTCCTATTTTTCCAAAGAATGGTAAAACCCTAATACAGTTGTTCTTTAGAAGATGCCCTAAAAGGGAAAGCACTTGATATAAGAATTTTTAAGGGTTGCATTTTGGAGAGTGAGAAGGTGTATTTTTGGTATGGTATGTTGCTACTGAATTGGTCTTCTATGTCGTTCTCCTGAAAGAACTTGCATTGCAAGTGTGTTGTAACCTTCTGCATTGAAGATAATATAGTGTGAAGGTTTTAGAGGGGTGGGGTTGTTTTACCAAAAGGTTTTTCCCCATCAGCATATCTTTATGTTTATGGGTTTTCTTTTTCTATCTATTTTCTATATCCATGGTTGACTGCAATATTATTGTTTACATAATATCGAATATGAAATTGTAACGATTTAATAGGAATTTGCACAATACTTTCCTTAAGGGATTAGTGTAGGAAGATATTTATGCACCTGAGTTTCCTTACAAAGAGTATTTGATTGTTGTAGGTTTTTAGAAATGAGAGGTTTGGCAATATTATGCTACCAAAATTTGTGTGTGTGCCTAGAAGTTGGACTTTATTTGATTTCTGTAAGATTGGGCATGTTTGTGAAATGGGTTTTTAATTTCACCAAATTTTGAGATGTTTCAATTTTGAGTGTTTTTGGCATCGCCTTGTTTTCCATGCTACCTAGTTTTGGCTATCACCTTTTTTATTTTGATTAGAGTTTTGATTTTGTAGTATCTTCTATACTGAGAAGGATCATAGAGTTAGAATTATTAGAAGACATTCTGGGGTATTTAATTTCCTGATCTAAAGTTGTGTTTTCAAATTGGTTTTGTGGACTTTTAATTCTTGCCATATTCTCTAGATTGAAAATTTGAACTTGGTTTGGGAATTTTATTAGACCCTTGGTCATTTGACCACATTTTGGAAATTGGTTTTTGACTTATCAAAATTTGAGAAGTTGGAATTTTGGGCATTTCATTCTTGCCTTGTTTTGTCTATCACCCATGTTCCGTGGGATTTTGGCAACATGTATTTAATTATGGAAATGGATTGTAATACATGTTCCTTTCATGTCATGATTTTCCTTTGTGGAAATTTGGGATTCATTGTCAAATCTAAACTCCCAAATCTAGGTCAGTTGAGTAAGTTTGTGATACTTGGTGATTTTGTTGCATTCTCATATTCAACCCTTACATTGGTATAATTTGCTTAATTTTATGAATTTGGTTGTGCCCACACATGAGCACATGCATGTGCATATGACAAGATCTTGCAATACCCAAACTCCCATATTTAGGTCAGTTGAGAGATTATTCATTCGGGGGTTGGGTTGCTAACTTGCATTGCCTATGAGTGCTTATTGTATAATAAGCATTGGTATGTAGGGTAGATGTGTGGAGTGGCTTCTCTTATGTACCTGACCTAGAAGTAGATGACAAGGCAATGTAAAGAGGTTTAAATAAGTGATAACCAAATTCATAAATGGGATAGTAAAACCTATTATAAGATATGTGATCCATCCATCTAGATGGTAGCCAAGCATCCCAAGGGAGTCAATGTGTGGTTGGTGTGTCTAGAAAGTAGCTAGTATTTTGTAGAAGTTGATGTGAGGGCATGGTGTGAGGTCTCATGTTGCAGTTGATCCACATTAGATATGTGGCTTCCTAAGGGTGTTGAGCCATAACATGAATATTTTGGGCTTGTTGATGCTAAGAGACTTACATTGTACACAAGATCCTACATAGTTATACTATAGAGCATCTAACTGGTGCCTTGATTTAGTCCACTATCTTCATGATCATTGAGTTCTTGTCATGCACTGATTGGTGTGTATGTTAGCCTTTTATGTTTTTTCTTATGTGATTTTGGTTGAGTTTCTATCTCCATAAGCGCAATGAGTGTAGGCCTAAGGGTACCACATGGTTGAGAGGCATAGCTACCTATATTACTGTAGGGGACTGAAGTACATGGATGGTCTTCTTTCAATTTGAGGTCAAGGGTTGTTGTTCACTTGGTACTTTAGTGTATCCAAAGTATGTTACTTGTGATGCATGTTTTTCCTTTGATGTGTTTGGATACCATGTTATACAATGATGTATCTTATTATTTACTTGATGTTCATGTTTACTTGAGTTTGTACCTCATTTCTATGGAATAGAGATTTATCTTAGGGATTAGAATGTTAGATGCATTCTTACTTTACCTTGATGTTGTATTACCATTGCAATGTAGTAGACTTGTATTTGGTATATTATCATGATGATGCAATGTTACATTTCTTGGATATAAAATGATGTCATCAAGTGTCCATTCCTTGATATATGTGTATCTGGTACTCCTTGTTGTGGAGATTGATTACTTTTAGTTTCAATTTTTTATATTTTGGATATTGCCTATAAAATCTCATATGACTATGTTTTCCTTCATATGATTGGTACATGGTCTACTCATATGGTAAGACATACCCTTGTATGAGGAGGTATTATCTTGTATGACTCTAGCACTAACTCGTGTATAGTTCGTTGAGAATCCTTGCACTAGAGTTGATTTAGGTTTGTACAAGGATTTATTCTAAATGAGCATACCACAAATAGTGAGCATTTTTGCACGTGTTCTAGGGATGCAAATTGGACATTTGGAATATGGGTTCCACATCTTTCTGATTCATAAAAGATTAGATATCAATCACTTGTGGACATAATTAGAAGATATTATTTTTCATATGTTTTAAAACAAGAAAAGGACTTGTATTCTTTAACCATATGTGAAGTTATGTTTTGGGTTTTAAAATGAATGCTACATATAATGTTACTAGGGTTAATGGTATGAACATTGTGTGATAAATCACCTAAATAGAAGATACATATTGGTAAGTGATGAATGCTTGGGGATCTTTAGTTAGTTAGTTAGTTTAGTCTTTCATTGTGATCTTTGGATTGTAGTTGTATATATTTATACATATACTTTAATTTAATAAAAAATAAATATGTTAGTCTATGTTTATCCTTGTTTCCAAGGATCTCCATGCATGACATTGCATCCTTCATTTTAGGTAACAATGCCTCTTCTTGTGCCTTAGGTTATTCTTGACGACTAATTAAGTCAACCACTTTGGCTTTAGCTTCAACGATTAGTGGAATCTCCATGCTTTGTCTTTTTATGTTTTGTACCTAATCAGAGATACCATGAATAACATCACCAATTATTTTTTCAACTATAAATGTATCATCCATTTGAATAGGTGTTGAATGACACTTTCTCTCCTTTGCACTCGTCAAAATTTTCTTTAATGTGTCAACTTTTTCAATATGCAGACTTTGCATATATTATTGCAAGAAACACACCTGTACACGATTTTAATCATTATATTCTTGCTTAAACATTTTTCATTGTGAGTAACTCCTTAATTTATATGATGTTTCTTTTTAGAATTATTTTATTTACAAATGCTATCAAAATTTTAGTTTACATTTCACAATATTTCCTATGAAATTAGTGGTGTAACAACCATCTATGCAAATCAAAACACTCTTATGAAAAATAAAAATTTCACATATTCATTTGGAAGTTATTTGGAATGAATGTAAAATGCTCCATGTAGTAATTATACAAGACTTAACATATAGATTGAATGCGAGAAAAATGGGATCATTTAGATAAAAACTACTATAATTTTATCTTGGGAATTAGATTTTTAAAATAAAATAATTTAAGTTATCAATATAGAAGTAGAAAATCTCATTGTGCAAATTGTGACATAATAAGAAGCTATCAAAATGATACACAAAAATAATTATCACGTTAAAAGGATTATCACTTACAAAGTACAACTTTTGATCTAGCAACTAGACACATTTAAAACTAAGTAATTTCATTTTTTCTTAACTAGCATATACATCTTTAATAAAACTATATTGAAAATGTTTAAAGATATTCTTCTTAAGTGTCTATTGCTTAAGCTATTTTGGAATGTCTGAGCTAGAGTAACATTAAGATGAGTAACCTTGAGATTTTCAATGTTCATCTTATATTTTATAAATAAGGTTGGAAGTTAAGTAGATTTACTTTGTACACTCGTATTTTTTTCTAATAATATTTTTGAAAATGATCTTTAAAGTAATATTCACATAATTTTTTTATCGAATTATTTAAAAAATTGTAAATTTTGATTATACATAAACTCAACAAAGTCAAGGAAGTCCCCCTTTCAAATTGAACAAAGCTGGGGAAGTTGCCCATAAACTCAACAAAGTTAGGGAAGTCCCTCTTTTGTGGAATCCTATTTGTTTCAGCTTCATGTGGTTTCTAAGGAGGAGGAAGAGGAGCTCCCTGTCAAATCTAACGCCATGTTCCCATGTGGCTCCTTAGCTCTATTTTATGCTTAAATTTAAGCAACATAGTGTTTGTCTGGAGAATTATAATTGTGGAAAAGGTATAATATTGAATCTTTTCCTATTTTTACAAAGGCTATTATTTAGGGAATGAAAATATGCTATGAAGAAAAAGTGGGGGCTAAAAGGGGGACTCAAAATAATCATTGTCTGCTTATTGAAAAAGTTTCATTTGTCATCATAAATTTACTTCCCTCTCTTTTTTTGTTTCTAAATTTTATTTTAGTTTATTTAATCACTAAATTTTCTATCCAATTTTTATAAAAAGAATTAATGTTAAAATGATTAGCACCAATATTAGTAGTTGCACGAGACCATAAACTGCCCAAAATGCTCCCAAAAATACTAAGCAATGGCTGCTAGACAAATTATGCTAACAAATGCATGAAGCCTTACTCTAAGAAAATAAAATTCAATAAGATGTTTTTATCTTGAGGTGTTTCATTGATTTTGAATATATAAGAAAATGAAGGATAAGTCTTTTATTATAGACTACCTAGTACCTACACACCTTGCCCCATTTTAAGAAAATAAGTTATCTATTCTTAGATGAAGGCAAAACCCATTAAAAAGCAAGAACAGGGAAAGCGAGTTGGCCGTCGCTTTCCTTGCCCACTCCCATACCATAATTAGGCATATTGTGGGTTTTTACATAAATCTGAGAAACAGAGACCAGACCTAGATTCTTCGCGTGGAATGCAATGGGGTGTTTCTTCTCAAACAAAAGTCAGATTCCTCTCAGAAATTTAGTACTGTCAGAGACGCGTTTGACATTGACTTTGAAAATAAATTAATGTAACATTAGAGAATAGATTAAACAATAGACATGTACGGAGCTGCCCAGTATAGTATAACCCATCTGTGTGGAAAGAGTGGGAAAGAAAGTATAGAATTATAATTTGTAGAACATTATATGCTAACATTTTCAATGTAATTATAATTTGTCTGATTCCTAAACGCCAGCTGAGTTTGTCTGCTCATTTTTGAAATCCCTGATGTAATGAGATTAATAGACGCGGTCAAATACCGACATTGGACAATTATGAAAACCGACCAGATCTTATCTGTCTTCTTCCTTCTTACAAAACTAAGGATAATTTTACAAGAAATCATTGTCTTCCCTACTCGATTCATGTCAGATCAATCAGAGGCAGAGCATTGGAAAACAGGAAAATGGGAACTTCATTAGAAACCTTCCCATTTTCGTGGATTCAGATGTAATACTTTCAATGCTATTTTTCTAACTACCATTCTTTATTACTCCTCCGTAGGGTGTTGTTTTATCCTCTACTCCTTATCTTTGAAATCTTCTGGTCTTGCGGGTGAGCTTTCATTGTAAATAGGAAAGAAATGAATGAAGTTTGGATTGAAATCTCCTCGTTTAATCTTCATACAGTGCATTTCTAAATTCAAATTTAAATGTAAATAATACTTTTGGTTTTTTTGGCTCTTTTTGCTGGCCATTTTTGTTGTATAAGGGCAGTCTTCTATGTGTTGGCAGTTGTTGCTAGTAGCCAACAACAGGGGTCTCCCTCTGATCTAGCAAAATTTAGGGGCATTGGACAATTCTACATCTTTTTAAATTATTGCTGGTCCCTGCTTACGGCAGGAGACTAAAGTTATGATTGCATTTAGAAAAATTAGTTTGTAAGTTGGAATTTGTGTTCTTGAAATAATCTCATTTTATACTATAATTTACAAAATATGATGATGTCATTAATGTAAATTAATTTTTTTCTATTGGTTGTTGCTAATTTTTCCAGCAGTCTTTTCTTTTTCAGGTAGACATATTACCTAAAATATTTAGGAAGGCAACTGTCATTTTGTAAGAAAACTAAGTGTCCCCTGTAACAAATCTCGAGACATGTAATGGCAGCAACAGATAAACACTTGTTGAATAAGGTTTGTTTGCATGTAATGAGGTGTATATCATTTCAACTGTTCCATTCATAAAATCTCGTGAAAGGAAAAGGTAAAAATGCAAAGACATTTTTAAGAGTTTCCAATGGAGCATTCGTCCAGTGTGAGGATTATGGACTCTTTGTTGCGTTGTCATTAGGAAAGGTAAGTGTAGATTGTAGATACATTCTCTATTGGTTTACATTGTAAAATTTAAATCTGAAAAAATATTGTGATCATAAAAGACAATTAAACAAAGAATTCCCTTTTCCTCTTTAATTCCTATGTACCTTACGTCTTACATTTAGGCGATCTTAAATATATCCAAGTATTTTCTATGAATGATTTACAACAATATCATTCCATTTTTAGAGTAACTATTAGATTTTTTTTAAAGGAGTTCATATATCTACAGAGTTTTAACAAATTTATAATCTGTAAAAATGATGAATGGAAATGTTGAACCAATGTCTCATGTCAGATATGAATCATGATGAGATTAGTAGAAAAAATATTTTCTAAACAAATAATACAATCATTTTCCCCCCTTTGATAGGTATTATTACAGATGGCTTGAAGTGGTGTAATAAAATGAGGTGTAGCCGAGTCTTTGTCAAAATTGGTATAATGTTTATTTTTAAAAGAAGAAAATAAAAGAGTCTTGGAATATTAAACAAATAGCATGTAAAATAGAGCCTTTGATATTAATATTTCAGAAAATATTGTTAGTAAAGTTTTATCAAAACTTTTGATGTTATTAATAACATTATAAAAAGTATTCAAATTTTCATTAAACAGTAAAATACAAAGAAGCATTCTAAGTATAACCTACATCCTCAAACATTTGGGATGATCCAAAGAATAGATGATTTATCTACATTGAATTACATTAACCAATCTATGTTCTCTGAATTACATACACAAATCAAAAAACTTAAGAAGCCCAAGGGAATCAAAGTGTCTACAGCTACCATAACAAGGATATATTTTAATCTAATGCGTTCAACATGTATGTTATCTCCTAGAATTTATTGGGCTTCATTCATATTAGTATCTTCCATGTATTATTTCCAACTTTGTTTGGATATTATTGAAGCAAGATTTAGAATTTGTGGCTATTTAGCTTACAGGTTTATCTCACTTCATAGTTTGATCTACTGTTGTAGGCGGATGACATAAACAAAATCCCCACAGTTGACTCTTTTTCTTATTTCTTTTTACAAATAGAGAAGGTTAAACTATTTCCCTTATCTCTCTTTATTTCTTATTTCAATGTTTATATTACTTATAGATTTGAAAATCACACCACCATCACCAAGAATTCCACTATTTCCCTTGTCTCTCTTCTTATCCTCTATGCAATGCACTTGAAATCTTTGAAATAAAGCATGTTTTCTTATTTATAAAATGCCTCAAAGAAATTTGGTCTCTCATGTTGTGGCCAACATTATAGGTAGAGAGCGGATATGTTTTAAACACTTGAAAGAAAATGCAATTAGTCGGTGCAAATGTCAAGATTCTTCATGTTTCCCAATTTTCTCACTTCCGATGGTAGAGTGAGGACTTTCTGATAGCTTATAGGAATCCATATAAGCATAATGGAGAGATTTTATTAGAAATTAGAAATGACCTGGAAGGAAAACCTACAAAGCATGGAGAATAGTTGAGGCATGTTAACCAATAGATTATTTTCTTCAAACAAGTGTGGTGTCATGGAGAGACACAATTATAGGTAATGCACACAATAGATTTTGTTCAATGACTTATAAGATTTCAAGTAGTAGGTGTAATGCCATATTTTTTCATCTTTTCCAGAAGTCTTCTAGATGTACCATGGAATAGCTATGGGCGTCGATCAAAGCATTTTGAGAGGGATTTCTTTTATGTCAAGTAGAATCTTCTAAGAAGCTCCCAAAGTCTTAGAATTACTAAAGTATATTGGAGCTCATTGAAATTTTTTGCACCAGAAAGCCAAAGCCAGTTCTTGTTGAGTCTATTTATTAGAATAGCTAGCTTCTACTTCCCAACTAGTGATCATTGCTAGGACATTAGAAGAATTAGGAGTATGAGATATTTGAAGCTTTTAGATCCATCTTCATGATGCTCTAATGATCAAGGTATTCCATTCACCTTGATCTTTGAATTTCATATAAACCATAATAGGGGGCACTAGGGGTTCCCTGCCTCCATAATCCATAAGTAATTTCTCTACAAAATGAACCATATGTGTGAGGGGTTTGGCAATCATAGAATGAATCTCTTGGTAATACAATCTAAATAAGATTCAAATCATTTACAATGTTACAGAACCAATTTTTAGTATACAATTACTCTTAGGAAATCATGCTGATAAAATTAAGAACAATTTTTTGAGAGAACATTAATTTTAAACTGCACAACAAATTTTTGATGCTGCAGGAGTCTTATAGGGGTAGAACAATTTCTATATATATACTCTATTGGATTCATGTGATTTGGAATTGTAGTGTAAGTTTGGTAAAATTGAAGAAATATTTCACTTGATGGTTTACCTAACCTTATAAAAAGGAAAAGGAAATTTCACATTATTTCATCTCTACAACTACTTTCATGTGTAGAATTGATTATTTTTACTAAAAAATTACTTAAATTTGTGATGCCATTTATTAAGATGCATCTCAACTGAGAATGTGCCAGGAAAATGTAGAGTACAATAATCACATGCACCTAAATCCAACTTAGACATTAAGAAATTACAAGATTAGATTAATTAGTACCTCAAGGTTTGGGTAGTCTTTTATTTTGGTCATTAAATATAGTAACATACGCTAATGGAATAAGTGTTGGATACAATTGATTAATTGTGTATTGTCTTTGATGTTACACAATTGTCATATCATTAGTAGTCAGTTCATGTTGAGCTCACTCGAGTAGTGAAAACAGTTTTCTATGTCTACCGAGTGTTCCTGTGTTTGCCTAGTTCAGAAGGCAGTGTCTACCGAGTTCACTCGAGCATCGAAGGAAAGTTTGCAGAAGATGAGTGTTAACTAAGCTCACTCCGTTACCAAAGAATCTTTTGTACTATGCAGTGTTAATTGAGTTTCAATTGGTTAAAACAAGAAATCGATTCTAAGTTAGTGTCCACTGAGCTGAGTCAGCTAATGAAGGATTTTCTTGTTTTAGCATATTAAACTTTATTGTTTTATCTAATGGTTCTAGTTGACTGAGAAGATGAATTTAAGTTATTCTATGTTGTATATGAGCTGACTTGACAATATGAAAGATATAAGTATAAGGTCAAGTTGTGGGTTCAAAATGTGAGAAATAGTGTGAATGTATTGAAGATTTAATGATGAAGAGAGGAAGTTGTTGATCTCAGATTGGTTTTGACTATTGAGTGTCAATAGACTTAAGACATTTACTTAGTTCATGTTGAACTAGTAACACATGTCAAGTATAACATACAAATGTTAGACTATGCTGAGTTGCAATGAGTGCCGAGTCACTCATGTGCCGAGTAGATAGATCATGTCGAGTGATTCAAGTGCCGAGGAAACAATTGATGTCAAGCAGTTTAGGAGTCGAGTTAGAAATAGAATTACAGTATGTGTCAAGCATCAGTATCATCAAGTGTCGAGTAACATAGAATTGACATACTTGTTTGTAATTGCACAAATAACTATGTAAGTCATTTCCTAGCCAACTTAAGGATAGATTTCAATTCTTTAGAGATAAGGACAAATCTATTTGTAGAATCCCTAAGTATTTGCATGCATCCAATCAGATAAAAAGAAGGATTAAGCAAAAATGTGGATGAATCTAAGCCATAGATTCATACCTAACCCTAGGTCTCCTAATCTTCTTAAGGAAGATGAAACCCAAAACTTCTTATGTGCATGTAAGGATTGAAGGAAAAGTGTAGAGAAGTTGTGTGTGCAAATAGAGCATTCATGGAGACTTAGAAGTTATTGAAAGATTGTGAATTGCAAATTAGTTAGAGGAGAACAAAGAATAGAAGGATACAAAAATTTTTATATCAGATCAAAAGGATCAAGAAGGACATTGTACAAATTTGATCTTTAATCAGGCAACTAGAGCCAATCACAAGATCTATGCTGAAACATCCTAACAGGTGAGTTTGGTAAAATCTCTTAATAGAGTAGTCCTAACAAGCTATAGTAAATCCTTTAACAGGGCGACATTCCAAGTGGATGATCAAAAGTCCTTTAACCAGACACACTTCTAATAGAGTGTTGAAATCCTCTAACAAGGTGGGACTTAATAATCTTTGTAAGCCTTTAATAGTGTAGGCCTTTCATAGGGTAGATCATAGTTTATGATGAAACCATTGTAACCTTAATTGGCTACACTTTATTACTATAGTAGTGAAGATTTGTGGGTGTCATCCCCACCCCAATTTTACTTTCTCACTTGGAGAGTTTCTGGTTAATCATATCTAGTGTCAAATGTGTGATTTCTTATATGTTTACATGTTTTAGATGTATGTGCTTTACATGTTATTTCAATTTCTCAATTGAATGTATGAGATGGATCTATGGTGAAAATTTTTATGGGTTCATGTTTTAACTGCTGATTCACACCCCCCCCTCTCAGAAGTTACTTTCCTACTTGTAATTCCAAAAATTGGTATTAGAGCCTTGTTCTCTGAAAGAGAAGATTTACAACTTTGAGGAAAAATCCTAAAATGGAAGTTTACAAGTGAGGGAAAACTATTGAGAACTAGGACATTGAAATACATCTCATTCTTCAATAGCTAAATGATGCAAGAGAGGCTTTAAAGAGTTCCTTGAAGAGAAGGAAGGAAATTGCTATTGCTAAGAATGACACACAATACAGAGAGATTGACACTACTAAGCTATTTGCAGATGGAGACTCAAGTGATTATGATGCAGCAGTTGTAGATCTGATGGCAAAGAACAAGATCCAAGTTGAGGAAATTAGAAATCTCAAGTTAGAGCAAGAATCGCATGCCATAATGTTATGTGAGGTAACTGAACAAAAGAAGAAAGCCATGGAAGACAAAGCCATGATTGAAGAAGACAAAAGAATTTTGTCTCACAGATTGGAAGAGACATCATCAAAATTAACCAAGATTTCCAACATGCAACTAGATACTCTAAGTCAAATGATGAATTCCAACTATGAACTTAATGTCAAGGACATTGAGATTACTACATTGAAGTTGCAAAATGAACAACTACAGAATGACCTAAAGAGAGAAAAGGAATTTGCTAAAAGTTTCAAAAAACCAAATGAAGGTATCAAATACTTTGAGCAACTACTGAAATCCCCTAGATCTAACAATGATACATATGGACTGGGATATTCAAGCACTAAAGAAGGAAAATCATCTGAAAGTGCAGAAGAAAGGAATAACAACAAAGGTAAGAACTCCAAACCCACTTGTCATAATTGTGGTAAGAAAGGACATACTGTTAATGTGTGCAAGAGCAAGAATACTAATCAGAATGCTAGATCTAAGAGCATGATTCATTGTCACAAGTGCAAGAAGCAAGGTCATCAGGCACATGAATGTAGAACCAGAACCAGAACCATGCATGCACTAAGATTTGAAGGTTATTGCTATAACTGTCAGAAGTATGGACATAGAGCTTTTGAATACATATCCAAGTCAACGTGGTCATCAAATAAGTAAGGAAAGGTAAGGAACAATGGCAACTCTCATTATTGGGATTATAATACAAGATATAGCTATCATTATTGTCAAGAATATGGACATGTTCTAGAGAGTTGTATTAGAACACACTTCAGTGGAAACTACAAGAGGTGGTTGAGTCAAACCACATGCTTTAGCTGTTTGAAGACTGGTCACATCAGTAAGTATTGTCCAACTAGGTCAAAGGCACCAAGTTGTAAATTTCGCAAAGGCAAGGCAGATGTTGAACACATTAGAGATGAGATGAATAAGACATGGAAGAAGAAAGATGGTTTCCGTACATCAAATGAAGAGGGGATCACTTCACCCAATGGGTCAAGTGATCACACCTCATCAAACTAAGCAAGTAAGAGGTATGTGAGATTGATACTTAGAATATTATATCATACACCAGTTCCAAAAGAAGCTAGTACTAAAAGGACTACATTAGAATGAATGAAGATGCAAGATGTTGAAAATTCAAGTTAAATCTTTTAAGTTTTCATGTTGTTGCCGAGCATGAAAAGTTTTCAATGGATGTTGAGTGTTATGTTAGTTAGAGCCAAGCTACTAGGCTAGCTAGTTGATGTCGAGTCTGTGGTAGCTACCGAGTGATGGCAATACCTATGGATGTTGAGTGAAGCTAAAATCATATTGATGCCTAGTTTTACAGTTTTACATGCACTAAGCATTAAATGCAAGGTTTTGAAGGGTATATGATCAATTTTTTCATTCATTTCTTGTCATTTCAAATTTATGCAAGAGCTAAAGGTGTAGAAGGTGGTTTAGAAGTTTGTTCAAAGCAACTACAATGATTCTAGCAATGATCTCACTCACGTTCTTTGAATTTCAAAGGTATTTATTCACAAGTTAAGTTACACAGTTTAAAATTTGTAAAAACCCTAGTTTGTCAAATGGCATCGAGTTCAAATAAAGTAGAGGGAAAAGAAGTTTCAAATGTTCAATTAGTTAACAATGAGGTTAAGCAACCTAATTTCAAAGCAATACCAGACATTGCCTGCAAACAAGATCCATCAGGCACATTATCTATGATTCTCCTGAATGTGATTATGGTCCAAGATGTTAGAAAGTGTTATAATTGCAAGATAGGTGGAATTGGTGATTTAGAGATAAGGGAAGCATACGAAAATTTATGTGAAAATGGTGTCTTGAAAGAGGAACTCAAAGTTTTTGACAGAAATGGTTTGATGCATGCCCTAGAATTCCCCACTGCTTTCAAGACTGAATGGATAAGATTCGTACTAAGTAGAATACATGATGGATCCCTATGACTAGAAGGTAGGGCCAA
This sequence comes from Cupressus sempervirens, assembly GCA_028749045.1. Classification (NCBI taxonomy): domain Eukaryota; kingdom Viridiplantae; phylum Streptophyta; class Pinopsida; order Cupressales; family Cupressaceae; genus Cupressus; species Cupressus sempervirens. Next base: position 743,366,514 of record CM053786.1, read on the forward strand.
TAAAGATAATTAAGAGGGTGATTGGATATCCAACCCTAGATCAACCAAAGACTTTGCTGAGTGATTCAAAGGAGGTAATTGAAAAGAACACAGGTGCAAAATGGAACAAGTGTGGAATAACCATTGACACCATAACTAATCCTCTATTGGACTTTGTAGTAAGGGTCTTTTCTCACAAGTTTCATCAATCAAGAAAATTGAACAACATACCCTGTATTGCAGTGGATGTGGCATATCAAATTGTAAAGAAAGATCATACCTATGATCTGGCTAAGCTTCAATTGCAACAATTGATGGAAAACCTAGGAGTTATAAGGAAAAACAAGAGTGCTCAATGCAAATTTGGCTCAATTCTTGTCTGCATATTCTTTTGTGTGCAGAATACCTTTCCATCATTTGGTCCTTTAGGCTGGAAGACCAATAGGTCAATAGTGGGATAGATAAATGAGTTTATTGAATAGATGGTAGACAACTTTGAAACATTGATGACTAGTTATTTTGAAGACTTCAAGAAGTCCATGAAATAGAGGATGAGAATACCAATTTCATTGGTTGAACAACACTACAATGATATATGTTTCCTTGTGGATATTGATCACACATATGTGCAAGTTGCTACACCTAGGGTAAGATGGCTAAGATCCTTAGTTTATGAAATTAATGTTGATGAAACCTCTACATCCATTACTACCCTACTTGCTAAAGAATTTGATAAAACTACCAAAATCTTTGGAAACTATGATGTTATGAAATCAAAAGTTGAAATGGAGTTGAAGACAACCTCCACACTGAAAAAGAAGGATAAGCTAGTGAGGAAACTTAAGAAAAGATTTAGAGAGTGTGCTGATGTTGAGGAAGATGAGGTAGATGAAGAAGATGAAGATGAACAACAAGATCAAACTAATGAACCTCTTGCATTGACCCAAGACATGGGTGAGGACAAAGAAGAAGATGAAGGTGCTGAGGGAGAAGAAGCTGAGGAAGCACCAACACAGGCCGAGCAAGAGAAGAGAAAAGCTAAGGCACAACTTGTAGCCAAGGAAAATAAAGTTTCCAAGCAAAGCCTAGTAGAGGCAACAACACTAGCCACTAGAGCAAGCATATGAGCCACCACAAAAAAATCCAAAGAGATGAGAAAGGCTACAGAACAAAAGGGGTCAGTGCAGAAGAAGCAAAGAAGGAAATATGTTGTACAACTAGAAACTGATGATGAAAAGATAGAATCTGAAGATACAAGTCAATTTAGAGTGGTGAGTCACACACCGAAATATGATCTTGAAAATATCTGTGAGAATGTTAAGAATAATGCAAATATGACTGGTTTGAAAAATATTGATTTTGGGAAACTTGGTAGAGAAGAACAAAATTTGATTGAGGAATCAATATATGCATTGATGTCAAAATTCAAGAATACTCCACTTGAATTAGATAATACAATGCCTAAGGATTTGTATACTATTGTTGAAAATAAGTGGTATTATTGTTTGAACTTGGAGAAACAAATTAGAGAATCCACATTAGCACAAGTTATGCTAGAATTGACCAAAGGGTAGATTATCAAAGCAAATAAGAAATATGGTGGAAGATTTGCACCAAAATACAGAGCTTTTAGCATCCTTTAGAATGATATTGAAGATGTTGTTAGGAAATCCACCCAAATGTGGAAAGTGATTTATGGATTGTCAACTATCAAACAAGGAGAGGAAGATCCCTTTGAGGGAAGAAATAATGATGATGAAAAAAATGATAAGGAGTAAGACGAAACTAAAAAGGATAAAACTAATGTGGAGGAGACACAAAAGAAGACACTTGAGACGACTACAATTGAAAAGCAATAGGAAAAATAGAGTGTGCAAGACACACAAATGCCGAGTATGAGCCCTCCACATGACACAAGCATACCTGCAAAAACTATAACTATTAAGGATGTTCCTGATGTCTCAGCTCAGAACATCAACCCCTTAATTGAAAATGACTTTCAGAAGAAGATATTGGACCAGTCTACACTCCAAGAAAAATTATATGACAATCTAGCCTTGGTGAGTGTAGATGAGCTCCAAAATGTAGTAACTGATTCCACAAGGGATAAGGTGAATCCACAAGAACCACCTTCTACCATCCCTTCAGTTACTCAAGTGCAACCTTTAATGCAAACATTAGTAGACTCATCTACTAAGGTTGACACATTAGTGAAAATTGATACTATGGAGCAGAGGCAGACTACAAAAGAAGACAAAGAGACTACAACAGAGCAAATAGGACAAATTGTTGCCTTTGTACCTAAAGCATAGACACAAGGTGTAATTTCTATCATTGTCATAGATCAAGACAAATTCAAAGAAGAAGAAAAATCACCAAAAGTAAAGGAGTAGGAAGCCATACTAGGATTGGTAACTTTACTAACATCTGACACTCCTACAAAGGACCCCTGCAAATCTTAGTGCCAGGCTTTAGCTCTTCTAAAGTTGACAAGGTAATTCATTATGATGATGTTACTTTAGATGAAGAAATATTGATTCCAAAGTTTGATTATGACATTATGAAAATTGAGAAAATAAGTATTTTGCAACAAGCATTGGAAAAGAAAAACCACCAAGAAATGCTTAGGAAGGAGTATAAACAAAAGCAAGCATTACAAGAAATCAAAGACATCTTCTTAGATGCATTTAGCTTGCCTACTCTAGAAGAAACCAAGCCACTGTTGGAACAATTGTCAAATATTGTGGAGAAGGTTAATAATGAAGACCTAGACACTAATGCCAAACTTTTGGAATGGTCTAAAAGAAAATTTCAATGGAAAGTCAATGAAAAGATATCTAGTGAGATAACACTGACTCAAGTTGCATTGTCAACCAAGGTTGAGGATGTGAAGAAGATACTTGAGAATATTTTCTCATTGTATACAAAATAGTGTGACCCTACACTCTTCACCCAAGAGACCAAACAACATATTGAGAGGTTGGAGAGAAATTTGAACATATTAGGTACCTAGTTACCTAAGTACCCTGCTCAAAGTGAGAAGCATTTTCATTCATTGCTTCAATCACAAAGTCAATTAGTTGTATTAACATTAGAAGAGGCTAATATAAGAGCCAAATTGACATGCATTCAGGCATCCCTCACTCCTCATATGGAGATACTACACAAGGAACTAGGTTATGTAGAAACTTTTCTAAAGAATCACCCCTATCTTTCTACATTAGATGGCCTAGTCCACCTTGTTGCCGAGCTTGCTATTCAAGTCAAGTCAATAGATGTTGCATGTGACAACTAGGATGCAACTCTAAAGATAATAATGGTCGTCCATCAATAATTTTTGGACAAACACACTATATGTGTATAGTGTACAACCCATTTGACATTTGTGTCAAAAAGGGGGAGTATGGAAGTGTGGGGAAGAATATCTCATGGGGGAGACAACAAAGAGAGTAAACTAGAGATATCAACTACAAAAAGAGTACCAGATGAAAGAGTATCAGCATAGACAAATCTACTCAAATGGAGCATAGATTTTTGGATACAAATTAGATATACCAACTCAGGGGGAGTTACACATTTTGAGGTATATAAGTTATTGCAAAATTTTGAAATTTTGAAGTTTTCTATATAAGTTGAGTCATGGTTATATTATACTTGAGAAGATTAGATTGATTATGGATATTCAAGTGTTTTTGACACTCATGTCAAAGGGGGAGATTGTTGATCTTAGATTGGTTTTGACTATTGAGTGTCAACATAGTTAAGACATTTACTTAGTTCATGCCAAACTAGTCACACATTCTGAGTACAACATACAAATGTTAGACTATGCCAAGTTGCAATGAGTGTCGAGTAGATAGACCATGCTAAGTGATTTAGGTGCCAAGGAAATAGTTGATGTCAAGCAGTTCAGGAGCCACATCAGAAATAGAATTACAGTATGTGCTGAGCATCAGTATCATCAAGTGCTGAGTAACCAAAAATTGACATACTTGTTCATAATTGCACAAATAACTATGTAAATCATTTCCTAGCTGACTTAAGGATAGATATCAATTCTTTAGAGATAAGGACGAATCTATTTGCAGAATCCCTATGTATTTGCATGCAGCCAATCAGATAAAAGAAAGGATTAAGTGGAAATGTGGATGAATCTAAGCTGTAGATTCATACCTAACCCTAGGTCTCCTAATCTTTTTAGGGAAGATGAAACCCAAAATTTCTTATGTGTGTGTAAGGATTGAAGGAGAAGTGTAGAGAAGTTTACATGCACAAATAGAACATTCACGGAGAGTTAGAAGTTATTAAAAGATTGTGAATTGCATAATTAGTTAGAGGAGAACAAAGAATAGAAGGATACAAAAATTGTTATATTAGATCAGAAGGATCAAGAAGGACATTGTACAAATTTTATCTTCAATCAGGCAACTAGAGCCAATCAAAAGATCTATGTTGAAACATCCTAACAGGTGACTTTGGTAAAATCTCTTAATAGAGTACTCTTAACATGCTATAGTAAATCCTTTAACAAGGTGACATTCCAAGTGGATGATCAAAAGTCCTTTAACCAGACACACTTCTAATAGAGTGTTGAAATCCTCTTACAAGGTGGGACTTAATAGTCTTTGTAAGCCTTTAACAAGGTAGGCCTTTCATAGGGCATATCATAGTTTATGATCAAACCACTGTAACCTTAATTGGCTACACTTTATTGTTGTAGTAGTGAAGATTTGTGGGTGTCATCCCCACGCCTATTTTACCTTCTCACTTGGAGGGTTTCTGGGTAATCATATTTGGTGTCAAATGTGTGATTGCTTATATGTTTACATGTTTTAGATGTATGTGCTTTACATGTTATTTTAGTTTCTCAATTGAATGTATGAGATGGATGTATGGTAAAATGTTTTATGGGTTCATGTTTTAACTACTAATTCAATCCCCCTTCTTAGAAGTTTAGTTTCCTACTTGTAATTCCAAAAAAAGAAAATTTGAAGGATAAGAAAAATATCCTTGTGGAGAAAAAAAAAAATTTGATTAGGAAGGATCAAGTACAAGCCATAACAAAGATCTGTAATCAGAAATTTACTTGTATTCAAATCAGGTCATCTCATCGTTACTCTCTAACCATTGTAGTAGTGATCTAAATCTCTTAATATAGTTGGCTTAATAGCTATTTGTAAATCCTCTAGCAAGGTGGCAGTTCTGTTGAATTGTGTAAGAATTTTCCTTAGGGAAAAATTCACCCAAGAACTAAGAACTCAAACACAAGCACAAATGTAGACCAGAAAGGAGTATGATCAGAATAACAATGTATTAAATTCAATATGCATTAAAGTATACTAGGAGTGCCTGTATATAAAGGCCTCTGAGATGCATCTAGAATGCCTCAGAATCAACTACATGATAAGTCATACAACTAGGCACATGTCCACCATTAAGCATGGAAGTAAGTGCGATGATGAGAGGATAAGCCTACAATGGTGTAGCACACAAATTTATGTTGTAGACAACATGTGCTAAAAAGGGAGTGTGAATAACTATGTTGTCTACATGACAACTCAGTGAATGATGCAAACTCTAGTGTTGTAGAAACCATGTGCTGAATTAGAGTTATGTACTTCTGTGTTGTCAACATGACAACACAAAAATGTGTGCAAACTCCTAAGTGTCTCACAAAATAAATAATAAAATAATGCAATATAATAAAATAATGCATTAACCTAAGTAAACTTAAGTAAGTGTAAATAGTAAATATGTATTTACACCAACACCCCCCCTTAAGTGCAACTTAGGGGAATGCCCTTAAGCTTACAAAAACTAGAATGAAATGCAAGATGGGTCTTGACTACTAGGCCATGTTAGGTACCGATGTACATAATGAAATGCAATCTCTCGTAAAGCGAAGAAAGAGGGAAAACTTCATGGGAAAAACCCTCCTCCAAAAAGAGAGATGAAAAGGGATGCATGGATGGATGAAGTAATCAAGACCCCCCCATTATGACATAAATCAAGTATATACAAGTGAGAAGACTAAGAAGAACAAGACCTCATAAGAGGAAAAAGCCCCCCCCCCCCCCCCAATGAAGAATGCCGACTGGTGAGTACAGCTCCAAGGAAGAAGCTGGTCCAAAAGTGTAGAATGGTGTTTCTCCCCTTTGGAAGAAACAAAGGAAAAGGTACAATCCTGAAGATGTATGGTGGCCCTGAAACCTACTCAAGTGGTTGTAGAACTTGTTCCAAAACTATCTCCTCTATTGACAAAGAGACCTCCTCTAACTGTTGTACATAAGTATCCATAATCACACCAACCTGTAAAGATTGATCATGTAGAGAATGGATATGAGGGTCAAATTGAGCCCTCGCAAAATTTTTAGAAGGATCATCTTCATCAAAGAGAAGATGAAAACCATTAAGACTGTCTCCCAAGTTTGTGGTGTGTGACTCTACAAACAAACCTATAATGTCTACCAAGAAGTCATCATCTGAAGCTGGAGCTAGAAGACAACATGTACCCTATTCTTTTGGACCTTTCATTGAGGCAATATATACATGTGGACTAGGCTGAGGTTGTGACCTCTTGCTGCAACTGTCAATAGAACCCCACGTGTTTGAATCTATTGAAGCACTATCGCTAGTGTCATTCTTAGTTTCCACAGGGTATGAAGTGTAGAGAGGATTAGAGCATAAGCTGGGTGAACTTTCCTCAAATTGAACATCCTTCTCCACAAAGATCTCATTTGTCTCTGGATCCATTAGTTCGTATGCCTTCATTTTGTCTTCATATCCTATGAAAGTACAAGGCCTAGATGTTGGTGCCTTGCAACCCTTGGAAGATAAGTTTACCCTTGCAAGACAACCAAAGACTCTAAAGTTACTCACAATTGGTTTTCTACCATACCATGCCTCAAAAGGAGTTTTTCCATCTAAGGCATTATGAGGAGACCTATTAAGTATGTGAGTAGCACTGCTAATGGCTTCAACTTCAAGTGTTGGATCAAGGGACTTGGCTTTAATCATGCAACTTGCCATCGTCTTAAGAGTCCTAATCCTCAGTGTTGCAACATTTGTCTTGTGCAGACTAAATGCTAGTGGATTCTAAATATCAATTCCCTCAAGTTTGAAATAGTCCCTAAGTCTTCTATCCACATATTTACTTTCATTGTCCATCCATAGAACCTTGATGTCTTTCCTTGATTACTTTTCAACATGAATCTTAAAGGCTTGAAGCTTAGCAACCACTTCATTCTTGTGATGAAGGAAGTAGACCCATGTGAAGCAAGAAAAATCATCAACAAAAGTAAGGATGTAGCGGCCTTGGTTGACTGATGTCACTACAAAGGGTCTTGCTAAAACCATGTGAACCAATTGGAGAACACCTAGAGCTCTAAAGACTTCCATTTATCATACTTCTCCTCGAGATGCATATACACAAAATATGATGAACACTCACCCTTAGAAAAGTTGATGTTAGGTAGACCTTTGACCATGAGTTTTGAGAAAAGTTGTTGAAGATGATGGAAGGCAAGATGACCAAACTGCTCATGCCATAGTGTGGTTTGTGAAGTAGATTGAGTTAACAAGGCTTGAGAAGGAGACTTAGGCACAAAGTGGGAGAAGGAATAAAGCCTCTTATCATGATTGACTTTTCCCACTACAACCAATGAATCATCTTTTAGACTGTGCAACATCACTTAATCTGGAAGGAACTCAACTTTGTGACCATCTCCAAGGTGAGTGATTTGGTAAACTAAGAGGAGATTGGAGCTAAGGTTTGGACTATGGAGAACATCTCTAAATTCCCCATTTTCCACTTCCACATGTCCTTTCCCTTCAACTTCCATTTTAGTATCATTTTCCATGAAGATGTGTGGTATCCATGACTACTTCAATGAAGAAAAGTCTCCCTTTGAAGAACCCATATGGTAGGAGGCACCTAAGTCAAGTATCCATTCTGTAGAAGAACTTGAATTTTCCATAAATGCTTGCCCTTTTCCAACTCATCGATTCTCTTAATCTTTTAATGATGCTCGTCATGATTTTTCTTTTTGCAATATGCACAAAAAAGTTTGTCCTTCTTTATATTACTTCCCTTCTTGTTGGAAGAAGAATTACCTTGTGAGGAGGATTGTTGTGTCTCAGACTATGATTTCTACTTCCGTTGCTTCTTCTTTTTGTTGCTAGAACTTTTCCCTCCTTGGCTTAATTGGTTCTCATCACTAGCAACCAATGCTTTGGTTTTTGATGTTGTGAGAAGTCCCAAATCTATCAAGTGAGTTTGTTCAACAATCAACATCTCTGCAAATGCATCAAATGTAGGCTTCTGGTAAGCAGTTCCCATGGTCAACCTGTGAGTATTATAAATTGAAACAAATGAAGCATATTCTGAAGGTAGCCTCTCCAGGATGTGATGAATTAATTTTTCATCCTTCATGGGATTTGCACAATAATTAAGTAGTACTCTATACTCATGGGCTTTGTTGATGTAATCTTGAATTGTGTCAAAGTTCTTTGTATCCAAGAGAAGTAGATCATCCTCAATATGAAATCCCTTTTCCTCATCCACCTTATCATACAATGATTCAAGTTTAGATTCCTTGAAATTGATAATGTAAAAGAAGAGACCTCTATGTACACAACTCCTTATAATTCCTAAAGCCTATTGGTCTTGTTTTTGCTAATCGATGAGTTCTTTAGCATTAGTGGGTTTAGGTATTGTACCATCAACATAAAGACTATAACTTTTTTCCATTAATCTACTCCAAGCAATATCTTTCCATGTAGAATAATTGCATGAAGTTAGAGGTGGACATTTAGGTGAACCCATGATGCATAAAATAAAAGAGAACAAAAAAGAGACACTAAAGCACAATACACCCCTCCGTAGTGTGTGTACAATGGGCCACTTCTCAAAATGGACAAGGTGGACTTCTAATTTTTCTTTTTGCAACTACCTTTTGAGGCCCAAATCTGACACTAAGCACTATAGCTTAGATGTACAACAATTTTAAAAAGTAATCAAAGCATTACAATGTAGAAAAAGCCCTAATTCTGAAAGTGAGATTTTTGTCCACACAACCCTAGAATCTAACTATAGATCTATAAAGTATATGAATAATAATTCACTTTCAAAAAAGAAGGAACCTATTTTGTGTCCAAATGAGCCCATACAAAGCGTTTGAAGTTACAAAATGTAGGATTAAACAGGTATAGTAAAAAAAAATACAATTAAAAAAAAATTCTTGTCCCAAAACTAGAAAAGAACACCACCATTAAAAAATTTAGGAAATTTTACCCAAAATCAAAAAAATATTGTACCTGATTTGGAGTCTATATGTTTGAGTTATGGGCTCTCAAAGTCAAGTTTCCAAATCAAAAAGCAATCTAGAGAGGGCTTTAGAAGGAAAACTATGTGCTTAAATTTGATGGTCAAATGACCATTGCATCAGTTATAAAATCCATTGAAATGATGGTTAGATGATTGTCAAAGTTAACCTCATAAAATGATGATGTCAGCAAAAAATAACCCTCCTATTGATGTGGCAGTACGGTCAGTACCCATGGTAGAAGTATGGACCACATGCCAATGTACGGTCATGACACATGTCTATATAAAAAGCTAAGGTGGGTAGGCACTAACATGTATAGTACATGTGTCATTTGCTTTGCTGGCAATGTTGATGTGGTAGGTCTGGTTTGGCTGCATGGTGGACGTGTCAAGTGTCTAGGTGGCTAACAATGTGGCATGCTAGGTCGAGAATTGTCTCCATGTGGCATGGGTTTACTGGTCCCCATGGATGATGATGTGAAGGTGAGTGTCCACTATGGAAGTCTGTGTGGATGTTGTCGTGGATGGCCTGGTGTCTGTGTAGGCAAAGGGCGTCAAGCTGTAGGGTGTCGAAATATACTATTACTACCAATGCCATTGGGGAGCTTCACACTCCAGAACAAAAAAAGTACGCACTAAAGTTTAGAGGTTCTGCGATGCCATGACCATTTTGTGGGGTGTTAAAAAATTTCAGTGGGGCTGGTGGTTTTGGGGTTTAATCCCACATGGGATGTGCAGGGATCTCATTCATTGTTTAAAAGAAAATAACCCATGGGGGTAATGCAAACAACAACTGCCAATTTGTGAAGGGTGGTGCCGAGATTGTGATGTACTTGGTTGCCAGTATGCGTTCAACAATTGATAGTCCAGTGGGTGTAAATGTTAGAAAATTTATGTGCCTACCAATTTGAATATGCTTAGCCAAACGAATATTCCTCTGTGCAGGGCTAGAATCTGATAGCTTGGTTCTGCAAAAAAAAACTCTGCTAGCCCAATTAGGCAAAAAAAAATCTAAAAATTCCACAAAAAATTGTAGAAAAATAGCAGAGAATAAATTGCAGATCTAAAATATTATACCTGAACTTACAAATTGGGGCCTTCGAGTTTTGATTTGCAAAAAAAAATTGCCTCACGATCAACTTTGGCCTAGGGTAGCTGAGTTTATAGTCGATCTTCATCGAATTAGCATTTTGAACACAATGGCGAGGTCCATTCTAGCTTTAGACACTCCCAATTTTTACAGTACTCCCGATTCGGACTGAGGTACTAAAGAAACAATGGTCTCGAATGACTATGTGAAGAGAAAATATCCAAGCTCTGGTACCATGTAAGAATTTGCCTTAGGAAAAAATTCACCTAGGAATGAAGAGCTGAAACACAAGCACAACTATAGATCAAAAAGGATTAAGATCAAAATAATAATGTATTCAATTCAATATGCATTAAAGTACACTAGGAGTGTCTGTATATAAAGGCCTTTGAGATGCATCCAAAATGCCTTGGAATTAGCTACATGATAAGTCATACAACGAGGCACATGTCTATCAAATATGGGTTATCCTCCATTAAGCATGAAAGTAAGTACGATGATGAGAGGATAAGCCTACAATGGTGTAGCACAAAAATATATGTTGTAGACAACATGTGCTAAAAAGAGAGTATGAATAACTATGGTGTCTACATGACAACTCAGTAAATGATGCAAACTCCAGTTTTGTAGACACAATGTGCTAAATTAGAGTTGCATACTTCTGTGTTGTCAAAATGACAACTCAAAAAGGTGTGCAAACTCCTAAGTGTCTTACAAAATAAATAATAAAATAATGCATTAACCTAAGTAAACCTAAGTAAGTGTAAATAGTAAATACATATTTACACCAACAAATTATCTAAAGACCTCTAACAAGGTCACTCCTAATAGGATGATTAAATCCTCTAACAAGGTCACACCTAATAGTGTGTTTTGTAACCTTTAACAGGGTTGGCTCCTAATAGAGCTCACTTCAGAAGAGTGAAAATAGTAACTAGTTGCAATTGGTGGTTTTCTCAAAATGAGTTTCCAATTTAAATCTAGGTGTCAAATGTGTTCATGCTATTTTCTTTATGTGTTTGCAACTAAGTTAAATAATGGTAATCCTAGATAACATCTAAAGATTTGCATGTTAATTACTTATCAAGCATATTTAGTATTTAATGAGTTCTAGCACTTTGTGTGTGTTTACTGAGCATCAACAGTATTCAATTCTTAGAGTTTTATTTTGTACCGACATCTAAGGGATCTAGGATTTATTTTAGTGGTAACTAATTCACCCCTCCCCTCTCAGTTACCCCTCTTATATTTCTAACAATTAGTATTAGAGCTCTTAGTGTTTGCAGAGAAAGTTTCAAGGACATAAGCTAAAGATTATGATGTCTTATAGAAGAGATATTCTGAAGCTAAATAGAGACAATTTTGTAGCCTGGCAAAGACTTATGAGGCTACATCTGTCTACCATCAGTGGTTCGGGGTGCAAATATCTTGATGCTGAATACAAGAATTCCATTGGAACATTATTGGTTGAAGATATTGTTGAAAAGAAGAATCATAAAATTATGATGATTGATATTGCATCTACTCTCAGTTATGCTGAATTTGATGAAGTTAAAGATTTCAAAACAACTCATGACATGTAGACCAAACTGAAAGATATCTATGGAGAAGATGACAATGTAAGAAGATCTAAGGCTGAAAGTCTTAGAGGTCATTTTGATCAGATGAAAATAAGAGAAGATGAGAGCATTGCAAAATATGTAGAGAGAATCAAAGCAAGTGTAAATGCAATCAAAGCATATAGAGGAGACATTGAAGAGAAAACAATTGTAAGCAAGGTACTTAGAACTCTTCTTCCTATTTATGCAATTAGGGTGTCTGCTATTCAAGAGATGAGATGTGATCCAAATAATAAAATATATTTGGATGCTCTAGTTGGAAGATTGATAGCTTTTGAGTTAGATAACTTTGATAACTATGTTCCTAGTTCAAAGATTATTGAATCTGCATTTGAAGCTAAACTCTCACTCAAGAAAAAGGGTAAGAAATCAAAGTCTAGTCAATTAGGAAGTGAAGAACAAGAATCAAAAGAGAGTTCAGACATTGATCTCGAAGTTGTTGAAGCCTTACTTGTAAGAAAATATTCCAAAGGTAGAGGAAAGTACAAAGGTAAAGTTCCCATGATCTATTTTTCTTGTGAAGAAGTTGGTCACATTGCTGCAAGGTGTCCAAACAGAGAAAAAAAATGAAAAGAAAAGAAGCAAGCACAAAGGCAAGAAGGTTTTTAAGAACTACAAGAATTTCAAGGAAAAAGGTAAGAAATCTTGTTTTATGGCTAAAGATTCTGATAACAGTGAAGATGAAATGGTATATATTGCTGTAAAGGATGGATCTGATGATGAAGGAGATAAGATGGAACTTATCTGTCATGTTAGTAAAAATGATACATGGATTATTGACAGTGGCTACTCACATCATATGATTGGAGATAAAATAAAATTTCAAGACATGGAACCTTATGATGGAGGTAGTATGAGATTTGGAATTAATGAACCTTGTTGCATAAAAGGAAAAGGTCATATCTTATTAACCAATGAACTTGTATGTGATAATGCTTATTGGGTTGAAGGACTAAAGCATAATCTACTGAGTGTGGCACAATTGAACAACACTAGATTTAAGGTAGAATTCATGAATGGAAAGGCCAAACTACTAGATGGAAAAGGAAATCTGGTTGGATCTGGTAAGCAAACAAAAGGTAAATTTATTTTATCTTGATCTTAGTGCATGTTCAAGTTTTATTGCTCAGGTAGAAGAAAGTTGGTTATGGAGAAAAAGACTATGTCATGTAAACTTTGATAATTTGGTTAAGATAAGGAAACATAGAAAAGTAAGAGGTATTCCTAGTTTGAAGAAACTTGATATGGGTGTATGCAAGAAAATCCAAATTGGTAAGATTGGAAAGACTAGTTTCAAAAGCAAAAACTATCAATTTGAAGAACTCTTAGAAATTGTGCATATTGACTTATGTGGACCAATTGGAATAGAGAGTTACAGTGGAGGAATTATTTTCATTCTTTTTGTTGATGATTATTCTAGAATGGTGACTATAATGTACTTGAAAGAAAAATTTGAAGCTTTTCAAAAATTCAAGTGGTATCTAGCAAGAGTAGAAAAAAAAATTGGAAAAAGATTGAAATGTTTCAGATTAGACAAAGGTGGTGAATTCATCTCCAATGAATTCAATAATTTTTGCATTGAAAGAGGGATTAAAAGACAAGTATCAGCCCTTGATACACCACAACAAAATGATATAACTGAAAGAAGGAATAGATTCGTCATGGATTGTGCAAAGACATTGATGATAGAAAAGAATGTTGCAATCAAATACTGGAAGGAAGCTATTAGCACTGCAGTTCATACCTTGAATAGAGTACAGTTGAAGAAAGACTCAAACTGAACTCCTTATGAGCTATGGTATGGCTACAAACCTAATGTAAGTTACTTGAAAGTATTTGGTAGAAAATGTTATATCTTGAAAGAATCTAGAAAATTAAAACTTAATGTAAAAGGTGATGAAGGAATATTTCTAGGATATTCTTGCAAAAGTAAAGCATACAAATGTTTGAATCTATCTACTCATAAAATCATAGAAAGTGCACATGTTAGAATTGATGAGTTTGCAAAAAGGAGTGAAGAAGAAAGCAACAAAGAGCCAGAGGATTACGAAAGATTTATTTACTATGAACCTGATACCCTGCCAAATCTATCTGAAAGAAAGAAGGCTTCACCTCATGAGTCCCCAAAATCTCCAAAAGTTATCGAGTTGCAGGCAGTGCAACCCTTGTCATAGTCTAAAGGACCTGAGTCGTAGTCAGAAGCTACTGAGCTAGTTCAAACTGAGTTCGATGGATCTGAGTCACAGACAGTGGGACCCAAACCTAACATTGAAGTTCATGATGAAAATAGTGAAACTCATTCCAAATCCAAAGAACCTATGTTAGCAAGATATATTAGAAGGCATCATGGACTTGATTAGATCATTGGAGACAAATTTGATGGAACAATGAGAAAAAGCAAGTTAAAAGGTACATTTCTACTTGCTGAATTTGAACCAAGAAATATTAAAGATGCATTGGATAAAGAAGTCAGATTGGAATATGTGAATATAAAAGAATAGATTGCAAAAACATTCACCAAGCGATTACCTAAGGATGCATTTATGTATCTAAGAGGTAAGCTAGGGGTCATTCCCTTATCTGAAGCTTATTAAATGAAGTTTGGTGATGCATCAACTAGAGCAAGTTGAAGATCAATCAATTGATGAAGAATTAGCAAGGGCATATTGAAAATGAATCATTACTTAAGGTACAATGATATTAATAGAGTTGTTGTCTTTGGCATGTGTTGTTAAAGAGGGAGAAGTTTACTATCATATCTCAGAGAAATTTTTGTTATTAAGAAGGAGAAGCTTACTGAAAGAGGGAGAAGTTTGTTGTTACAGTTAGAAGTTTTCTGACAAAGGAAAGAACTTGAAGGTAGAAAGAGCTCACACTAATAGAGGAAGTTCTCATAGATGAGAATCAGAATGAAACTAAGGATATGTTCCTTAATTTATTCTTGCTCTAAAAATTTCATTGTGCTATAGCATTTTGTGTTGCCATCAATGCCAAAGAGGGAGATAATTGGATACAATTGATTAATTGTGTATTGTCTTTGATATTACACAAATTTCATATCATTAGCAATCAGTGCATGCCTAGCTCACTCGAGTAGTGAAGATAGTTTTTCGTGTCTACCGAGTGTTCATGTGTTTGCCTAAATTAGAAGGTAGTGTCTACTAAGTTCACTTGGGCATCGAAGAAAATTTTGTAGAAGATGAGTGTCAATCGAGGTCACTCAGTTACCAAAGGATCTTTTGTAATATGTAATGTTAACCAAGTTTCAGTTCATTAACACAAGAAATCATTTCTGAGTTAGTGTCTACCGAGTTGGGTTGGCTAACGAAGGATTTTCTTGTTTGGGCATATTAAGCTTTATTGTTTGATCTAATGGTTCTAGCTGACTTGACAATATGAAAGATATATGTGGGTTCAAAATGTGAGAAGTAGTGTGAATGTATTGAAGATTTATGATGAAGAGAGGAAGCAAATTTTAAAGATAAGCAAAATATCCTTGTGGATCAGAAAATATATATTTGATCAGGAAGGATCAAGTACAAGCTAGAACAAAGATCTATAATCAAAAATTCAGTTGCATTTAAATCAGGTCATCTCATTGTTACTCTCTAATGATTATAGCAGTGATCTAAATCTCTTAACATAGTTGGCTTAAGAGCTATTTGTAAATCCTCTAGCAAGGTGGTAGTTTTGTTGGATTGTCTAAAGATCTCTAACAAGGCCACTCCTAATAGGGTGATTAAATCCTCTAACAGGGTCACACCTAATAGTGTGTTTTGTAACCTTTAATAGGGTTGGCTCCTAATAGGGCTCACTTCAAAACAGTGAAAATAATAACTAGTTGCAATTGGTGATTTTCCCAAATTGGGTTTCCACGTTAAATCTTGGTGTCAAATGTGTTCATGCTATTTTCTTTATGTTTTTACAACTAAGTTAAGTAATGGTAATCTTAGATAACATCTAAAGATTTTCATGTTAAGTACTTATTGAGCATATTCAATATTTATCGAGTTACAACATTTTATGTGTGTTTGTCGAGCATCAGTAGTATTCAGTTCTCAGACTTTTATTTTGTACTGACATCTAAGGGATTTGAGATTTATTTTAGTGGTAACTAATTCATCCCTTCCCTCTTAGTTACCCCTCTTATATTTCCAACAAATAAGAACAAAATTTTTTCTTATTAATTTAATTTGCAAAAGCATTTTAACAAAAAAAAAAAAAACTTGTATGAACTAGATTGTTTTTATTTTAAGTTGGAACTAGCATTTTCAACTCAGCACTTTCTTCAACATGATTTCACTCATCAATATCATATCATTCTTATGATGATTTAAAATTTGTTGAATTTGAGAAAATGACATCTAGTTGTAAGTAAACAATTTTTTTTCACATTTTTAGTGATTCATATGTATTTGGCATGATATTGATATTAGCATGAGAATATGACACTTTTGGAAAGAATAAAAAATATTTAATTCAATCAAGATTTAGTGGATAGAGAAATATTTAAAAAGAACCATAAGGAGCAAAATATAAGACTAACAGGTACTATGCTTCTACCTCAAAGGTCTTATTTGCATTAGCATTGTAGTTAATTCAACATTAATGCATATACTTAAAGTTATCTTCTCTCATAATGCTTGTCTTTTCTTGTAGGAGGTAGGGACTCTAGCTCATGCAAAGCTTTTTATTTCTTATTATGGTTAAGTATTTCAAAATAAATGTAGACATATATAGAATTTAATGTAATGGGATGGGAAAAATGTTCAAGAGAACATAGAAGTTGGAAATTATGTAATATTTGTGATCTTTATTGAATAGAACTTGTAATTTTCAACAAGGTACATCTTTTTTTATCATTCATAATGGTGAGATCATAAAAATGTCTTTTAGAGGTGATAGCAAGGGAGGGGAAAAGTCATATACTCTTTATTAAATGGTTACAAGAAAAAATTAGGTGCTCTCCAAAATTGAATAGATAGACATTTTCTTGAAGAAGTTGAATGAAAGGTCACTTATTGACTATGTGTTTCTTTTATTAATAGAAATGTGTCAGTCATTAGGAGGGGGAATGAGATGTAGAAGGGGTAATTGTTTTGTAAAAGGGAGGCTTAGACTAGAAATTTTTCAGTCTAAGTTGAGTTCTTCTCTTCATAGATAAAATGAATAGTGCACATTCTAGAGGAATAGTTTGTAGCTTTATCCTACAAATTTGTAAAGCTGAAGAAGTTAATATTTGGCAATTGAAATAGATTACCATGTGCTAATTTTTATTTCCATTGAAAAATAAAATAAAATTATTTCTTACAACTTTCTAATTTTTTTTTCTCATTCTATGTATGAATGTTAGATTGAGTAATCTTCATATGCTGTAATATAATTTTAGAATGAGTTATCTGTATAAGAACATACCCTATGAGTATGTAATGTGAAAATGTTGGTTTTAATAACCCTCATTCAATATAAAAGAACATGGATTTAGGTATGTGTAGGATCATGCTCAACCAAACTATGGCCTTAAGTTGCAGTGAAAAACTAACAAATCAGGGTTATGTTGACACATAATTTTAAAGTAGTTACGAGTTTTATATCAAAATTTTGTAAGAAAATAATCTGTAAGAAATTGAATATAATTTCTAAACTACTAGGCCTTATATGGGGAAAAAATAATTTGATTTGTCAAAATTTTGGATTTTAATGCAGTATTACAAAAATTTCAAGGTGAAAATAAAAAGTAGTCGTATGGCTAACCACCTTAATCAAAATCAAATGATGATATTTTTTAGTATAATTCTAGATTAAAAAATTAGACTCATGGCTGGATGTGACACATATTTTTGGGTATTGTTATTCCAAATAAATAATTAAATATGAATTTTCTACTATAACTTTTCCAGAATTAAAAAACTCTCGTGTCTGACCACCTTAACTAATTGAAAACTTTACCAAATTAATTAATTTTTTCCCCTTATACTAGGAAAAGCATAGAATGTGACACAACTTTTAGATTTCAAAAATGTTATACCATTTGAAAGTTATAGCTATTTTTCGATCAATATGTCAAGCAACACTTTACAGATATCTTCATTAAAAATTAACAAATAAATACTTATCGAACTCAGAATTTGACAATAATTATATCAATGGAATCTTGAGAGTGTTATAATAAAACTCTTTTCATTTCATTGAATTTCGATGAAAATAATATTGCTAGATGGCTACTCAAAGTCTAAATGTCAGTGAAACCTTTCTCAAACTCATTTTTTGAGTTGACCAAACAAGTTTGGTAAATACCAAGCCTAATCGAGTACCTGATTTCAAATCGGGTATCTGATACTAGATCGAGTACCCAAAAAGTGGTGGCCAAAATTCATTCAAATATTCATAGCCCAACCCAAATTTTGGAAATTTTGGAGGGAAACCAAAATTTGGGAAGTGTGGCCATTATTATTATATATCATTATGATTATGATTATTATTATAATATATAGTAATATATATTATTAATATGATGATTATTATTAAATATAATATAGTAATATATATAATTATTATTATGATTATTATTAAATATAATATAGTAATAAATATGATTATTATTATAACTAAATATAATATACTAATATATATGACAATTATTATTATTAATAAATATATATAGTCATATTATATGATTATTATTATTATATATAGTAATATATATAATTATTATTATTATATAATCTAATAATATATTATTATTATATTAAAATATATAGTATTATTTTATTATTAAATATAATATTATCATGAAATGTGTTAAAAGGGGACATAGGTTAACCTATGACACCTTTCGATGCATTCGAACCAACCAAATAGTTCCTAGGACCCCTAGGGACATATGTTGTCATAAAATGTGTTGAAAGGGGTCATTGGTTATCATATGACCCCTTTCGACGTATTTGAACTAATCAAATGGGTCTCTAGGGCCCCTAGGGACATATGTTGTCATGAAATGCATCGAAAGGGGTCATGGGTTATCCTATGAACCCTTTCGATGCATTCAAACCAACCAAATGGGTCCCTAGGGCTCGTAGGGCCTCTATGGACATATGTTGTCATAAAACCTATGACCCCTTTTGACACATTCCTATGACCCCTTTCGATGCATTCAAACCAACCAAATGGGTCACTAGGGATCCTAGGGACATATGTTGTCATGAAATGCATCAAAAGGGTCATAGGTTATCCTATGACCCCTTTTGACCCATTCAAACCAACCAAATGGGTCCCTAAGGGTCTTAGGACCCCTAGAGACATATGTTGTCATGAAATGCATTGAATGGGCCCCTTTCGACACATTCAAACCAACCAAATGGGTCCCTAGGGGTCCTAGGGCTCTTAGGGACATATGTTGTCATGAAATGTGTCAAAAGGGGTCATAGGTTAACCTATGACCCCTTTCGATGCATTCAAACCAACCAAAGGGGTCCCTAGGGGTCTGAGGGCCTCTACAGACATATGTTGTCATGAAATGCATCAAAAGATGCATTCAAACCAATCAAATGGGTTGTTGGGAGTCTTAGAGCTCCTACGGACATATGTTGTCATGAAATGTATCGAAAGGGGTCATAAGTTATCCTATGACCCCTTTTGATGCATTCAAACCAACCAAATGAGTCCCTAAGGGTCCTAGGTCCCCTAGGGACATATGTTGTCATGAAATGCATCGAAAGGGGTCATAGGTTATCCTATGAATCCTTTCGATGCATTCAAACCAACCAAATGGATCCCTAGGGATCCTAGGGCCCCTAGGGACATATGTTGTCATTAAATGCATCGAAAGGGGTCATAGGTTATCCTATGACCCCTTTCGACGCATTCAAACCAACCAAATAGGTCCCTAGGGATCCTAGGGCCCCTAGGGACATATGTTGTCATGAAATGCATTGGGCCCCTTTCGACGCATTCAAACCAAATAAATGGGTCCCTAGGGGTCGTAGGGCCCCTAGGGACATATGTTGTCATGAAATACATAGTAACCTATGACCCCTTTCAATGCATATGAACCATCCAAATGGGTCCCTATGGACATATGTTGTTATGCAATGTGTCGAAAAGGGTCATAAGTTATCCTATGACCCCTTTCGATGCATTCGAACCAACTAAATGGGTCCCTAGGGGTCTTAGGGCCCCTAGGGACATATGTCATCATCAAATGCATCAAAAGGGGTCATCGAATAACCTATGACCCCTTTGGACGCATTTGATCGAATCATATATAATATCCTATTAAATATAATAATATATATATATATATATATTAATATATTATATTTATAGGTCATAATAATAATATTATTAATAATAATAACAATAATAATATATATTACTATATTATATTTAATAATAATAATCATAATAATAATATTCATAATAATAATTATATAAAAATAATATATTTAATAAAATACTAATATATAATAATGTACAAATTTGTTCACATTGCTCACACTTGCCAGATTTTGACTTCCCTCCAAAATTTGGGCATCTGTTTCTGGTACCTGATATCATATCGAGTATCCAATTCGAGATCGGATACCTGATATGGGATTGGGTACTCGAAATACAACATACTTTTTCCAAAATATTATGTCACTGTAGACTAGACAATTACATTTTTTGGGGGCCATTTTCACGGATTTGGAGAAAAATGATTTCTTAGGGCCCATACAATCGAAAAAGGTTATATAATGTATGATTAGGTGTTCGATATTATTTTCTGAATGGGGAGCAATAGCTGTCAAAAGGCTAAATGCAAAAGGAAGGTATCGAATGAAGACATTGTAGCATATAGGGAAAAGGACAAGGTAAATCATAGAAGAAAGAGACAAGGTATGTTAAATGTGAGTCAAGATGATGATGTATTGATCGAAGGTGAAATCATAGAGTCAGATAATGAATATGTACAGTTGGGGAATGAAAATGTACCAATTGATAATGATAATGTAGGGATTGAAAATTTAGAGAATGAAAATTTGGAGAATGAAATTTTACCAGTTCATAATGTAAATTTCATGATTGACCATATCGAAAATGACAATGTATAGGAACATTACATAACTCCTAATTATAATTGACATGAAGGTTCTAGAACACCAAAATGGATAATTGAAATTGATGAAATGATTATTACCAATTTGGAAGGGAAAAAATCACAAAGAACCATTTGGTTATGGGCTTCAAGACTATATAAGATGTTTTTTGACAACAAGACAATGGTGGAGCAATGTCAACTTTTTATGCACTTATTAAAGATGCAAAAGATGAGACTTATGCTTTACAAATTGAAGATTCATGTCAATAAACAATTGAAAAGAAATGTCATTATTGTGAAGAATCTTTCTAGTGCTTTCAATAACATTGGGAAAAATAGTAGGGAGAAGGATAAGAGAGTTGCTCGAAGGGTTATTACAACCTCTTTGGCAAGTCATCATTTGAGAAAGGGTATATATATGAGACAAACTTGTATTGACTTGAACCTAAATCATACTACTTTGAGAAGAGCACTTAATAGATGAGAGAGAATTGATGATCCTCTTCAAAATGAAACATGGGCTTTTGGTGAGAGACTTCCATGCTTTGATAAGAAGTTATCTGATGATGTGAAGGAAGAAATTACATAGTTTTGGCACTCTAGCTCAAGAGTATCACCCAATGCTAAAGATGTGTTAAAGTTGAGAATTGGCATCAGAGATTGCACACCATATCCTAAACATTATTTGGAGGTAAGTCAAACTACATTTTTCAAAGAATTTAGAGAAAGTCATCCAAGATTACATATATCACAACGGGATTTTGAATCTTTGAACCCATTTTATTGTGTGCCACTTAAAATTTGAAATACATCTTGCAAATATCATGTCGAGTTTTTTATGCACCATGAAATATCACACTCCATCAATTATACTTTCCATAGTAAAGAAATGTTGGAGAATTGTGGTGCTAGTGGGCTTCCAAAATCATCAAGAGACTTGCTAGATCGATTTTTATGTCGTAGAGTTGATGGTTGTTTCTTTTATAGAAATTCTTGCTTAAATGAGAAGTGTTCAGATTGTGGTGGCTAATCCAAGTTTGACACATGTTTCTATGAGGGGTGCAAACAAGATCTTGGGAAGACAATAGTAAAAAAAAATGGTATATGAAATGGTGAAATACACATTGAAGAGTGAGGTGAGGGCTCTAGATGTGAATTGGTTGCAAAAGAAATTAGTGTGGCCAATTTTATTTCAAATTTCAAGACAAATCTTTTCTACAAGTATGCAAGACATAGTTAGAAGTCCTAGTGGTTGGATCAACAATTTAGAATGTGTAAGGAGACTTTTCCCATTGGCATTATTATATCAATTGTTGACTTTTCTAAGAACTACACATTGCAACCTCAAAATTAGACACAGTCTTAGTATTACAACTCCATTTAGATCGCTATTTTTGTCCACATAACATATAGACATGCCCCTGATAGTGCGAAATATAATCAAAAGATTATTAGATAGTATCATTTTCATATGAGTGATGATAGATCTCACTCTTGCAAGTTTTTGCAACATTGTTTCAAGAATTATTTTGATTTCTTATAGGAGCATGACATTGCTATGGATAGACATATCATTTGGTTAGATAATTACATAGGTCAATTCAAGAATTCTTGCATGTTTTATTGGTTGTGTACCTACTAGAGAGGGAGGTGCCTCATATTTGGAGTTTTTTTTAGTTTGGCCATGGGAAAGGGGAACATGATGGAGCAGGGGCATGTGTGAAGAGAGCTCTAGTTAAGGAGCAATTGAAGATTTTAGAAGTAGAGCTTCTTGATGCTCGTAGCATTGTTTATTGGTGTAGTTCAACATTATCACAAGGGGGGACTCTTGATTCAATGGTACGCATGTTCTTTTGGTTGGTTGAGGAAGGGTCCATAGATGATAGATCAAATTGTGCTATAGTGAGAGAGTAATAATAAATGCATTCATTCTGGAGCTCTGATTCTAGTACATGGACCATTTGGACACAACAACTAGCTTGCTTTTATCCTAGTTTTTAGTGTGATTGGGATCACTGAGTCGAGTGAGTGGGTGGACACATGGGCTCCACATGATCTTACTCCATTGTCTATCATACCCTCTATCAGAAATGATGACATGGAAAGTTCACTTGAGCATAATCATATATCAGATCTTCTTCATCCAGGACATGTCTTTGCATTGGTGCACCATAGGGGAATGATGAGAAATCAGATTATTGATTAACACATTTTGTAAGAGGTAAAAGAAAGCTTGCATAATTGATCATAGATGATGATGGATTCACATATCCTACTAGTTTAGTGGTTGTTGCTAGAACATAGCTATGGACATACACACTTAGAAGGAATGGAATTACTGCATTAGAAGACTATCAAAAGCACAAAACAATTCTCATATATTTCCATCTCATTATAGCAACAAATGTGAAGTTTATGAAGCATCAAGGATGACAAAAAGTAAAAGAACTTTTTACTATTACTAATGCTGATCATGAAGCCCTATTGGAGACCCCAAAATAGAGAGAGGACCCTACTGGAACACTTGACTAGGCATATTTACTTCTTATTTTATTTTGTTCATAATGATTCAGTGAATCTATGATTGTCTTTTTTAATACAATAAGTTACTAAAAAAAAAATTATGATATTGGAATGTAGGTACATCATGAGGAGTAGCCATGCATGAAGATAACAAACTAAATAAGGAGCGGAATGAAGAAAAATCTATTCTATTTTTGACACTACGATTTTTGACACTACCTTTTTTGACATTATGATTTTTGACACAACTATTTTTGACACTATGATTTTTGATAGTTGTGTATTGACATAATAATGATGAAATAGTTGAGATATTGTAAATGTAAACTTGTTGATTTAATGTAAGAAACAAAGATGATTTTACTTAATGCAATTTATGTGGAGGGACCTAAAAAATAATGATTTTAATACATACTAACACCAAACTTACACTGTTTCTAATGCCAAAAAATTGAGAGAGGTAAAAAATAATGTTTTTACTTAATACTAACCCTAGTGACACCCTTTTTCCAATCATAGGGAGTTTCCATCATTTGTGGCTACCTTGTACCAAAGAGTTTCCAAGGTTCTCTAAGTGCATTTCAAAGTCTATCTTCCAAGGATTGTAGCTCAGAGCTCATGGGAGCTATTGATGAAACATCAAATTCTATAGGATGGTCATGCCAAGGCCTAAATTAACCTATCCCATTTTTGAGATATCACATTCTGTTTGGATTCGGCACAACGATCTCACTCGATGCCAAAACTCGCAGTGTGCCTCAATTCATAGGTGCATCAAAAAATAACTTTGAAACCACTGATCTTGGCATCAAATCATCAATTCCATTAGCTTTGGATGGGTAGGTGAACTCTAGTGACACCCTTGTTCTAGCCATGAAGAGCCTTCATCATTTGCGGGCACCCTGTGCCGAAGAGTCTCCAAGGTGCTCAAAGTGCATTTTGAGGTCGATCTTCTAAGGGTCGTAACTCAAAGCTCATGGGGCATATTGATGAAATGTTGAATTATATAGAATGTTAATACTGAAGCCTAAAATAATTTATCTCATTTTTGAGAGATTGCATTCTATTTGGATTCAGCACAATGATCTCTCTCGATGCCAAAACTCGCAATGTGCCTCAGCTCATAGGTGCATCATAGTGTAACTTTGAAACCACTAATCTTCACATCAAATAATTAGCACCATTAGCTCTATATGGGTACGTGAACCCTAGTGACACCCTTGTCCTAGTTGCAAAGAGCCTCCATCATTTGCGGTCACCTAGTACTGAAGAGTCTCTAAGGTACTCTAAGTGTATTTTGAGGTCGATCTTTCGAGGGTTGTAACTCAGAGCTTTTGGGGGCTATTGAAAAAATTTTAAATGCTATAGGAAAATCATTTTGAGGCCTAAAATAACCTATCTCATTTTTTGAGAGATCACATTTTGGTTCGATTCGACACAATGATCTCACTTGATGCCAAAACTTGCAATGTGCCTCAATTCATAGGTGCATCACAACGTAACTTTGAAACCATTGATCTTGGCATCAAATCATCAGTGCCATTAGCTCCAGATGGGTAGGTGAACCCTAGTGATGCCCTTGTTCTAGCTATGGAGAGCCTCCATCATTTGCAGCCATCCTGTACCAAAGAGTCTCTAAGGTGCTTTAAGTGCATTTTGAGGTCAATCTTTCGAGGGTCATAACTCAGAGCTCATGGGGGCTATCAATGAAACATAAAATTCTATAGGATGGTCATGTCGAGGCTTAAAATAACCTATCTCATTTTTTAGAGATCACATTCTATTTGGATTCAGCACATCAATCTCACTCGATGCCAAAACTCGCATTATGCCTCAATTGATAGGTGCATCACAACATAACTTTGAAACCACTGATCTTGGCATCGAAGCATTAGTGTCATTAGATTTGGATAGGTAGAAATCCCTAGTGACACTCTTGTTCTAACCATAGAGAGCCTCCATCATTTGCGGCCACCCTGTACCAAAGAGTCTCCAAGGTGCTCTAAGTGTGTTTCAAGGTCAATCTTCCAAGGGTCGTAACTCGAAGCTTGTGGGGGCTATCAATGAAATTTTGAATACTACAGGATGGTGATGCTGAGGCCTACAATAACCTATCTCATTTCCAAGGTGCTTTAAGTGCCTTTAGGTGAGTGAACTATAGTGACATCTTAAGGGATTGCGAAGATTATTTCAAATCAAACATTTATGATAGCATTTCAAATTAAACATTGCATCAAAATTTGATAATAAAGGTTGTTAAAATTTTATTCACAAATCATTTCATTTGAATCAAATATTTAAAATACAATCAAAATGAATGATATTCCATAAACATGAACAATACACATGATCCACGATAAATTGAATAATACTATACTAAATCAATATGTATATCATTGTGCACATAAATGACAAAAATATATATCAAAATACACATATCCATAGACACATTACACAAATATATATCAAAGTTCATGTATCCATAGACAAATTACACAAATATATATCAAAATACATAGATTCATATACAAAATGTGGCTTATCACACCATTAGAATGTGTATAACATCAATGCTTCTACATGCAATGTGGCATATGCCATCTCAAAATGTCTCATGACACATCCTATGAAAACTATACTATCCTATGCTATTGGTGGATGATCAAAATGTAGCCTCTTCACTACACTAGGTGGATTGAATACTTCCTACATAAAAAAAAAAAAAAAAAAAACCCAAAGTTAGACTACTAAATTTATATGATTCTATGTATCTAACATTGATTGAACCTTGTTGATTGTGGCCTGTGTATGTTCAAGTATGTTTGTCAAATGAATCTACAACTTAAACTTTACAATTATAATTCATAGCATGCAAAATTTATATCTTATAATCAAGAATTCAAGCTACAACTTACCTTTGTCGACTCCTCCTCTAGATATAATGATTGTGTCAACAAAGATACAAAACTCTGTCATCCAACCTCTTGTGCACTAGGTGTTTCCTGTGAGATACAAATACTATTTGTTAATATCACGAAAATTAGTTTTGAATTTATTTATGAAAATAAGAAAAATAATAAATAAATGATACTTATATATATATTATGCAGCTCTCACTACTTATGGAAATGCCAAAGGGTCTACGACGTGGAATTTTCCTAGACTCATCACCAATAGCCATGCCCTATACAATAAAGAATGTAATTAAATTTCATTACCACAAAAATTTTACAATAATACATCAATATTTAATCACTTTAAAAACACCTAATTACCTTTCTCTTATCAATGGGTTGTGCCTCATCCCCCGCACTCTACCCCCCATTGATAGGTGAAACCTGCAAGAGAAAAGAAAGATTAGAAACCATATATGCTCCAATATCAAATACAAAAAATAATGAGAACACAACATAATATATCATAGATGTCTTAAGGCCATATAAAATAGCCAAGAGCATGAAATTATCAACCTGTCTGAGCTTCTCCTCAATCATCAACTAAACATGAATGAAGATCACATACATGTATAAGTCAGTATGGGTTAAAAATTAAAATTACTCTATTATAAAGAATAACTTTAAATTGCATATGTCATGACAAAAAAATGTATACACATACTGACACAAAAGGATTTCGTGCCTTTGTTTTCCTCTTCTCTCTCACATCAAAGTTTGTAGCCTCTATACGTGCATTTGGTGTATCCTCCTCAAATACAAACTAATACTTAGAAAGATCACCTATGGGACCCAAAAAATATTCTTGTATATTATGTGGGTATGGGGCACACAAACATGTGATGAGCTCATCAATGATGAACTCACACTAGCATCATGAACACGAGGATGCAACTCTGGCCTAGCCTGGGATATTAATAGGCTACTCAATCTATGGATGGCTCTAATAATCTAAGAGCTAGCCTCTGCAATGATATCAGGATGCTGCACTAGAGGAAGGGGGGAGTATTAGTAGGGGGACAAAAGTGCCATCTTTTTTCTGCAGGGAAAAGGGTCTATCCTGAGGAGCTCCTCCTCCTACACCCATGTTGGGCCTCATGCTCCAATAGTTCACCTTGAGGTGCAACGCAAATTTGGCATACAATTTTCTAATGAAATAAAATGGCAGCGATGTCAAAAACCATCCACCAATGATCCCAAAAGTTCACACACATAGCCTCATTTGTGCACCATTTAATTGATAGTTTGGGCTTTGTGCGTTCTACTTGTTTACTAGTTTTTGGGTCCACAAAAAGGTTAACTATATCATCATTAGTTATATTTAGGGCCGCATCCTCATCATAGTCCAACTCATCATCAAACATGGCATGCATTTGGTCACACCAATGAAGAGCAACATTTTGTTTATTGGTAAGTGTTTCAATTTTATCCACTATGGTGTTTAACATGGATAACATGGGAGCCAATTCAGGTATAGTGTCATATGTGGTTCACAAAACCCTTAGTTTGGCAAGATTTTCAAATATCAAATCTTCAATTTGAGGAGGGTTTTGAGGGGGTAGAGGATCATTTTTTGGATGGTTTTGAGGGGGTATTAGATCATTTGGTGGAGGCTTATGAGGAACATTGTTTCTTGCCTCAGTATCGTCATTTGGATTAGCCATACCTATTAATTTGAAAACATAATTTTTATTAAAAAAAACATAAATTTCAATAATTTCTATTAAAAAAAATGAAGTTTGTAACAAATTCAATTTAAAATAACTAATTTATAATAATATTCATTCAAAACATTAAAAAAACAAAAAAAAATTACCCTTATCTGATACTCGTTTCAAAATCTGATACCCAAATGGAGGTCAACAATCAAACCAAAAAAAATGCATTGTAAAAAGAGCTCTCGAGGTTTTTAAAAAAAATCTATGTTATAGGTTTTGGGTATCCAATATGAAATTGGATACCTGATTACCAATTGGATACCTAAAAAGGCTTGGTCCTAACTTTTTAGCCTTGGTATCAAGATGGGTGGAAAAAAGTCAAAGAAAATTTTGAAACGCTTTTAGACATTTTCAAACTCCACTTTTTTCACATTGCCACTTTTTGGCACATCATGATCTTGCACATACCCACTTTAAATATTTTAGAATAATCATTTTATCACTTTGATTTTATTGTTTATAAAAGTAAAATACAACAATAGCTCTGTAATTTTGTTTATATTCAATTTAATATTAATATAATTTAAAATGTACATAAAATATGATTAATTTTAAAGTCTTATTTTTTGAATCTTACCTCTCAATTCTTCTATGTAGTTTAATTTTAATTTTTGGTCCACCTCTTTCTTTCACTTTTCTAACATGATATCAATAATCTTCATTTCCTTGCACAAAGAGTTAGGTTTAGCTTGAAATTCTTTTAAAACATGATGCAATAATGATTAAAAAAATATAATTAAAAATTAGATTAGAATAGATGATCTTTTAAGTTTAAATATGGAAGACAACTGATACAGATGACTGTGGGGAATTTGGCCTAAAAATTCCTCCAGAAGCATCAGATAAGATGTAAGAAAATAAAGATCTTGATAGAGACTTTTATGGCCATACCCATTTCCATGTATTCTACACAATTAGAAAATATAGAAAACATTTCAAATATTCCCTATTGGAGAGTAAAGAGGTGATAATTCATTGGCTGAATGAAAATTGGAAAATGCTTCATAGAAATATGTAGCAAGTTTTTAGTATAAACATATTTCCAAAAATACATAGTTTTACCATGATTATTTAATTTTCAATTAAATAAAAGGTTTCATGGAGACAAGAAATGCCCCACTTTTTTCGATTGAGGGATCCATTTTTTTTGAGGAGACTAGAAATGCAT
This sequence comes from Cupressus sempervirens, assembly GCA_028749045.1. Lineage (NCBI taxonomy): Eukaryota > Viridiplantae > Streptophyta > Pinopsida > Cupressales > Cupressaceae > Cupressus > Cupressus sempervirens. The sequence continues at coordinate 743,395,969 of CM053786.1, forward strand.
CTGTTTCTCAAAAATAGGACCAAAGATGCCATCATCTTGTGTGAAGAATTGGAGTAAATAATTTTTGACATAAATTAAGATTGGAAGTTGGAAATCAGATTTTGTTGACCACTATTTGTTGAAAGTATATTGAAAGAGATCATCATTAAGAAAGATTGTTATGAGGGAGATTGTTATGTGTTTCAATCATTATTTTGTCATTGATGTCAAACCTACTATTTGTTGGTAAGACAATTGCTTATAAGATTCAAGTACTATCACTTAGTTGATTGATGAAGAGGATTTGATCAAAGGATGTAACAACAACACCTAGAGGAAAAGTTGAGTTATGATTATGTAATGAAGTACAAGGATCAGTTAAGACAGTGGTAACATGATGCATTGATTAGCTACTTAAGGTTACAAATGTTGGCTACACTAAGAAATATTGGAAGAACATATATGATACAAAGTTTGTCTACTAAGCTTGACCAAGTGGATAGTAAGTGCCGAGAAAAGTTAGTGCAAGCCGAGAAAAAATTTAGTTGGAGCCAAGTAAATGCAAACTCTAGTGGATATTGAGCAAGATAGTTGATGCTGAATAAAGTTTAGTTGATGCTAAGCTCCAGTAAACTTTAGTTGATGCCGAGTAATTTCACAGAGGATTTCGAGTAACACAGTGTGTTCCGAGCATCAGAAGATTGATAATGTTGAGTTGTTACATTATTTCAAAGATCATGGATTCACCAAATATAAGCCAACAAGTTTGTTTTCTTGGATTTTGTGAACCAGGTGGAAGATAAGGATGATGAGATGATGGCACAGAATCCTAGGTAAATAATTTTGAGGCAAATTCAAAGTGGATTCTAGAGGAAGTTTCTAGAATGGATATGGAATGTGGGGTAGATACATTGTATCCTACCTAACCCATCTAAACCTTAATTTGGATGATGGAGAATAAGCAGCAAAATATCTAATTTCCTATTTATAGGAATGGCTGGTCATGAAGCAAGGTTGTCATATGCAAGAGCCTAAGGGAGACAAGAGGTCAAAGGGGTTTTGCTTCATCAAGTGACCTAAGAGAAGAGTCTGCAATCACATGTTAAGCAACAAGACTTAAGAAGATATATGCTTGAAGGGTGAACAAGCTATTAGAGTTGCAAATAATGAAGGCCAAGTGGAATGGAGGACTAAATAGAGATCTATAATATATAAATGAAGTTGTAAGTTGTATTAGATCAAGCCTTACTGCTACTCTCCAACAATTGTATCAATTTAGGGTAAATCCTTTGGATTAAGGTTGACCTAACAGTCATTTGTAAATCCTTTAACTGGGTGGCAGTCCAAGTGAATGGCCTAAAGTCCTTTAAGAAGGCTCACTTCTAACAGGGTGATTGAAATCCTTTAACATGGTCACATTTAACAGTGTGTAGTGTAACCTTTAATAGGGTTAGCCTTTCACATGGCATCACTTTAGAAGAGTGAAAAGGAGTAGCATGTTACTGGTGGTTTTTCCCAAATTGGGTTTCCATGTAAATCATTGTGTTATGTGTGTTGATCAATCTATTATGTTTCATGCTTTACATTTTTGCAAGTTGATTTTATAGTAACCTACTAGTTTTGAGTGATTGCATAATCTTATGGATGTATGCTTAGATATAAATGTTTTATTGGTTCACTAAGTTGTGAAAAGTTTTATTTGTACATCTAGACCTTGGATAATTGATTTACCCCCCCTCTTAGTTATTCTAAAGTAATTCCAACATTAATTTAACATGATATACTAAAATTTGATTAAGTTTAAAATGGTGAATAGTCAAAATTGACATATTGTCAATGGGTCTTTGGTCTATTCATGAAGTTGGATGACTCACCAAAAGCTCACTAGGGATCAAGTCTTGCTGAGTGTAAGACTCCAACATCATAAGGGATGAGGTCGAAATCATTCCCTAGGCAATTTTGAACATAGGCACGCTTCCTCTCTCAAGTCTCAATCCTTGTTTGAAAAAAAATTGACTTTCTTTTTCCAAACTTAATTTTTTACTTACTATTAAATTTAAAATGGCCTTCCCACACAAATAAACTATAGACAACAAAGAAAGTAATTACATTGTAATAGGTCACAAACTGACTAGATCTACATGAGTCTCTATTGATTCATCTATATTTTGGAGTGGTGTATACTAAAGTCAAACAAACCTTTCAAATATAATACCCTTCTTGGGTACTTCTCTAAGCATTATGCAAGAATATGTTTTTGTGTTAAGCCATAGTTTTGGGAAACACTTTAATGTTTCTCTTATTACTACTTGTCTATAGACTAAGTACTATTGTGATACTTTTTATAATTTATTCTTTAACTAGTGATTAAAGTACATTGTGAGGACCAATCACAACTTTCTTTCTACACATACACACACACATGATATGTTTTTAACTTTATAAATTATAAGAATAATTTATTGCTCATATAACTGGTTTAATGTAACACCCCTTGTTTACTATCATTGTAGACTTCACTATTAAAGTTCTATTTGACTCTTTTGCATACATGTTAGCCCTTAACTGATATTCGAAATATGATACTTTGATATATAAGGTAATTGATCATACCAGATAGTAATGGTTACTTACTTGCAATGATGATATATTCACATGTCTATTTGATGATTATGGTTACTTTTCTAATGATGATGCTTTAATTACTCTTAGTTAGTAAATGAATGATGATATTTCAAGAATGATGAAGAGTTTTCAAATTTTTATAAAACAAATATTTAGGATACCATCTACTTTAGTTGAAAAGTATACAAATGACATTTTCTTCATGGTAGAAATAGATGTAACCTATATGGAAGTAGTAGCACCAAGAGTGAAGTTCATTGACCCTATGGGTTATGAGATGAGTTAAGAATTGATTGAAGGGTATGTAAAAATCATCTTGGAATTTGACAAAGATATGGAATGTCCTAGATGTGGGACATATGAAGAGAGAGTTAAGGAAGTTCATAGTGAACTTCATAGCAAGGATATAAAGAAGAAAGTTGAAAATAAAATTGATGCAATCCTAAAGGAATCAAGCAAGACAAGAAAAAAATACAAAGAGGAAATAGGTATATCTATTGAGATGAAGGCTAGTGGATAGATAGATGTCTTAGTTTCTAGTAGTAGGAGTCATAGTAGCAGGTCCATCCACTCAAATCCTTAGTGCACCATATGTTAGAGTATCCTAGGTACAACTTATTGTTGTAAAACCTAAAAAAAAGAAGAAAGATGAAGAGGAGGTGAGGGTAATAGGAGAACAAGTAGTCACCCCTCTTAGCACAAGGAAGTCAGAAAGACTTACAAAGGTGAAACAAGAAGCAACATATTCACAATCCAAGAAAAGAACAAAGCACTTACCAAGTAGACTAGAGAAGTGGAGAAAAAAGCTATAGATGATTGAATTTGATGAAGTAGAAGAAGAAGAAATAGAAAAGTTAGAGAATAGACATATTGAGAAGGTCTACACAAAAGTAAAGAAGACTTTGGATTAGAAGCCTTGGAAACCAAAAGTGGAGAATTTGAATGTTCAAATCACTGACAATAAAAGTTTTGTACGGGTAAATAATATTTATCATTTGTATAGTAATATGGATAGAATGCAGTTAGAAAATGTTGTAGTTAGACACATGATTTTGGAAAATAAGAGATTTAAGGATATTCAAAAGGACATACCACAAGATCTATGCAATAGGTTGATAAATAGAAAAAGAAGACTAGTAGATGAGGAAAGAGGAATCAGAGAAAATCAAATCAAAAAACTCTATGAGATTAATTCTGGTGATGATATGGAGAGGATAATGAAGGGTATTGAACCGTTTTTTAGAAACAAAAGAAGAGAAATTTTTTTGATGGGAGGCAACTATGCAGAGGTAAATAAAGAGACTAAATTGGCAATTGTGAAATTCATGATCTCTACATCTAGTATCCCATAGACAACTAAGGACACTATGATGACTGAGTTAACTATGCAAGTAATAATTTCTATAGATGCTATGCAGATTGATAGCACTAAAGTGATAGTTGATACAATTGAGGATCCTTTTAAGGATTATGGTACAAATATTTTTGGAAATATAACTAGTTATACCATCTTTGAGAAAGAAAATGAAGAACAAGAAGAGAAAAATAAAGTGGAGAAGAATAGAAAGAAAGAAGAAGAGAAAGAGAAAAATGAGGAAGAAGGGGAGAAAATAAAGAAAGAAGAGGATAAAGAAAAGAAATGGTAGAAGGAGGAATAAGAGAAAAGGTAGAAAGAAGAAGAAGATAGAAAGGAAAAAAAAGTAGAGAAAAAGGAAGAAGAAAGGAAGAGAAAAGAGGATGAGAGGGAAAAGAAGAAAGAAGATGAGGAGAAGAAGAAGAAAGAAGAAGAAGAAAAGAAAAATAAGAAAGAGGAAGAGGAAAAGAAAAATAAGGAAGAAGAAGGGAAGAAGAAGCAAGAAGAAGAAAAGGGAAAGAGAGAGAGAGAGAGAGAGAAGATAAGAAAGGAAGAGGAAGAAAGGAAAAAAAGAGAAGAAAAAGGAGGAAGAAGAGAAGAAGGTCAGTGTACCTAGCTCATCTAGGACACCCCTAACTCTTGCAACCTTGAAAAGATCTAATGATGATGATCATATTGAAATGATATCATCTTAGAGAAAAAATGTAATGAACCCTTTGGAACTATATCTCAATTTGCTCTTAATTCCAATTTAAATACTTATGAATAACTTCAAATATTCATTCAATGTATATAAACATATAAAATTTGTATTGATTTTCAAAGGATTCCAATATCTTGAACTATATGTATATATGTATGAGATAACGAATTGGTATATGGGGTAAAAATATATTTGATTTTTGGAGATCTCTTCTAATAGCCTATCTTCACTTATTTATAGCTTGATGACCCCTTTACTTAATTGGTGATTCAATCCTATAAACTTAATTATCTATTCCTTCTTTTATTGTCAAGTTATCTTTATTATATTAATCTTTTCCTTTCACATTTTTACTATTTGATTGCATGCTATGAACATGTATCGTATGTTGATACTCCCTTATACAAAATTTGAATGCCCTTTTTGAATGTCACTTAGTACCCACGTATTATCCAATGTGGCTGGTCCTTTGTGTTGTTCTGCTGTGACGATATTGAACCCACGTACTGTTCGACTTAATGTGTTTGTACCCACTGTTCACTTTGACTTGGTATATTTTGCATTCAATGTTCTTCAATACCTTCGACCAAACTATCTCTCTTTGATTCGTGATGTTCATTCCTTCTATCCCACATCCTTTGTATGCAATGTGATCCAATGGATTGACCTTGATACAGATTTTAATAGAGTATGTATGCAATGGTAACTTCTTGGATGTGATTTGCTGCCACTTCCTTAATCTTCCTTTCGCTAATTGCCTTTCCTTTCTATGGCAATGGTGAATCTGCAGTGTTTCCCTTCCAATGTTCATTCATTTCTTCACATGCTTTCCTTAAGTAAGGGTATGATCCGACATGACCCTTGGCAATGTCACCCTCTCATACCTTTTAATGTAACTAATTAATATAATGTGGTTCGACTTATACTTTGTGTAATATCATATATTATAATATATGATATTATTATGATATTAGACTAGGTTATATAATATTAGCAATGTTATTATTTTCTTTTATGTTATTTATTTATTTATATTTGTATAACATTATCCTTGAGTATGTTTATCTCATAATACTCATTATTATTGTTATTTGATATTACCTATAATTAATAATAATATATATTATTATATCAAATATATGAATATATGTACTTATATCATTTATCTATCTCATATTATTATGAAGTCATATATGTAATAATAATTTCATATTTAATAATAAATTCATATATATTATGATAATGAACAATAATTATGAATGATAATTTATTATAAATAACTTATTATGAATGGTAATTTATACAATTATGAACAATTAAGTAGAGTTATTATGAATAATAATAATTTATATTATTAAAAATAGATCATAGATATTTATCTATATCAATGTTATTTCTTATAGAAATAATCGATAATAGTATATGAATTATTATTAAATCTTATCCAATTATAATGATAAGATTCTCTTTGGGAGGATCATGACAGTCCACCCCTCTCAAATTTTCTTGTCCTCAACCAATAAAAATTTTCATATTTGTTTCATTTTATGTAACGAAATTGGCTATTAGATCCCATTCAAATTTTTTTCTGGTAATATTACTTCATTTATTCTATAAAAGAGCCACACATGTAGTATGCATTTGAATGCAAAGTATACATATGAATGTATGAAGACACAAATAAAACACGGGGCGTACACATTGATGCATGAAGACACAAAGTAGACACGATGTAGACACATCATACACAGCCTTGATTATATCCTAAAATTAACAATGCACAATGACTATATTTCTTCATTAGGTTTATGAACCCTGCAACCACAAAATAAACATCAGTACATGTATATAAATATATATATAAACTTTAAGAAATTCGAATAATAATAAGTTAACCCAAGCCAATTCCATGCTAAGCCCAAGAGTGGAACTTTGGCCCCCTTGGCCCCGATGGTAGGTGTTAGGCATCCACATGAGGTGGTCTACTTAGTGGATTACTTGTTTGGCTAGAAAGGTTCTTGTGAAAAGGAGCCATTACTATCTTTCTCTTAACTAGCACTACAATAGGGTGTCCTAACTACTCTCCCTTGTTTGCAGACTCCATAGGAAAGTTGGTAGGGTGCCCTTACTATCTTCCCCTTAACTAGTACTACAATATGGTGTTCTCCCTTGATTGCAGACTCCATAGGAAAGTGGTAGGGTTCCCTTACTATCTTCCCCTTAACTAGTATTGCAATAGGGTATCATAATAGCTCTTTCCCAATTGTAGACTTCGTAGGAAGGATAGATGCCCTTATAGTCTTTCCCTTAACTAGTACTACAATAAGGGGTCTTAACAGACCTTCCTTAATTGCAAACTCCATAGGAAAGTTAAATATGGCCTTTCCCTTAACTGATACTACAATAAGGTGTCTTAACAGACCTCCCTTAATTGCAGACCCCATAGGAAAGTTAAATATGGCCTTTCCCTTAACTGATACTACAATAAGGTGTCTTAACAGACCTCCCTTAATTGCAGACCCCATAGGAAAGTTAAATATGGCCTTTCCCTTATTTGATACTACAATAAGGTGTTTAACAGACCTCCCTTAATTGCAAACCCCATAGGAAAGTTAAATATGGCCTTTCCCTTAACTGATACTACAATAAGGTGTCTTAACAGACCTCCCTTAATTGCAAACCCCATAGGAAAGTTATATACAATATGGTTTCTATATAGTCTTTCCCTTAACTAGTGCTACAATAAGGCATCTTATAGACCTTCCTTGATTGTAGACTCCATAGGAAAGCTACTTGAAATCCTTAAATCATTTCTCAAATAATAAATTTTACACATTTATGATTACATTAATTAAGAAAACTTACAATTTCATATTTTTAACTATGGTTGAACTTCCTCGAAGCTCCATCTGTTTCCTTGATCATATCTCATCTTCTTCGGTGTTGTCCCTTCTAATTTTGGGTTGAGTATTTCCTCTATTCTATGAACTTGACTTTTCTTTCCACATTTATGTCCTAGTTCCCATGACTCCTTGCATTTGAAGCATAATTTCTTCTTAAGTCTTCTCGTTGTTTTTGAGCTTTCTCATCTTGGCATAGGTGACCCTTTTCAAAGTCCTCACCACAGTGAAAACATTTTCTTTTTGGGAATTCTTGCTTGTGCTTTTCACTCGTATTATGGAATGGTTTGCTATGGTTGTTTGAAGGTCTACAACTTGATGATGAAATTTCTAATCTCAAAGCTGTTTCAATGGCATCATCCAAGGATTTTGGTTTAAGAGCACTAACCAACCCTCTTAGTGAATATTTTAATCCTTCCATGAACAAGTAAGTGAGTCTGTCATTATCTACTCCTGTAACTCTGACTGAGAGTTTTTGGAATTCAGTTATATAACCTTCGACTGATCCTTGTTGCTTGATTTGAGTTAGCTTTCTAAAGTCTTCTTGAGGGTGCTTTCTATCAAACCTTTTAATGAGTTTTTGAGAGAATTCTTCATAAGGAGTAATATTTTGGTGTCCTTGAGTAACAAGGCCATGATGCTACCAATCATGTTCCGTGCCTTCTAAGTGAAGGATCACAAATTAAAGTGCATCCTCTTTTGTCATCGGGCTAAGGGTAAGATAAGTGTTCAATTTTTGTAGCCAAGCACGTGTAGTGGTCTTTTTCGATCCATCAAAATTTGGAAGTGTTACTTTATTTACTTTGCTTTTAAGATCTTGATTTTGCAGTCTTCTTCCTCTCCTAGGAGTTTCTTGCCTATTGGCTTCATAGAATTCTCTAAATGTTACTAGCTCTTTGATTTCTAATTCAAGGCTGGCATAAGCTCTTGCATTCTCAATAGCATTATTGGTTGTTTGTCCCTCTCCTTCCATCGAGGGGTCCTCTTGAGGTAAGAAAGGGGGTTTGGGCACTCGAGATGATGAAGCTCCATTATTTTTTGAGTGGTTTGAACTTATGTCTCTTCCACTAGCATTATTGTTTTTAAGATTGTTTATGGAATTTCCCATGTTTTGCAATGCTTGAAGAAGTGCTTGGTTTGATCTTTCTATTAGCTCTGCTAAAGTTTGGTTTGTCTGTTCCATAACATTTCTAATTTCATGAGATACTTGTTTGCTCATTTTTTCTCCTCTTGTCATTTATTATATTTTCAGGATGGCAAGAACTAGGCTCTGATACCAATTGTAATGAACCCTTTGGAACTATATCTCAATTTTCTCTTAATTCCAATTTAAATACTTATGAATAACTTCAAATATTCATTCAATGTATATAAAAATATAAATTTTGTATTGATTTTCAAAGGATTCCAATTTCTTAAACTATATGTATATATGTATGAGATAACGAATTGGTATATGGGGTAAAAATATATTTGATTTTTGGAGATCTCTTCTAATAGCCTATCTTCACTTATTTATAGCTTGATGACCCCTTTACTTAATTGGTGATTCAATCCTCTAAACTTAATTATCTATTCCTTCTTTTATTAGTAGGTCATCTTTATTATATTAATCTTTTCCTTTCTCATTTTTACTATTTGATTGCATGCTACGAACACGTATCGTATGTTGATACTCCCTTATACAGAATCCAAGTGCCCTTTCTGAATGTCACTCAGTATCCGCGTATTATCCAACATGGCTGGTCCTTTATGTTGTTTTGCTACGACGATATCACCCACGTACTATTCAACTTAATGTGTTTGTACCCACTATTCACTCTGACTTGGTATATTTTGCATTCAATGTTCTTTAATACCTTCAACCATGCTATCTCTCTCTGATTCATGCTGTTCATTCATTCTATCCCACATCCTTTGTATCCAATGTGATCCAATGGATTGACCTCGATATAGATTTTGACAGAGTATGTGTGCAATGGTAACTTCTTGAATGTGATTCGCTACCACTTCCTTAATCTTCCTTCCTCTAATTGCCTTTCCTTTCTATGGCAATGGTGAATCTGCAGTGTTTCCCCTCTAATGTCCGTTCATTTCTTCACATGCTTTCCTTAAGTAAGGGTATGACGTGACATGACCCTTGGCGATGTCACCCTCTCATACCTTTTAATGTAACTAATTAATATAATGTGGTTTGGCTTATACTTTGTGTAATATCATATATTATAATATATGATATTATTATGATATTAGACTAGGTTATATAATATTAGTAATGTTATTATTTGCTTATATGTTATTTATTTATTTATATTTGTATAACATTATCCTTGAGTATGTTTATCTCATAATACTCATTATTATTGTTATTTGATATTACCTATAATTAATAATAATATATATTATTATATCAAATATATGAATATATGTACTTATATCATTTATCTATCTCATATTATTATGAATTCATATATGTAATAATAATTTCATATATATTATGATAATAAACAATAATTATGAATGATAATTTATTATAAATAACTTATTATGAATGGTAATTTATACCATTATGAACAATTAAGTAGAGTTATTATGAATAATAATAATTTAGATTATTTAAAATAGATCATAGATATTTATCTATATCAATGTTATTTCTTATAGAAATAATCGATAATAGTATATGAATTATTATTAAATCTTATCCAATTATAATGGTAGGATTCTCTTTGGGAGGGATCATGACAAAAAAAATTAATAAAAATAGAAATGTAAAGAGCTTGCATAAATCTCTTATAAATGTGACACAGAAGTTGCAAAGCACCCTACCTGTACAATCAATAAACCTTGATCCTTAAGATAGAGAAAAAAATTGATGAAAGCTTTAGATGTTGAATTCACAAGTCTATCTATTGTGGCAACAATACAATCCCAAGTTAAGCATGATATGCAAATGTTTTACAGCATTTGTTAGAACATTAGAAATGACTTAGGAGATCTTGATGCATGCATTAAGGAGATGAGAAGATGCAAGCAAGAAGGTAAGGAATTATATGCCAAATGTGCAATTTTCTTCAAATTTACCAAGGACAATGAAGATGAGTTGAAAAGGAAGCATGATGAGCTACATGCACTAGTAGATCAGCTTCAGCATCCATATTGGAAGATTGAAGACATTGAGGCATATATTGGGAAGACTTATGATGAGATAAGTCTTATAGAGATGAATAGAGAAAATGCAACAAAGAGGTTCTCACTTTTGAGAGAATATTTATCTTTGAAGATTGGTACACTTGAGTAGCAAGTGGAAGAATGTTTGAGAGTGAAGACATTATTTGACAAGTTTGTTTATTTAGACTTGAATGCTATTGAAATAACATCATATGGTTTGTGTGTTCTAGTTAGTATATCAAAGGGAGTCAGGGATACATGGGATAATAACTTAAATATTTTGAAGACAAGATTTGGTGACTTTATCACACATCTATCATCCTGATAGAAAGGTAAAAGAATCAAAATTTTGACTTGTATATAGATTTTGACACCTTTGTCATTAATGTCAAAGGGGGTGTAATATAGGAAAACTATATAGAAGATAATGTAAGGGGGAGTAACAAAATGCTTGTTTAATAGTATGATTTATAAAGAAAGGGGAGCAGTAATTATGCAAATTATCATAATGTATTAGGAGATATAAGGAAAGTTTTGATCAATATTTTGGGACTTGGCCAATTTTCCCATATGTTGTCATCAATGCCAAAGGGGGAGATTGCTGTAAATTTGGCTAAGTAGGATAAGTTTTAAAAGAGTTAAAGTTTTCATTTATGGAAACATACATCTTGTATAAAGAAGGAATCATGTGCAGATGAAGATTCTACAATTAGAAGTGAAAATTGTCTAGATAAGATAGTTTATCTAGCAAAATAGAGATAATTTTGGTATGTACAGTTGACAGAGGCATTATTATCAAGTGCACAATTGGGTATGGACAATACAGAGTGTTAGGATGATGACTATGAGAGTGTGAGTCAGTATAGATAGTATGAAAGGGTTATGCAGTTTTACCAGTTACAACAGTATACAGACAGGAACAAACTATAACAGAGAATGGGAAATTATGAGTCAAGGAATTATTTTATATTGAATAACTAGGGATGAAATCATTGATGTTAACCCTAAGAGGGAAAGATCTAGTCTTGTATTTTTCTAAGCATGTGAAAGCTTGAAGGCCAACTGGATAGTTTGTGTAAGTTGTAAACGTATAAAGGAAATATTGTGATAAGTGAAGTTGTGTAGAAGTTGAAAATGATATGTGAACTTATGTGAAAGTTTTATATATGATATGTGAGCAATATGTGATGAAAATTTTGATGTAATATTAGAAATAAAAGACTAATCAAATTTATATCAAATATTTAAAATATTAACAACAAGCAAGAGGCTTTTGTATCTAACTTTTTATCAAGGAACTATATTGTATATTGCATGTTTGGGTAGTGGGCTCATCTTGCATGCATCTTGTAATTGTTCATAAAAACTCCTAATAGGGTTAAGGCTTTTAATAAGGCCTATTACTCTAACAAGGATTGAGACACTATAGGCATGCAATAGACTCCTAATAGGATCAAAATCCTTAACTGAATACTATTGATTAGTGGATCATTTTGTGGGTAGCATCCCTGTCGATGTTTTCCCTTGGCTAGAGTTTCCCTAGTTAACAAATATGGTGTTATGATTTCTCTTATTGCATGGTTATGTTTACTATTTAGCTTTGTTAGTTTACTTTCATATGCCAGTTATAAGGCAATTAATAATATCCAATAATGGATTAAAGTTTGTAGAATACTGATTCACCCCCCCTCTCAGTATTCCCAATTTCTAACAATGCTCACACACATGACTTTGAAAATAGACATGCTCACACCAACTATAGCAATACATTTATGAACAACCTACCTTGTGGCAACAATGGGATCAACACTCATTCAAGATCTTCAAGGACACATGTAGCATGATTTTCCTCACCACCTAGACCCTTGAATTCACACCATAAGAGTGAGGTAGACAATGAGGTTACTAGTCAAGATCTCATGAAATTCCAACAAGATGAGTTTCTCCAAAAAATTATGCTTAAATCCTTAGAGCAAAATGGAGATCAATATTTTAAATACATGACTTCTCAGGGATGGAAAATCTATCATGATTATGATTTCCAAAGGATCATTTAGAGAAGAGAGGTAGTCGAAGATGAGATCCTAAAGAAATAAATACAAGAGTTGCAAAGTCAACTTTCCAAAATATAAATAGTGATATATCAACCCTAAACCTCCATTATGGAAACCATATGTTCTCTTTCATTTGATAGAAGTCTCTACATGGTGTCATTTCCTTGAGATATAGAGGTTCCTAAGTATGAAAAATATGATGGAAATGGTGACCCACATGACCATGTACAACAATTTATGCTCTTAGCATGGATTTCATGCATGAGAACATAAGGAGTTTAAGGGGATAAGCTATGGAATAGTCTACCAAGTTTTCATCTCCTCTTAAAACATTTGACAAACCTGTGTAGTGGTTCATACAAGATACAACATCCTATATCCATGTTGGATCTTTGGAACATAAAATAAAGACAAGGAGAATCGTTTGCCACATACTTACAACAATGGAGAGCACTACTTCTAGGTATCCCAAAAAAATTCTTAAGACTAAAAAGATTAAGATCTTTGTTGCACACTCATGCCTAAATTATATTATGCTCTTAGGAAGAAACTATTTACAACCTTCAATGACATGGTTTAAAGTGCCTATCATATTGAGGTTGTTGTAAAAAGGGGAGGCATTGTCTTAAACAAGGATTAAAATGGTAATGGAAATGAGAAGGATAAGAGAAAGCCATGGACCAAAAAAAAGTATCTGGTCAATGATGGAATTGTAGACACTTCTAAGACTAAGGAGTCAACCTTTCACTTAACCAATGCTATATCAAAAGACCACAAAGACACAATCTTTCAAAAAGGTTAAGAAACCTTCTAAACCTAGATACACTTACACCTCAATGGTTGAATCATATGAAGTGGTCTTGAAAAATTTACTCCCTAATAAGCTTATTACAATTCCTAATAACTCCCAACCTTACGACCTAGTTGTAAAACCCAATTGGTGGAGGGACGACCAATTTTGCAATAATCATCAAAACAAGGGTCACAATAATGAGAATTTCTTCAAACTCAAGGAAATTATACCCGTCCTCATTGATGAAGGGAAGGTTTTAATAGATAGCTTAACTAAGAACTTAGATCACAAGGCCTTTAAGGATCTTATCCTAAAGTATGAGAGAGGAGAAACATCCAACAACAATAAGAAAAGTCATGATGCAAAGATCAATTATACTTATGCCAACACAGACAATGTCATCAACATGATCGAGCCTTTAAATGAAAGTGTTTGCATGATGGGACCTAAATTTGATGAAGAACCCAACTTAGACATCGATGACAAGTTGACTTATTTTTTTCTTGAGAAAACACAACTCCTTTCAACACTCTGATATTGCTAGACCACCAGTTTTTCTTAGAATGGTAGACTCCTCTCATGGTAAGACTTTGAACATTATCATTCTGGGGCAGCCTAAGGTTATTCTTAAGGTACCTAGTGAGCCCAAGCAAACCTTGTCTTCTAAACAAATAGCTTCACCTAGTATATCCATCTATGACCTTGTGATTTAGTTGCAGCAAACTCCAGTGCAAATTTCCATCTGCAAGTTGTTAGAGTTGTCTCATTTGCACAAAGAGATCCTAGAGAAATCTCTATGCATGTATAATGTCCCTAGAGATATTGATATTAAGAGATTCCAAGTTATGGTGAATCACATATCTTCACCACTCTATCTCATGTTTATGAAAGAAGATGACAAGTCTCTTAGTCATCCTCACAATCTTTACTATCACATCAAAGTTCAAATCTATCGCACCCAAGTCCAATGAGCACTAATACACAATGATGTAGGGATAAATATTGTTTCTTTAGTGTAGTTCAATAATTAGGATTTTCTAAATGTGTAATCAATCCTAGATAGAAGACAACCATAAAAGTATATGATGAAGTTGAACGATCCTCCAAGGGTGTAATTGTGCTTCCTATCCATGTGGGTCCCATGGAGAAGGATGTGGTTTTCCAAGTATTAGACATTCCATTTACTTATAATCTTTTGTTGGGTAGGCCATGGATTCATGACATGCAAGTTGTATTATTAGTGTATCAGGTTTCCATTCAATGGTGCAAAGATTGTGATTCCAGGTGACAATTCCATGTCTATCAACATGCTTACTATTGCAGAGTTGCTAGAGCCACATAACTGACCTTCTAGTAATATTAGACCATCATTTACATAGTGTGAAAAGAAGTTAAAAAATTATGAGAATTGGAATGCGGGATTATACCTTGGGCTCCATTACAACATTGTCTATTTCCCTATATTCTTATGGAAAACCATATGAGAAGATAAGTCCTTAATATTCTATTATGGTTGTCTATGGGGTACCTTTATCTAATCCTTAGTCCCTCTAGAAGATGAAAATGAAGAATAAGGAGTTAGGGACTATATATATAGAGAGAGGAAGATCCAATCAATGAAGTTGTACTCACGATACCTATAGCTCCTAAGAAGTATAACAAAGGTTATTAGTTTCTCAAGAAGATGGGTTACTTGGGTCATGGACCTTTGAGCAACAAAAAATTTGCTCTTATTGAGCCTATCAATCACACTAAAGGTCATAAGAGTGGGGATAAATTTGGTTCAAGCATTTGGGGCAAGGATAATCTTCTCATCCATGATAAGGAACCTCCATTTTCTACAAGTGAATTAGAAGATGAGGTTCAACCTCTAGCTACAACTACTCTAGGAGGTGATTTTATGCCCTCCACCTCCCTTCTTTGGGAGGAAGATATACTATTCAATGATTACAAATCTGAAGCATCTACCTCCAAATAGCTCGAGTCAAATGAATCTAAAATTGAGATTCCTAATGCAAAAAGAATCATGAGAAATATTGTTTGACTTGTGGCACGAGAGAAAAACACTGATTCTCAATTATATGAGTGAGAATCCCTTTATTATGTCTCTTATGAAATAGGTTTAGATGTGGTACATGTCTATGTTACTCAAGCTAATATATTTGATGAGTCTCATGTAGAGTCAGATGGGTTAGATTTGCAACTTTCCTTAGAGGATTATGTCAATTCCTCTAGGACTTATCTTAATCTAGATTTCCTATAGGCTCGACCTTTCTCATCCATGGAGATTATTCCTTTCACATTAATAATCTTGAAGCCTCTACTTCTCTTTTGCTTATGCACCTTGATCCCATAGATTGGTCTATTCAAAACCAAAGATCTGAGCTACCTACATTTCAAAATGATTATGAGATCATATCTACTTGAATGTCATCAAATCAGTGGTATCTTCCACCATTGAACTAAAAGTTAACATGACTGAGACATACATCAAGTACCTTAGTCATAAATTGAAAAGAAAAATGAAAATAAGAGTTTAGATGGCAAAAACCACTTTGTGGTGGTGTTTGAGCCAAAAAAAAGTAAAAATAAAGATGTACCCAAGGGTGAAAACCTCTTTGAGGTGCCTAAGGATGAGGTACTAGGTAGTCTTCCAAGTTATTTTAAAGATAGATAATTAGTTTTGATAGAATTGACATAGCCTATCAGCTTGGATACTGAGGAATCTCCCAAGATTATATACTTGGCTCATTTTTTATCAATAGAAGAAAGAGAAGAATTCACACAGTTCTTTGAGGAAAAAAATATCAACTTTGCATGGACCTATGTTGATATTCTTGGCCTAGATACAAAGCTCATCATGCATCATCTATCCATTGCTATTAGGGTTAAACCTACCAAGAAAAAATTAAGAAATATGCACCCTCATGTTGCCTTGTTGGTAAAAGTTGAGCTAGAAAAATTCCTAAGTGCTAAATTCATTAGAGCTATCAACTATGCATAATGGATATCTAATATAATACATGTTTCTAAACATGACAAGTCCATTCACATCTGTACAAATTTTAGGGATTTAAACAAGGCATGTCCAAATGATAATTTTCCACTACCAAACATAAATATGATAGCAGACATGGTCATATGATATGAAATACATTCTTTAATGGATGGCTTCTTAGGGTACAACCAGATTAAGATAGCTCCCAAAGACCAGGAAAAAATAGCTTTCACTTGTGCATGGGGTAGCTTCTATTAGAACATCATGCCCTTAGGGATAAAAAATGTAGGTGTTGCATACCAAAGATCCATGCATATAATCTTTCATGACATGGTGCATAAGAAAATGGAGAATTATGTTGATGATACCCTTGCAAAGTCTAAACAATGAAACACCCATCTAGTTGACTGGAGTCTGATATTGAATCGTATGGAACAATTTCAGCTCAGGCTAAATCCAAAAAAGTGTGATTTTAGTGTTACTTCTAGGAAATTTATAGGGTACATAATATCAGCTAAATGCATAGATGTTGATCCAAAAAAGTGTAAACCATTATGGAAATGTCACCTCCAAAAAACATTAGTCAACCAAGGAGTCTACAAGGATGCCTTCAATCCATTAGGAGGTTCATATCTCAACTAGTTGATAGATTCCAAACATTTAAAAATAATCTACATAAATCATATGTATGTATATGGAATGAGGAATGTGAGAGGATCTTAGCCTAAATCAAAGAATATCTAGCAAAGGCACCCATCCTTATGCCTTCAATTAAGGGGAAGATATTGATTCTTTACATTTTAGCTATTGCAAATTCTCTAGGAGCTTTATTAGCACAACATGATGAGAATGGGAAGGAAAGAGCTATATATTACATCAATCATACATTGGTTTCCTATGAGATCAATTACATTAATATTGAGAAAGATTATCTTGTCACGGTGTTTACATCCCAAAAACTTTGCCACTACATGTTCGCACACACCATGTAGCTTGTTGCTTAAATTGAACCTTTGAAATATCAATTAAGTAAGGTTGCACTTAAAACAAGACTAGCGAAATGAATGATGATTCTTTCAGAATTTTATATTTAATACATCAAACATAAGGCTATCAAAGGGTGTAAGAACCCTTCACCATCTCTTTAGGCTAAGTCTATGATTTAATTGAACTTGGTGCATTTATGTTTATTTATTTGCAATATAACAATATTTAAAGACAAATAACACCAAAGAGCACTATAGAAATGTTGAAGCTTTATTCAAATCTAGTAGATAACTAGATAGATTCATGTATTTAAATAAATCATCATGGAACTCTTACATTTATTCATATGAAATAAATTGAGGAAAATATAAGATAAAGAGTACAATAATTATTAAATAGCTTATTTTCTCTTTGTTGGCCACACATAGTAGATTAATTGTAGTTGTCATACAATTGTAAAAATGGTTGTAAACTATTCATTAAACCCACATCCAAAATTAGAAGTACAATCAACTTGCAATACTAAAAGGAATCTCCACAAATCTGTGCAAATTTGACTCTCGTATGAAGCCAACTCTAAAGAAATATCAATTGGTATTTCATAGCCTTTGAATGATGATACATAGAAGTCTCGTATTCTCCTATGTCGATACTCATAGTCTTCCTAAAGGTTGAAACCCTTAGAATATCCACAACCCTAAGACAAATATTCTCCACAAAACAAAATTCACATAACATGCTTGAGAATGATCCCGTAAGTCCCTTTTATCCTTTTCTTATGAGAGCTCAAACACTTTCCTGGCCAATGTGGGATAAAAGATATATTCCCACTTTTTAATATTTTCACTTGAAAATCTATAGTTGGGGCATAAATAGTTCTTTTATAATTAATTATTCACTTGGACCCATCTATGATAACTTGACCCTTCATTTAAGTGACTTAAGTTATAATATAAATACTTAATAATATAAGCTCAAAATTTAATATTTATTTTAGCCAAATAAATATTAATATCTCAATTATTTCTCATTATATTTGCATGTTGTCTGAATTGGGGACTGACATGACCAAGTTGTATACGACCATACTTCATTTCTAAAAATAGCAGGGGTCCATCTCAATGATTCAAAACTTCCTAAAAATAGTAAGTAGAGAAAATGATGCCCAAATGAAGCTAGATGAAGACTAAACTGATGCTTTGAGCCTAGATAAAGGAATTTCATGTGCCACCAAACAAGTCTCCTCTATCAACTAACCCTCTAACCATCTCCACTAGCCTACGAGGGTCCACTAATAGGCTAATCAAAATCTAGAGTGATGTCTCTAGCTAGGAGGGGACATCACATCCACCCTCCCAAAAATTTCTTGTCCTCAAGAAACTTCAACTTTGAATGCTGCAAAATCTTCTCATTCTTCCATGTTGCATCCTCTATTAGCAGATCCTTCCATTTCACCAACTACTCTCTTATAGTGCATTGCTTTAAGTTCCTTTCCCTAAAATCAATGATATCCTTTGGCACCAATACCAATTTTCCTCATCATCCAAGGGTGAAAGCATTGTAGAAGGAACAATATGGTGCCCTAATGCCTTTTTGAGATGTGACACATGAAAAACATTATGTACTTAGCTATCACTCTGAAAATATAACTCATAAGACACCTCTCCAACTCTCTTGATAATCATTAAAGGCCCATATTAATGTGGCTTAAGTTTCCTAATGCCACTCTTTTTGAGAGTGGATTGGTGGTAAGGCTACAACATCAAATATACCATATCACCAACCTCAAAAGTCTATTCAATCCTCTTCTAATTAGCATACTACTTTTGCTGATTTTGTGCCTTAGTGATATTCTCCTTAAGTGCCTTTAGAATGTCCTAACTCTCCTATAATAAGTCTCTAGCAATAGGCACTCTACTATCTAATAGTAATAAAGCTGTGGAACTAGGTGCCTCATATCCATATAATGTCATGAATAGTGACATCTGGATAGACATGTGATAAGTAGAATTATAAAAATACTCACATAGATAGATCCACTTAACCCAAGCCTTATGTTTCCCTTCTATGTAATTCTTGAAGTATCCCTCTACCCATTTGTCCACTATCTTTGTCTGACCATCTGTCTAGGGGTGGTAACTAGCACTCTGAGTGAGCTTTGTCATGCACAATCTGAATAACTCGTACCTGAAGTAACTCATAAACCTGGTGTCCCTATTGTTGATGATGCTCTAAGGTAAGCCATACAACTTGAATACATCTATGAAGAATAAATCTACCACTTGCATAGCAATGTATGTATTAGTGATCGAGAAGAAGTGGGAAAACTCTGTAAGGCAATCAACAAAAACATATATACAATCCATGTCCTAGGCTCTTGAAAATCTTGTGATGAAGTCTATGGATAAACACCCCCACTTCTTATCAAGAATTTGAAAGCAGATGAAGTAAACTGGTTGGATAAGAGTGCTCTTGTTTGTTCTATTGGCATGTAGGACACTCTCTAACATATTGTATCACCTCAGCTTTGTACACTTTCCAAGCAAAATGCTCATGAATTTGTTGATAGGTTGTATAAAAACTTGGATATCTTATCGTAGGTGAGTCATGATACTCTCTCAACACCATTCTCATCACCTTTGACCTTGGCACCAAATAAATGTGTCCTTTGGAAATGATTAGCTCATTTACAAGGGTGAAATCACTATCCTAGATCGATCTATCTATAAATCTCGATGCCCATGTATCCTTTGCATACTCTGCAAGGATCAAATGTCTCCAATCCTCTGATATATTTGTCATCACACTCAAGTGGGGTTTTCATTTTAAGGCATCTTCTACTACATTATGTGTCCCCTTGAAATAGATAATATCAAAGTCATATGCTTGTAATTTACTTACCCCTTTTTTTTGCCTGTCATTAAGATCTTGTTGCCCTAGTAAATGTTTCAAGTTATTGTGGTCATTTTTTATGTTGAATTTGTTGCCCACTAAATACTACCTAAATTTGGCCAAAGCATGCATTATGGCCAACATTTCCTTATCACAAATGTTGAAGCTCCTCTGAGGTCCCTTGATATTCCTACTCTCATACAAAATTTGGTTCTTGTCTCACATAAGCACCGCTCCAATGCCCTCATCGAATGCATCACAATGAAGCTCAAATGGCTTACTATAATCTAGTAATGCTAGCACTAGACAAGAACTCATCAAATCTTTGAATTTATAAAAACACTCATGTGCCTCAAGTGTCAACAAAAAAACCCCCTACCTCATCAAATCTATCAAGGTTGATGTATGCCTGGAGTGTCCACTAAAAAATTGTCCAACCCCAAAAATCATCTCAATTGTGTTAGGTTACTGGAGTAGGCCACTTAACAATAGCATGAATCTTTTCAAAATCCATGTGTACTCCTTGTGCAATGACAATTTGACATAGATATAATAACTATGATAATCCCAAATCACATTTGGACTCCTTTGCATACAAGGACTCCCTACTTAGAATGCTCAACAAAGTGTCTAAGTGTTGTACATGCTCATCCCATGTCCTACTATACACCAAGATGCCATCAAAGAAGACTAAGACAAATTTCCTCATCTAAGGCTGAAAGACCATGTTCATCATGGAAAGAAAAGTAGTTGGAGCATTAGTTAGCACAAATGGAATAATTACAAACTCAAAATGGCCACAATGACACCTAAGTATTGTCTTCTCTATATCCTTATCTCTAACTTGGATCTAATGATAACTTCATCTCATTGGATCTGATGATAATGTGATCTTGAATGAATTTTGGATAAGAAACATGCTCTATGTAGCTCATCTAATAACTCATCAATTAGTAGTGTTGTCACTTAGGTTTGCACCCTTGTCCAAAGCCTATGCATGAGGACAACCTAGTGAAACATGGAAATGACCTCCAAGCTATGGGACTTGAACTGTGAGGTTGAGTCTTTGGAGAAGGCTGACTCTTACTATCAGGATGCACCTAACTACTCTTGGAAGGGAAAAGGGAGAAGGAGATGCAAGGAAGCAAATCTACCTATTCTAATCTAGGGAGGTGATGCACCAAAATAGAGTGTTTAGACCAATCTCTACCCATATATACACTTTTGAACCAGAGTGAAACTAAGGATATACACATTCAGACTTGCTTTAACCAAAAAACCACATGCAGATCATAAGACCAAGATGAATGACACAAGGAAAGAGAGATTCATTTATATTTTCACTCATAAGACAAAAGAGATACAGTCATGCAGGTTACAGATATCCACAAAAAATCAATAAGAGACAATGATTCTTGCACTTTCACACCAATGGCTGAAGGAGATAAAATAGAATGTCATACAGTTCAAAGGAAAAGGGAATTTTACACTGAAATTGTAGAGAAACAACAGAGAAGAACAGAGATTGAAAAAAATATACAAAATTTTCCTTTATAGTGCAGGCATAACTAAGATTTCCTCTAACTATAGTTACTTCACAACTACTTGCCATTAAGTCCTGCAGGGAACAATCATGTTGAAAATCTAATCTGGATACGGATCTAGATGCAATGATAGTTGATCTTTTGCTATCAAATAATGCCTTGAGAAGATAGAAATAGTTCCATAACTGTGCCCTAACCAAGTAGATGGATTAGATAAGAGGTGGAGTGATCCCTTGGGTCTAGCATTCATTCGAGGGTGGTTGACATTGATCGCACAGATCAGATCACGCAACAAAACTTGATTCCCTCCATTTTTGGTTCATGAATCAGAAGGGTCAACAAGGTCAACCGAGCTTTGCAAGCAAAGTAGGCCATGTGGACCAATGATCTTCCTTTTTTTTGCCACCCCACAAAGTCTCCCTGAGTTGACCACCTCCTTTCTTCACTAACTACGCCAACTCCTAACCCTGACCGCAGTGGTCCCCGCTAACCGCCAGCCTTAACCGCGTTGCCTCTATGTTAATACCTTGGTGAGGCCCATCAAGATGCATGGTAGATCATCGCTATGTCTCTATGGCTAAATATTGAGCACTTCTTCATAGCGACATAATGCAAGATGTTGATCTACCACCATCTGACGGCTGAAAAGGTACATTGCACCTATCTTTCGAAGATTCTGAGCCCACAAAACACTTGGCAACCACCTGGCACAACCTAGCATCTTCATCTTGGTGATACCTAGCCCCACTGATCCACATGGCACAATGGTGCTAGGTTTCTATGGGTAATATTCTCGCAGCTTTCCATAGCGAGATAGCGCCCACCGTCGATTTTCCTTAGATCTACTATGATCAATAGAATTGTACAACTGTGCATCGAGCTGGCTGAATGGACCAATAAAAAATTGCCATGGTACTATGACCCACCTAACAACATGCCATCGAGGATGAGCTATAATATCAATTTGGAGAAGGGTGGGCCCATTACGTCATCCACCATAGATTTGAACTAATCTGATGGAGAGCAAGATAGATATGACCTATCAGTGTATCAACCAATGAGAACTGGCCACGTGCCAAACTGTCTAACAAGTCCTCGCTGATATTTGACAGGGCATACTTGGGACCCACCGGACAACTGATGTCACCGTAGTAACACTTCCCGTCTGGGCGCTATGTCGCTAATGGCGAGGAACAAAGATTTTTTGATAGTGCCATGGCACCCACTATGGATAGAACAAAACTTGGCATCAGAGAACAATGAGGAAAAGGAGGACCCACCTGGCCATGCGGCAAAAGGGTGCTATGTCGCTAACACAAAATAATGTGGAACTTTCCATAGTGACATAGCGCCATCCGTCAATTTACCTTGATCCGATGATGAGGAACTTGCGGGCTCATAGAAACAAATCATAAGGTTTGATCATTTAATTTTTTGATATTTCTGGGGTGTTTAAAATAATATTAATCAGGGAAGTGACCGTTGGCGGGTAAGCATCTAAAATTCAAATTTTGGCAGGGGCGCAAAAATAAACAACAAGTGGGATGGGGTACCTATTTTTAATAGTCTTCATGTTCATAACCTCGTAATATATGCACATCCTAAGAGTACCATCCTTCTTCATCAAAACCATAGAATAAGTACAAGGAGACTTCCTCGGTCTAATGTTCCCCATAACAAGTAGTTACTTGATGGTTTTCTCAATCTCACCCTTCAATCTCTTTGGATGCCTATAGGGTGTGATCATGATGGGTTTAGTACCCTCCTCTAGCTCAATAATATGCTTAATATGCTTAATAGCTCAATAATATGCTTAATATCAGGAGGTCTATCTGGTGGTATGTCATTGAAAACCTTATCGTGCTTGATTCTTAGTTCTTATATGTCTAGATGGTATTTCTTTTCTTGTTACCCCTATGCTAGAATCAATGTGCAATGGGATACCCACTCAACCCTGTTATGATGCAACAAGCTCTCCATGCACTTGGAAGAAATTGTCCTAAACTCACTATATTGGATGGCCATAAGAATATGTGTTTTACCATCAATCTAAAATTTCATCACCATTTCTCTCAAATTGAGAATAAACTCTCCAATATCATGTAGCCAAGTCATGCAAATAACTAAATCCATGTCACCCATGTTAACCACATAGAATTCAGCCTTGAATTCAAAGTTGTTAATTTTCAATGGCAAACCTATGATCATTCTATTACACTTGAGGATATAGCCATCTGCTACCCTTACTCTCAAGCCCTCAAACTACTCGATTTGGATCCCACATCTCTCAACCAACCCAAAATCAATGAAATTATGTGTGGCACCTATATCTAGCAATTTAATAACTCATTGTCCAACCAAGACTCCTCTCATTCTAAATGATCTCTCCTACTAAAAACTAGTAAGAAAAACTTCTTTAAGCCTACCCTCATCCTTCTCTTCATCATTAGACATTTGCTTAAGTTTTTCATCATCCAAACTCTCTTTTTCTTCACTGGATTCCTCATTCTCAATTTTTTGATCTAAATTTTTAGAATTAGAATCCTCATAATAATCCCACATAACTCTATTTTCTTAACCCTTGGGTTTCAAGGAACAATCATGGTAGGGTCCTTGGAATAGAAACATGATTTTTTCATCCTCAAATCATTCAATGTTTCTCTATCAAGTGGTGCAAAAGATTTTTCTTTATTCTTAGTACTTAATTGATTCGTCTTGGGTTTCTTGAAGAATGGTTTAGTATGTTTTCTAGAAGAAGCACCCTTTTACTGAAATTAATTTATTAGGGTTGCATGCTCCATACTTCTATCCTTTTTAATTACTTTTTGTAAATTGAATGGATCAAAGACTCTTCATTGGTTTGGATAATCCCTCAGTGAACAAAATTACCAATCTCCTATCTGAGATGTCTTGCACCATAATAGATAAACATTGAAAGTCATTGATGAAGTACTCTAATCCTCTTGTCTACCTAAGTTGGGCCAACTCTCTAAAATAAACTTATGGGTCCCTATCAAACTTCCCTACCAGCTTGTCCACTAAGTCTTGATATGAAGTCACTTGGTTATTTTGAAGGGTAATCATCCCATAGTACTACCAATCATGTGCACCTCCCTCTAAATGTAGTGTGTTATTGCCTCTATTTATGTCATAGGTCTTATTGCTAAGAAGGTATCAAGCTTGTGAATCCAAGCCTGTGTTGTCATCATTCTACTACCATCAAATGTAGTCAAGGAAAGCTTTCTTGTAGCATGTTTTAATTCATTATTCTAGCCATGAGGTCTCCTATTTGGTCTTTTTTCCCTATAATGTTGTTTCCTTTGATTAAAAAACCTCTCAGATTTCATCCTCTCCTACAATTATGGAGCTAATAATTCCCATTCGTCATTTGTAACCATGAGGATATCTACAAACATCTCCTCTCTTGCTTCTTTTGTAAGTGCTACCACAAACTCATCTCTAATGAAGGTGGGACAAATAGGCCTTTCAGTTGTCCTAGAATGAGTCCTATGAGCTCTACGTGATCCCACTACACTCTTATTATTCCCTTGTCCCTGATTTTATTTTTCCTATGGGTTCATGCACTCAACCATGATGGTGAGTGTCTGTAAGGCCTAAGCCATCTATTGTTGTCTTGTAGCCATTTCTCTGAAAAATTATCTTGTTTCCTTATCCTCATACATATCTCCCTTGGGTTGGATACCTTCTTTCCTATCACCCATAGTGTTTGAATAACTATCTACAACTAGTTCCCTTTTAAATAATACTTGCCTACTAGTGTAATATTTGTGAGAGTCGGCCTTAGGTGGTTGCATGTGATTGCTAAAAACTCAAGATGATAGGGTTTAGCTCTAATACCATTGTAATAACCCTTCACCATCTCTTCAAGATAAATCTATGATTTAACTAAACTTGGTGTGTTTATGTTTGTTTCTTTGCAATACAACAAAATTTAAAGACAAATAACACCAAAAAGCATAATATAAATTCTTGAAACTTTATTCAAATTCTATAGGTAACTAGATAGCTTCATGTATTACAATAAATCATTATGGAAATCATACATTTATTCATAGGAAATAAAATGAGGAAAATATAAGATAAAGAGTACCATAATTATTAAAAAGTTTATTTCCTCTTTGTTGGCCACACACAACAACTTAATTGTAGAAGTTGTACAATTACAAAAATGTTTGTAAACTAATCATTAAACCCACACCCAAAATCAGAAGTATAATAAACTTGTAATACTAAAAGGAATCTCCAAAAATCTACACAAATTTAACTCTCATATGAAGCCAACTCTAAAGCAATATTAGCTAGTATTTCGTTGCCTCTTAATGTTGATACACAGAAGTCTCTCATTCTCTTGTGTCAATACTCACAATCATCCTAAAGGCTGAAACCCTTAGAAAATCCACAAGCCTAAGACAAATATTCTCTAGAAAATAATATTTACATAACATGCTTGAGAATGATCCCATAAGTCCCTAAATGATCCCATAAGTCCCTTTTATCCTTTTCTTTTGATCATAGCACTGCTAAACTTGTAGCTCCCACTAGAATATATCAAACCACCCTAGACTCTGCTGTTATTTTATTATGCTCAGTTGAGAAGACCAACCAAAGCCAAAGAGGAGTTCAACTTCTCCCTTATCACTACCTTTGTAAACATATCCACTAGATTGTCACTGGTATGCATCTTCTCCATTTTTAACTATCCATCATCGAAAATTGACTAAATGAAATGGTACCGCAACTGTATGTGTTTTGTCTTTGAATGCAGAGCTAAATTCTTTGCAACATGAATGGCACTTTAACTATCTGTAAAAAAATAATTATCCTTCTAAGGGTGTCCCAATTCTTCCAAGAAGAACTAAAGCCATATCATTTCCTTAGCTACCTCTGTAGTGGCAACATACTCTACCTTTGTAGTGGATAAAGCATTAATTTTCTATAACCTAGAAACCCAGTTCACTGCTGCCCTACCAACAGTAAATACATAACATGTAGTACTCTACCTAGTATCAATATCCCCTATGAAATTTGAGTCAACATAGCCCTATAAATTAGTAGTAGAGACCCCAAAGTGTAAACACTTACTGGATGTTCCTCTCAAATATCTGAAAACCCATTTAACTACATTTCAATGCTCAAGCCCTGGATGACTCATATACCTACTAACAACTCCCATTGCATGTGCAATATTAGACCTAGCACATACCATAGCATACATCAATCTTCCTACAACTGAGGCATAAGGTACCTTATACATCTTATCCTCCTCTTCTTGTGTCTTGGGAGACATCTCCTTACTCAACTTCAAATGACTAGGTAAAGGTGTGTTGACAACTTTAGCATTCTCCATAGAGAAAAGTTGCAACACCTTCGCAATATAATCAACCTAAGATAATGTCAATTTCTTGTTCTTCCTATCTCTGCAAATCTTCATACCAAAGATTTGTTTTGCTACCCCCAAATCTTTTATAGAAAATGAATGTGCTAACTGGTCCTTTAACCCCTTAATGTGATCCATGTTAGACCTAGCTAGAAGCATATCATCAACATATAAACATAAAATAATTTAGTTGTCATCATCCAACCTTTTAAAATAAACACAATGATATGAATGAAACCTTCTATATTCATTGTCATGCATAAAGTTATCAAATTTCAGATACCATTGCCAAGGTGCTCGCTTCAAGCCATATAAACTTTTCTTCAATTTGCACACTAAGTTCTCCTTACCTTTGACCTCAAATCCTTGTGGCTAAGCCATATATATCTCTTCATCCAAATCACCACGAAGGAATGCTATTTTAACATCAAGCTCCTCCAAATGCAAATCTTTAGTAGCCACAATACTTAAAATAGTGTGAATAGAAGTCCTTTTAACAACAAGAGAGAATATCTCATCAAAATCAATGCCTTTTTTTTGTGCAAATCCTTTTACAAATAACCTAGCTTTAAATCTTTTCTTATTTCCATCCTCTTCTTTCAACCTATAAACCCATTTATTTTGTAATGCCTTTTTACCTACAAGCAACTTGCATAAATCCCATGTCTTATTTTTCGGCAAAGAGTCCATTTCTTCTTTCATTGCAAACTCCCATTGAATATTTGTATCCACCTGCACAGCTTCATCATAACATTCAAGTTCACTAGCATTAGTAAGTAAAATAAAATACAAAGAAGGAGAAAATATTTCTAGAGGTCTACTAGGCTTTGTTGACCATCTAACATTCATTGGTGTGTGTGGTATTTTTTGTTGCGGTTGTTGCACATCATGAGGAATTGTTGAAACATCAACTTTTGGAGCAGCATCATCTAGCACTACATAATCATTTTCTTTCTTCTGATGTTGCTACAATAGATTTTTATACAACACTTTCTCATTGAATATGACATCCTTGCTTCTTACAAGTTTATGATTTGAAAAATTCCAAAGCCTATAACCAAATTCATTAATGCCATATCCAACAAATACAAATTTCTTTCACTTAGCTTCTAGCTTGGTTCTATTTTTAGAATCTATATGAGCAAATGCTTCCTCTAGAATACCATAACCCAAAGGAGTAGAGGGACCTCTATTAATCAAACATACAATAGTATTAACAACCTTTGCCCACATGTTTAAGGGTAACCCAACATGCAACCTCATGCTTCTTGCATGCTCCATTATAGTCTTGTTCATGCGTTTAGCCACTCCATTTTCCTATGGACTCCTTAGAACAATTTTCTATCTATGAATACCATTAGAGGAGTAATAAGCTTCAAATTCATGACTACAATACTCACCACCATTATCAAATCTAAGACATTTTAATTTCTTTCTTGATGCAGGAGCATCTAGAGGTATAAGGGCAATCCTGTGTCACCCAAAAAAATGTACTTAGACTTAGTTTTTGTTTCATGTGTTTTCATTTTTTGGATACCCATTTGGGTCAAATAAAGGTTCCAACTCTCACAGTTCCACTTTTAGTGTTCTGGGTTAGAGTTTTTTAGAGTTTTTAAGCACCTTGGGATACGTGTAAATGTTGAAAAAATAGGAGTATGTAATTGAGCCATAATTTTGATGAACTAGAAGGTGTAAATTGGTCAGATGATTGTAATTATAATTTAGAGCATTCCAAAAAAAGAATAAGGTCAAAAGGCCCCACAGTTTGAAAGTTATTACAGTTTTTCAATTTCAGGAGACCTCCTAAGAATGCTTCAAAGTCAAGTTAGGGGCATTAAATGACCTCAAACAAGGCCAATAAATGGGGGCAAGCATAGCTATCCATAGGGCTATAGAGCGCTTCAAGAGCTTTTTGAAAATGTAAATGATTCGTCAATCGGAGCCATGGTTCAAAAGTTATGCCTCTCGAAAGTTCAGTTACCATTTTTGGAATCTTCTAATTTTGCACTGACTTCTAAAGTGACTTCTGGAGCCTTCCATTTTGGCAATTGATGCCAAATAACACTTTCTAGAATGTATTCCTAATCCTTAACCCTTTGGGGTTTATTTAAGGACATTTCTGGCATTGTAAAAGGTAGTTTTGAGTGGAGTTTGAGAGAAGGTACTGGGAGAAGAAATTATCTCCAGATTTATGCTATTGTAAGCCCATAGGGCATGTTTTGGAGTCTGTTTCTCTACACTAAGTGTACTAGCATATTTTCATAGTTAATAAAAATTTTCGTTTCTTGTTGTGTCCATTCTGTGCTTGGGTTGTGTCCCCATCATTTCCAGTCTCATTTTCAACCAAGCATTTCCATTTCGTAAAATTTTGAAATACAGTAGATTTCTATCTAAGAAAATAAACCCATACTTTTCTAGTTGCATTGTCAAGAAATCTAACATAATAATGAGAGCCACTAAGAGAAGATACCTGAGCCGGTCCCCATACATCTATATGCACAAGCTCTAATTTCTCACTTTTATTTTCCTTCCTAATCTTTACAAAGCTCACTCTCTTTTGTTTTCGATACACACAACTTTCATAGAAATCCATATTAACACATTTTAGACCTAGTAAAAATTTCTTTGAATGAAGTACTTTCATATCTTTCTCACTGATGTGCCCAAGTCTATTTTTCCATAGTGTTGTATCAGAATCTACAACAACTATTTGTTCTCCCTACTCAACTGCAACAATTGTTCCTAAATATTTATTTTTCTCTGAAATAATCAAAGTAGAAGGAAAAATATGACCTGTACAAAGATATAAGGTGCCTACTTTCACACCTTTTGCTACTACAAGGGAAACTTTTGAAACCTTCCAATTTTTCTCATTAAAAGTAACTACACAACCCTCATCACCAAGTTGCCTTGCTGAAATTAAATTCCTACTCAACCTTGGAACATGTCTTATCCCTAATAATCTTAACTTTTTCTTTTCCAACAATCTGATAGGATTCATTATCCCCCAATTAAACAAGCCCATAATCCCCTTCGACATAATCAAGGAAATAACCTCTATGAGATGTAGCATGAAATGAAGCACCAAAATCTAAAACCCATGAATCATCAACACTTTCTAAAGATAGAAGCAAAGCATCCTTTTTGGATTTGTTACTTACCACATTTTCTTCCTTGTTCCCTTTTAGTTTATCTCTTTCATTGTTCTTTTGAGTCCATCAATCTTTCTTATTATGCCCTAATTTCCCATAGTACTAGCAATCTCTCAGTCCTCTATATTGAAACCTCTTCTCCTTTGACTTTCTTATGGATTTCTCATGATTTTAAGAATTATTTCCTCTCTTAGTTGTTCTACCTCTGCTTTGTGTGTTCAAAGCACTTCCTAATGTAGATCCACCTGAGGTTTTCGTATGAGTTTCTTCACTCAAAATAACACTAATCACATCATCATATTTTAGGGTACTACATCTAGAAACAAAATTACTCATAGTCATTACCAAGCCATTCCAGCTTTTAGGCAAAGAACACAAAATCAAGAGAGACCTAATTTCTTCATCAAAATTGATACCCATAGAAGATAACAGACTAGTAAAAGTATTAAACTCATTTAAATAATCTACAAAAAATCCACCTTCTATTATTTTCATATTAAATAAACACTTCATGTGAAATACCTTGTTTGAAGTGGAGGGCTTTTCATTCAATTTCACTAGGGTTTTTATCAACTCTTCTATTGTCTTCACTTTTTAAATTTAAATGTCACTGATGGTGCCAAGCATAATTGAATGCTTCCAAGTGCTTTTCTGTCCAAAATATCTCAATCATCATTTGTCATAGATCACTGATTCTTGGTTTTTCCTTCCAACAGCTTCCATAAATCCTTCTAATAAAGATAGTCCTCCATTTTCATCTTCCATAACTAAAAGTTCTACCCATTAAACTTGTCAACTTACCCTCATCTATCATCGCTCTCACTCAACTATAAGACCTTCTTGTGGAGGATCACTCTAAAAAAAAGGAAAAAAAGATGACGAAAGTCTAGCTTAAAAAAAAATGACAATAGTCTGGCTCCAATACCACTTGTTAGGATTAACCTCAGATAGAAATAATAGTTACATGCAACTATAACCAATACTAGAAAATAGTAGATCACATAAAAGAGAACACAAGACACCAAGATTTAATGTGGTTCACCCAATCCCTAGGCTATGTCCACCACAACAAGTCCAATATTATTATTATCCAGTGATTACAACCTGATTACAATCTGTAATCCCTTACGACTCAACACCATAGCAAGAAGAAATTTTTGCATCACAACTTATGAAAATCCCTAACCCTAAGCCTTTTTATACAAGCTTTTTGTCACTTACAAAATTAGGGCTAGAATAAGAGAAAAATAGTGGCCAACACCTTTTACAATTTAAGGACCCTATAGGGGTGTTGTCCCTTGACCCCATCTTGGGGGCCCACTACCCCCAAACCCCTGTAGAAATAATCTCGAGGGAAACTACGCTGAATAAACCTCTCAGTCTTATTAGGCTCCACATCACAACAATGAGAGCTCAAACACTTTCCTAGCCAATGTGGGATAAAAGACATATTCTCACTTTTTAATTTTTTCACATAAAACTCTATAGTTGATGTATAAATAATTCTTTTATAATTAATTATTCACTTGGCCCCATCTATTATAACTTGACCCTTCATTTAAGTGACTTAATTTATAATATAAAATTTTATTATTAATTAATAATATAAGCTTAGAATTTAATATTTATTTTAGCTAAATAAATATTAATATCTCCATTATTACTAATCATCTTCACATGTCATCTAAACTAGGGGCTGACATGAATAAGCCACATATCACCATACCTCATTTGTAAAAATAGCAGGGGTCCATCTCAATGATTCAACACATCCTAAAAATAGTAAGTAGAGAAATGATGTTTAAATGAAACCAAATGAAGACCAAACTAAAGCTCTGAGCTTGGATAAAGGAAGTCTATGTGCCACCAAATAAGCCTCCTTTTTCAACTAACCCTTTGACCATATCCACTAGTTTATGAGGGTTCACTAATAAGCTAATCCAAAGATAGAGTGATGGCTCTAGCTAGAAGGGGACATCACAAAGGGAAAGCTATTGTTGGTCAACTTGTTGAATTCCCAATCATGGAAAGCACTCCTATGTAGATTTATTTCCTCAATTCATCTGTCATGTATGTTACATAAAGTACCTGGAAGATGTTCTTTTATGAGTTGCACACTCAAAATGAAGTTGGTACTAAAATCCTATTTGTTATGCCTTATGGTTATACTATTCCAAAATCTTATAGGTTACTATTCCCATGAACTAATAACATAGTTGAATATGAATCTATCACTAATGGAATCAAGCTAGCCCTTGAATGGAGAATAACAAAGCTACAAATTTATAGATATTCCCATTGTATCATCAGTCAAGTTAACAATGGATATCAAACCAAGGATGATAAGTTGATACCCTATAAGAAATTGGTGGATGCTCTAAGAAATTAATTTACTTTTGTCACATTCCAAAAAATCCTTAGAGCTTAAAACAAGTATGAAGATGTTATGGTAACTTTGGCATCTAGCTTACAATTACAAGAGCATGAGTCTCACTTCGAGTTCTTGATGGAAGAATTGTGCCTTCTCACCTATGATTCCCCTGACAACCAAGTCATTTGCACTATCATCAGTCATGACTCTACCTATTACTCCACCATCTCCTCCTATCTATGGGAGCAAATCATTCTTGAGAATCTTACACGCAATGAAAAGAGTCAGCCATTTTGCAATGGTACCCATTACACCCTCATCTCTGGTGACCTATGTAGGAAGGGCTTAGATGGAACACTTCTCAGGTGTCTAGAGATAGATGAATCTAAGAAAGCATTAGCCAAAGTTCATGATGACATTTGTGGGTCACATTCTAATGGCCTTAAACTTTCTTAAAAATTGCTTAAGGTGGGATACTATTGTCCAACTGTGCAAGTTGATGCCACCCGATATGCCAAATCTAGTAAGAAGTACCAATTGCATGACAACTTGATTCATGGTCTTGGGCATGAGTTGATCCCCTCTATTACACACTAGCATTTCTGGCAATGGGCCTTTGACTTGGTTGGAAAGATTCAGCCAAGTTCATCTAGTAGACACAAGTTTATTATCATAGCAACTAAATATTTCATTAAGTGGATTGAAGTTTGTCCTCTTTCTACTGCTATAGGAAAACATGTTGCCTTATTTATACTAAATCACATTATTTATCACTATGACATTCCCTCCTTCATAATCACTGACAATGGGGGACAATTTAAGAACAAGGATATTAGGAAACTCTGCAAGAAGTTTAAAATCAAGCAACATTGGTCCTCCATCTACTATCCCCAAGGGAATGGACAAGTTGAGGCCTCAAATAAAATATTGTTAAAAATTTTGCATAGGATGGTTCACAAATCAGGAAGGGATTGACACCTATAGATTAATCCCGCACTATGGGCATATAGGACTACCATATGCACCCCCACCAAGGCTATACCCTTTGTACTAGTCTATGGTTTTGAGGTCATCCTCCCATTAGAGGTTGAGATTCCCTATTTATGAGTCTCTTTGAAAAGAATGGTCTCCGATGAGGGCTATAGGGCCATGAGTATTCATGAGCTTAAGACTCTAGATGAGCGACAAAAGTCTACCTTCGATCACATGCAAGCTTACCAGAAGAGGTTTTCTACCAGTTACAACAAGAATGTACATCTAAGGGAATTTCAAGTCGATGACCTTGTTCTTAGAGAAAATCCAAAAAATTAGCAAAATTGGGAACAAAAAGGGAAGTTTAAACCTAACTGGCTAGGTCCCTACATTGTTATTGCTTCTTTTGGATCTAGTGTGTATCATCTATCTAGACCTAAGGGAGAAAAACTCCTTAAGCCCATCAATATTCTCCATTTGAAAAAGTTCTATGCTTAAAGCTCATACTACTCAGCTATTAGTGAAAACCTAGGAAAAGTATCTTTGATGTATCACCCAAAAAAAATCAGCTATCTAAAAAACACAAAAAACATAATTAAAAAAAAAAAATCCTAAAAAGTCCTTAAAAAAAAACCTCTACTAAGTGGTGAAAACCTAAAAATAGGCACTACTTGAGACTCTTGCACCTATGTTTATCAATCTTTCTTTGCACTCATTTCACTTCATTTTCTTTTTGCCTAACCTAGCTTGGAAATGACTCTCGTCTAGGTCTAGGAGGCATAAATTGGTTAGCTTATTAGGGTCTCTTTTTGCATAGTTGTTTTCTTTGGCAACTTGCTCAACAGTTTTTTTGAAGACTCCCCTTGACATCAAGTGTTTTTCAAAACTTATAAGATAGCTTAGTGACAATCTTGGATGTTGTGATGTTTCTAACTAGAATATTTGAGTCCTAAAAGAGTGGTCATGTGACTTACACACATACACTTGAACATTAAACTTGTTGAGATTTAATTGAATTTATCTTTCTTTGAGCACTATCTATGATGGTTGTATTTACTGAGTGTTCCCTCCTTAATAGTCTCTTGAGGATGTCACAGGCTAGATGATTGGGGGCATGGGGCATGTTTTTTTTGTTTTCTACTTGTCGGTATACTTTATTGACCTAAAGTGTTGTGGGAATTTGTGCTTTTCCTACTTCACATTTTGGAGTTACAACATATCATCCTTGTCTATTTCTACAAGATTGCATTCGAGGGTTATCTTGGTGCTCATTCCTTGATACATGTGTAATCTTTTTAAATTAAACTTAGGGAATCTGATTACACTAGTCATCTTGATGTATATGTCTTTGATGCATAGGTTGGGGTTCCCAAAAACCTATCCAATATAGATCATATTCATATCCTCATAGTTATACTAGTGATGATTGTATGATCTTCTAATGTCCCTAATAAAGCTCGATGATGAAAACTAGGGCTTACTTATGTGTCCCTTGAAAATGTACCATTTCATTCTAGCTTGCATTATAAGACTCATTTTAGTTTAGCTTCTACATACTACATGTTAGAGAGCTCTCTCTTTATCTTTCATGGACACGCCAACTAACTATGTTCACCTCCTTTCACTTCCTTTCCATCATGTCTTTCACCCCTTGTCGGTCATATCAACTTAATTCTTCTCTAATTCTTGTCATCACAAGGGGTTCATCTCATTATCATATCTAATCCAATTAAGAGTTAAGTTTTCACATTGCAAGTCTATATCATAACATGAGAGCTAAAACATCAATGAGAGAGATATATCAATACATATGTGAGTATATAAACATAATATGAGCATACATATCAACATCACATGAAAACATATAGAAAAGTGCCAAAATACACATAAACATCCATCACATGATCCAAAAAGGAGACAAGTACACAATTCTATAAATTGAATCCAATCTCATATATAATGATAAATTAAGTACATGTATAATATGGGATCCAAAATTTGGATAACTATCTCAAAATATACATCAAAAGTGCCACAAGGGCATCAACCTAGTTTTGGCCCTAGACCTATTACTGAATTCCCCCTCATGTGTAGCATATTGCTACAGAGGGGGTGTATGTATCTTATGTAGGGGCTACATTGCTCCCTTTGATCTCCTTACTCTCTCTAAATAGAGAGGCAGCCACTGATCTACTAGAACTATAGCTATGTATGTTAGAGTAATAAAGTATTTTCTTATTAATTAAATCATATTGATTTAATTATTAAGTCACTTATTATCTCTAGTTTACTTAAGCTAAACTATAGACATATAATAATTAATTCTTTTATTAATTATTATCATGCAACCTAGGCTTGTTACTTGTTAGGGTTTTGATCTCCTTTTATAAGGATTAATCTATTTTTAATTAATTAATTCACTTTTGATAATAGAAATCTCTTTTTTCTCATCAAGAATGTCTCATCTATAGATCTAGGAATTCCAACCTCCATAGCTTTTGCTTCTCTCTTTTTGTGACATATGTTTGCATGAAGGTGATTCTTGGGAGCTATGGGGTTGATCTTTCATCAACTTCAACATGGTATCAGAGCTCATGGCTACTAGAAAGGAGAATTATTTTTGTTTTTGTAGGTACTAAAGAAATTGAGAGCTTTTATAGAATGGAATTTTCACCCTTTTCTAGTTTGATGCTATATTACTATTTTAAATGGAAGCCAAAGATTTTGCTTCAGCTTAGAAGATGCGACTTCCATGGCATAGTAATGACAATAGAGGTTTAACTGAATTTTGTTAGCCCATCACAGACAAGCCAAGATCATGCTCTTTCTGCATGGGTCTTGCCTTCATATTCTTCTTAGTTACACAAAATTTCAATGGACCTATCATGCCTTTCATTTCAAGATTTTGGAGGGTTTTCTATTGTTCGTGTTGATGCTTCCTTGATTCTATAGTTGATTAGTTTTGTAGACAATTGGCACCTATATTTTCAACTACCAATTTATTTTTTCATTGTTGAGTAGTGTCATTTGAGTCACTCATACATATTTATGTATCATCTGCATCCTTAATTGATAGATGTTTTGCCTTTGTTTGCCACCTATTAATTGTTTAGGGGCTTCTATGTAAATTATTGTCTTTTGAATCTTCGATTGATAGATGTTTTTCTTAATTTTCCATCTATTCATTGTTTGAGTAGTGTTGTTGGGGGGAATTGTAGATTGATCCTAATTTTCATCTTGGTTTCAAAGGAGGTTTTTCATTTAGCACTATGACAATTATCATTCAACAATCATCCACACTTTTCTTGTCTCTCAAAAGATGTTTTTCTAATGCATATTTTGAGTGGGGGAAGGGGGATTTGTTTTTACTTAATTTTCCCTCTTTCCTCCTTCCTATTCATAGGTTTTTGTCTCCTTAGTTAGACTTAGGGAGGGTGTTAGAAAATAAAGCTTATCATATTTTTTTGTTTTTTATCCATTCTTTATGGATAAAGCTTCTTTTCTTAGTGTGTAAGCTAACTAAGGAATACTTTAAACTTTTTTAGTTTTATTCTTGTTTTTCCTCTACTATATTATTTGAGTAAGTCTATATTATTGTAATTATTTCATTGTAATTAAAGTGAAATTCCATTTTTCATCTTTTGTTCTAATTTTTTTCTTTCTACAACTACATATTTTGTTCTATAATTCTAGCTAGATTATTTGTTGGTTAAGCTAAAATTTTGCATGGTATTAGAGCCCCAAATCTTTATGCCCTTGTTTTATTTATGAGAAGTTTGGCTTGGCTTTTAGATCTGTGCTTTTTTCTTTCAAAGGGATTCATTTTTCAAAGTTATTTTGTATTGACTCTAGGGATCACTAATTTTGGGTTCACTTTGAGCCCAAACAGACATCACTGTTGAGCTTAGAGTGCCCAGCAACCCTTATTTTCATATTAAATTTGTCCAATTTGGACACAGTTGGAATCTGAGGCAAAATAATATTGCTTCCCAATTAGGCACGTTTCCTGAGGCATTGATTTGATGATTTTTAGTTAAGAAAATTGTGATTTTTGGCATGAAAATCAATTATTTTTGTATGCAAATCAAGATTTTCCTGCACACAAAACAAGATTTGGTATGCGAATTGTGATAGTTTTGGTACAAAATTAGCATTCTTCCCAAGCATTTTTTTGACCTACATGTGGTTTTTTGGCCAAAACTTGCTCATTCGGACTCTATTTTTTGTAAACAAGATATCGTTGGAAAGTTGGTTCCAAGCTCATTTCAATGGTGTAGGTTATTTTTAGTTTTGGTGCTCTTTTGATGGTTATTTTTTCTATCAAATTCATGAGTTTTATTTTGCACTCTGAGAGACATTTTGAGACATTCTATTTTCTAGATTTGGCTCCAGGCACATCTCATTCAGTTTTTTGCTTTTCTGCATACTGATGGATATCTTGGTTGTTTTAGGTTCGAAGATTAATTATTATTTTTTAGGTAATTTTTCATGGGTTATACTATCTATTATATCAGCCTTATGTCTCTTTTGGTCTTTTTTGACATCTTTTTGTAGTATTTTTGCAAACACACTGAGATAAAGTATCACTCTATTGCATTTTGGGATCTTGCAAATCTTTGTATTTTTTTGTACTCACACTACATTATAAAGTGCCTTAGGGGGCTTCATGTTGGCCATATTCATCATTTTCCTTTGTTGAGTGAGTGTTCCTTCTATGACATTAGTCTCAGAATGTCTTGATGATACATGCCATTATAGGTGTTTGTACTTCTTTTGCACTCTCGATGTTCCTCATTCTTCTTTTTGCAAAAGATATTGCATTTAATTTCAATGTTTATGTTTTTACCTCTCAGCATTATAGGGGGTCATGTTAGTTCTATTTCATTTTTAGTTCGATGGAGTGAGCTATGTATTAAGTATTTGATCCTATATACTAGGTGATTGTAGTGGCTGGATACATATGCATTTTGTTAAGATGGATCATTTACCATATAGACATTCTTTCATTCCTATTTTTGGAGGCCATGAAGATACCTTCAATCTTTGCTTGATTGGCTCTTTAGACTTAGTATTCTCTACCTGGTCATGTTCTATACAATGGAGGTTCTTCAGATCAATAGAATGGAAGTGTTTGCTACTTCATGCTTCAGCGGTATTCTTCATGATCACCTTTTGTTCCTATCTTCTGGGAAATTCCCTAGTTTGGAGGCTTCTTTAGTCCTTCACTAGTTCTTCTTAGCATTGTTTCTATCTCTTTTTGGAGTAGGGTTACTCCTATGTGGTTTTCTCTCTTTCTCTTCTTTTCAAAGATTCAATTGTGCTTGGGTACCTCATCAGGCCTTGTTTTTGGGACCCAAATTTACTTTCAGTAGTAGTTTCTGGATTTTTAGCTACTCCCTAAGTTTATCTTAAGGGGGAGTGTTAGAGTAATAAAGTATTTTTTTATTAATTAAATCATATTGATTTAATTATTAAGTCACTTATGATCTCTAGTTTACCTAAGCTAAACTTTAGGCATATAATAATTAATTCTGTTATTAGTATCATGCAACCTAGGCTTGTTACCTATTAGGGTTTTGATCTCCTTTTATAAGGATTGATCTCTTTGTAATTAATTAATTCACTTTTGATAATATAAATCTCTTTTTTTGTCATCAAGAATGTCTCATCCATGGATCTAGGAATTCCAACCTCCATAGCTTTTGCTTCTCTCTTTCTATGACAGGTGTTTACATGCAGGCAATTCTTGGGAGCTATGGGGTTGATATTTCATCAACTTTAAAAATGTATACTTTGTGATAATATGTTTCCCACCCTCTCTATCTCTCAACTTCACATCGAGCCTCTATTAGATCCTCTCATAATGATCTCTCTCACCTATCAGCCTCTAATCTTGCATCCACCAATTGTTAATCTCTCACTACAATAGTCATCCTTGGTTTTTGAACCTCTACCTCTAAGGCCTTGATTAGAGCATCTCAAGGATCCTCTCCCTCTCCAACCATAGGTTTATCCTACCTCTTCTCTATCCTCTACTCCTTGAAACTCTCCACCCATGGCTACCTAGTCGGTCCCTCCTCCTCCTCATCCTCTACCTCCTCCATCTCTGCCTAACTCCATGATTGATTCTAACTACTTGATGCACACCTAGAGTTTTTGTCCCTCTCTATCCTCTAAATACATCTTCCTCTATCCCCACCATCTCCAACATTGTCATTACCATCCCCTCTCTAACCCGGATATCTCAATAACACATTTGGAATAGTAAATTGAGGGAATGAGTGTCTTTGCATCTCCCAGGTATAGACAAGATCCATTCTCACATCCATGAAATCTAGGAGGTAGTCCTATTTCTCCTATTTTAGCCTCATTATATCCCAGCTCACTACAATATAATCTAGCATCGACAACCATTTAAGGCTCTCCTCTCCCCTAAAGTTGGCATAGGTAGTAGTCTTAGTGGACACTACCTGTCATTGCCAAAATTGTCTCCAAACCAGACTAATCACAAACTCCTCTATGATCTATGACTGCCTGCCTAGTAGTTTTATTCTAAAAAACATATATCTCACATCTAACACAAGGCCTCCAATCAAAGGAGGACAACTCATTAAATAATCTCCTATATTAGATAATGTCTTCATTGTGTAGTTGTGCTATGAAGCTGGAGTATCTATAAATATACATATATCTCCTATATCGAGGTTGCACTCATGGATGAATCATTTCAATATGATCTCATG
Source organism: Cupressus sempervirens (assembly GCA_028749045.1). NCBI lineage: Eukaryota > Viridiplantae > Streptophyta > Pinopsida > Cupressales > Cupressaceae > Cupressus > Cupressus sempervirens. Next base: position 743,436,605 of record CM053786.1, read on the forward strand.
TGCATACATGTGCTAAGATATCCCCATATGCCCATGTTCTCCCCTCCTAGTAAACTATCTCATGCAGCTCATGGTACATGTCTGCAAGGATGGCTAGCCTCCATGCCATTTGTCTTGAATATCCTACCAAATCCATCACCAACCTACCCTAGTCCAATGGGAATCCCTTTTGGATTATATCTTTCGCTAAGACCTATGCCACTAGAGAGCATACTAAACAATCTATAGGATACTACCCTCCATACTCCTCTACTAGTGTCTCACAACTTAGATGTCTATCCAGAATGGTGACATCTTAAAATAGCTCTTGTAGTACAACCCTCCCCTTTATTAGGACCTAATCATAGTACACTTATGACACACAAATACTCATGGAAATACTCATGATAAAGAAAGGATGAAGAAAAGAAAAACATATGAACATGCTCATCATACTTATTGAGTCTCTATTACATAATACTCATAGGATGCAATACACATCCTCTAGTGTGATGGTGGCCTCTCTAGTGGCTAAATGGAAGGTGTTATGCTCACTATGCCATCACTCTACTAGTGTCATCAAAATGCCATGGTTTACCTAGACATGGAGAAATTGCACAAGCTAGCCAAATCCTATGGTCTCTAGTGCTCCCTCCTGCTCATCATCTAAAAAGTGTACTAGTCTCAACCCCAAAACCTTGGGGGCCCTAATGAGTAGCCCCAAAAAAACTATCTACACAACCAAACCACACAAAACATGTCAATGTCTACCACGATGTATGAAAACAAGATCATAGATGCTCCTACTCCAATATACAAATGTGAAAACCAAACTAAACAACAAAAAACATGAGAAAATGCTCAAAATAGCACTATGTGATACTTCTTCCTATTATTGTTTGATAATTCTAGTTGCATTTGTATTTTGTGACACTTCACAAAGTATCCATGTGATAATTTTTAGTTGTGTGCTACTTCACACCATATCATGTGACTAATGGGTGGTGATCGTACTACACTTTTCCTAATATTTGTGCAATGCTATATTGATACCAGAAGTATCACACAATAATTTATAAAACTTTCATGTGATACTTCTAAAGTATCACATGATATTTTATGGAAACCTATGAAGCCTATAAAAAAAAGACCAAAAATGCTAAAAAGTTTCCTTGAAATATGAAAACTCATTGGGGCACCATATTGTGGAGGTTGTTTATGCAATCGACTGCACTCAAAATGATGCGTATGCATCAGAATACCTTCTTGTGCCATCATTTCTCTCTCAAATTCTCAAAGCTCTCAAAATCACAAGAAGACAAAATGAATTGAAAATGACCCTTGGACCCCTTATATAGTCTTCCAACCCAATTTTGAACTAATTTTTGAACTCCTCAAAATGGCACAAAATTTGCACCTTGGATAATTTCAATGTCCTAGACCATTTTTGGGATCAAAATTGAAATCCAAGTTCATCTTGATGGTCAAAATTACTTTTCAAAATTTCCTTCTTCTTCTATGTAGTTGGTTGACCTTTTGAGGCTTAATCTTAAAATCTCACTAGGGAATCTCTTCTCTTCTTTCTCATTCCATTTCATTTTTGTTTCACTATTCTTTTTTTGACCTAATTTTAATGTTTTATCTCACTTGTTCAAACTTAGTTTAACTAGGGCATACTATTACTTCTTGGTGGTCAATCGTTGGTTTCAATCACTTATCTGTCATCATGGACCTTACTTTATCTCAATTTGATCATATTTTTCTCATTTTTGCATGTCCTCATTTTAATTTCAATCCTGAAGGGGCAAGAATATTCTAACATTACTGCAACCTTCTCTCCTAGTATGGCTATCTATTTCTTAGGAGCATGTGCTTAACCTTTTCCATTTGCTCTTGATCTATCATCTTATTTTTCTCAACATATTAACACTCATCTCTCTCTCTCCTTGTATTTAGTATTGTTGCTAACAAACTATGTATTTAGGATTTGTTATCTCTCTCTACACTTTGTTCTTCAGAGTTAGATTATTTTGTCTCTTGTTTGGCTTCTTCATTCTTTGACATAATGTGTTCCCAAATCAATCACACATTAGTCAAAGAGGGAAAAATTTAATCACCTAAAAATGGCAACCTAGATTATTAGCCCCTTCTCAACATTTTTGCTAAAATTATTAAATCACTTATTTTTATCAAATCCTCAAAAAATAATTTATTTGATTGTATCCTACGGTTTGACCACTATATCCTAAGTTATTATTTATTTAAAAGGAACATGTCTCCCTTTTATTAAATAAAAGACCACATTCATCTCTTATCCTAAGTTGCACACATAAAAGTATTTTCCCACTTTAAAAATAAAAGAAAAGCCTTTTTTTTGTCTCACATGGAGACATAAAAATCAAGTCTTTGTGATTGGTGGAAATTCTTATGCACATGGATGATGTAAAACTCAACTCACCACCCTTGATTAAGTCATCTTTCCTCATGATCTCCACCATCTATACTTCTTGAAAAGAGGGAGCTCTCTCCTCATCTTCGATCAAACCTTTTTGTACTATTATTATGCTATAGATTTTTCTAGGTACTTTGGGAGCTTTGGAAGATATTGTGGCCTCATATTCTCACTTTCATATCATAGTAGCTTAACATCATGTTTCATTAGTGCAGTTTATTTTTTATGCATTAGAATAACACACCTAGTTTAATTAGAAGAATTTTAATATTCTCACCTTTTTAGTTAGTTTGAATTCCATATCTCATTTTATCACTTAGTTTTCATTTGCATTGCATTACATGTAGATTCTTAGACACTAGCATCCTTTCTCTTGTATTGGAATCTCCCATTTCATGGTGTACTTTCAAGGGGCTGTATTCTTATGCTCATTTGAGAGCCATTTCATTCATGCTTGTACTCTTTGTATGTCATGAGTAGGGAGCTCTAGGTTGGCATTTGAGGTTCTCAATCCATGAGATCCCTCAAATAGAAGGACTTAGAGAACTGAACCTTTTTGAGTGTACAATATGCATATATATAATGCACATATGGCATATAAATTACACACATGCATGCATATGTATGTGTGTGTATGTATATGCATACATATACAAATATTATGCACATGTATGTATATGTATAATTTATATGTCATGTGTGCATATGTGTGTGTGTGTGTTTGAGTGTGTATGTGTGTATGTATATGTATATGTATATGTGTATCTATATATATATGTGTGTGTGTGTGTGTGTGTCTGTGTGTGTGTGTGTGTGTGTGTGTGTGTGTGTGTGTGTGTGTGTGTGTGTGTGTGTGTGTGTGTGTGTGTGTGTGTGTGTGTGTGTGTGTGTGTGTATGTATGTATGTATGTATGTATGTATGTATAAAATCTTGATATCTCTCTAGACTAGCTCCTAAAGTCCCTAACCTCTCTCTAACCTGTAAGTTCCCCTAACTCTTATCAATCACTCTAGCTCCTAACACTTAAGTTCTCTCTCTCTCTCTCTCTCTCTCTCTCTCTCACACACACACACACACACACACACACACACATCCCTAACTCCTATGATCTCTTTCTATATCTAGCTCCTAAACCCTAACCTCTCTCTAACTAGGATAACCCCCATATCTCTCTCTTACTCTAACTCCTATATATATATCCTAACCCCTAACCTCTCTCTAACTAGGATAAACCCCATATATCTCTCTTATTCTAACCCCTAACCTCTCTCTAACCCCCCATCCCTATCTCTCTCTAACTCCTAACTCATATCTCTCTCTAGATATTGCTCCTAACAACTAACTTCTCCCCCTTCCTCTCTCTTTGGGTACATCATCTTTAGAGAACCTTGACTTCTCTAGATTAGATACACAAGTATTATATACACATGTACATATAAATTACTTTTCAACTTTAGGAAAAATATATACTTACATAGTTTCATTTAATAAATCAAATTAAAATGTTTTAGGTACACATGTGTACATACTTACATTTATACTAGAGACATCCTTGTCATCAAGGAAGATCAACCTATACCATCCCAATAGATTTATGATCACACTAATTTGGAAATCCAAAGAGTGATGGATTTCGTGAGTAGTAGTACTTGATCTAGTGTCTACACTAGTATGTGCCAAACTATTTTAGCTAGCTTGGTTAACATCATGAATGAGATTCATGGTACTACTCCATATGCTTCTCATACTATATAGGCAAAACTTGAGAGTAAGAGTTAAGAGGTCTCTTCGGGTATTTATTTGAGTGAGGTACAAGGCTTAGTTCCCAAAGAGACCTTAAAAAGGGAATGTTTCGCTCATTATGTGAGTCATAAGCTTATAAAGGGGTATCAGGTTACAACGTGTGTAGATCCACATATATCAGTATTTATATACCCACGCTTACTTGCTACTCATGGCCATTATCCAAACATCAACCATATTTCATTTTATTTTGCACAATAATTTTTTATCAAGATTTGCTTAGGCAAGGTGATGAATTACACTAATTTGCTACAACATTTAGGATAGGGGCATGGTAGATTGATTGATAGGGATGCTTTTTATTGAGTTTATTTTTTGACACCAATATATATGGTATTGTCAAAGGAAAGGCACCTATTATTTTCCCTACATTGTGATCCAGGTGGATCCAGAAAGGCTAAAAATTTCACAACCTCAAAATCTCTCAAAAAAACATCATTGTGAAGAGCTTGGAAAACTGTACCCGACACAACTTGAATGGGTGAAAAAAGAACCTGTTTGCTCAAGATATGCTTTGTCAAAGTTTGAGTCAAATTGGTGAAATAGGGGTGAAATTTGACTATCTTGAAAGTGTTGAACAATGGGTGTCAAATTGAAGAGCTCATCAAGAGCTTTCCAATGGCCTTTGTTTTGTCAAAATCAGAGTACGTGTGTGAAAGTTATCATCGTTCAAAGTTTGGGGGAAAAAAGTATTGATGATGTCATCATTATGTCATTAGAATTTTGGAGGAATTTTAAATTATATTGGGAAACCAATTCCAAATATAATTTAGAATTTGCACAGGAAGTTGTTTTATACAAACTCCCTCTTGAAATATTTTTTCATTATGTTCCCTAAAATTATGGAGGTGTTAGCTTTATTATCATTTTTTTGTAAGACTTATAATTATAAAAGCCAAAAATGAGGTTGCTTGTTATTTTAAAATGGGGATATGGTTGTAAATTTTGTTAATTGGTTTTATACCAAATAAGGGAAATATTTTGTATAAAAAGGAGGGGAATTTGGAAGAGAAAAATAATGAGTCTTGGAGGAATTAGACCTTTGGGTGTGCATGAGACTTTGAGAGAAATTAGTCTTGGAGAATTATTTTGTAATTCTAGAGGAAAATTCCTTGGGAGAATTTTGTATGTTCTTGAGAGAGACTTTGTAAGTGAGAGATATTTTGTAAGCATGAAGATATAGTATGTCATCTTCAAGTGCATGAAAGAGACTGTGAAGGCTTTGAAGCTTGTATATTGTAACAAAGTAGAGTTTTGCTTGGCAATATCAATAAAGCGGTCCCCGAATTGAGAAGCAAACCTGGAGACGTAGTCCCCAAGGACAAACTGCATTATCAAAGTGTTTGCATTTTCCTCTCTCTTATTCTCTTAATTCTTTCATTTTATTATTCTCCCTTGTTGATGTTATTAAAAACATAATTTTTTAAAGTGTTCAAAGTATTTATTCTTCCTTGTAATTTCAATGGTTTTAAAATATATAGCCACACATTTACTATTTGGATTGGGAAAGTATATCTGATTGTTGAAATTAAGTCATAAAACTTATAGATCCTAAATCAGATCAAGTTTGGTATAAGAGCCTATTTTTTAGAGAAATTGTAGGTGGTGAATGTTAACTAGGTTGAGATTGAAACAAGGAGAAGGTAAACTTGAAAAGTTCAATCCAAAAATTGGAAAAAGGACTTTTCCTCAGTCAGAGATGGCATCTGAATAGAATCTTCTCGAGTTTGATGCAGAAGCCTTCCAAAGATCTTTTGTGGAGTTAAAAGCTTTGGTGGAAATTCTTCTCCAAGAGAGACATGAATGACAATTGAGAAAGGTAGATAAGGCTAAGAAGAAGGAGGAAGCAAAATTGTCATCAAAAGATGGCAAAGGCAAAGGAGTTGGAGGTGGTAGTGACCCTCTTGAACCTCCATCCCCATCTTCTTCATCTTCTTCATCTTCTTCATCATCTTCTTCTTCTCTATCTACTTCTTCTAAAAAGAAACATTATGTGAAGACACCCTTGTTAAAGCTTGATGTAAAGTTTGATTTGCCTGTATATAATGGTGAATTGGATGCTAAAAAATTGGATAATTGGCTTAAGTAGATTGAAGTGTACTATAGGGTTCAAAATATCTTGGATGATTCTTTCAAAATCTAGCTAGCTACTCCCAGAATGGGAGGCACTACATTAGTTTGGTGGGAGAGTAAGATCTAGGATGATCTTGCTACACATGGTAAAATCATTTCATCTTGGTATGAATTTACTTCTACTTTGAAGAAAAAAATTTATCCTTTTGGTCATATGCAACAAGCTATTATGGACTAGCAAAATCTTAGGCAATGTAAAGGGTAGTTTGTGCAAGAGTGTACACAAGTGTTTAGGAAGAAGGCATTGACTCTTGGAAATCCTCTTTACATGCAAGATACTTTATTAAAGTATATAGGTGGAATGCATTCTTATTTGAAACATACAATATTAATGTTTAGTCCTTCTAACTTTGATGAAGTTTGTGTTCAAGAAACCCATATTGAAGCAAGTGGAGGGAACACAAGTTTCAATTCAAAGAAGGAATTTCTTCCTCCTAAAGGATACAAGAAGGGCAAGCGAGCAGCCATAGTGAAGAAAGAGGAAGGTGACAAGCCTACTTGTTCACATTGTCAGAAGAAAGGACATGCAAAAGGAAAGTGTTGGAAATTGCATCCAGAGGTGAAACCAAAGTGGTTTAAAAAGGACCAAAAGGGAAAGAAAAAGTCTATAGCTATTGTTCAAGATCTTGGATGAGATTCTGGTGATGAGACAATAATATTGGCTATGGGTTTGAAAGGTAAAGATTTTGTTGATTCTACCACTGATGTTTCATATGCTTCCACTTCAAAAAGTCATGTTGTTCCTAAAGATAGTAAAAGGTTTGAACTTTTTCATATAAGGGTGATTTCAAAGAACACTAAAATTGACACATTGGTAGATAGTGGGTCCCAAGTTAATTTGATTTTTGAAGAAGTTGTTAAACAGTTGGGATTGGAAACTACAGTGCATAAGAGATCTTATCCATTAGGTTGGGGGCACAATGATAATAGGTTGGAAGTCACTAAGCAATGTAAGTTAAGATTTGCAATAACATCTAAGTTTGTAGATGAGGTTGAATTTGATGTGGTTCCACTTGATATCTGTGGGATTGTGTTGGGTAGCCCATACTTATATGATAGGAAAGCTATCTTCTATAGGGAACATAACATATATCATTTGTTTAAGGATGGAATTGAATACATTATAAGAGATCATCACATGAAGAATGAAGGATCAATTGTAAACACAAGACATTTGAAAATGATTGTAAATGCAAGTAGTAAACTGACTCTCATGTCAGCAGCAACTAGTGAGGATCAGGTGCAATCATAATCAAGTCTTCAACCAATGATGGTAAAAGAGGATTTGAAGGGTTCATTTTCTAATAATGTTCCTAGGTAGGAGGTCTAAAATGTTGATACTTTTTCCATTTCATCAGTTATTTCAGTTTTTTTGCTTCTATTTATACTAGTTGGTACTATGTGGATGTTTGATGTAACAATGAACATTGGTGGATGTATGGTTGATGGTATTAGCAATACTATCTCATTCTTCATATTGTGTGTGATGGTTTAGATATTCAGAATTCCAACAGTTTGTATGGGTGATACTGGACAAGTGAGGCAAACATGCCCTCATTTTCATTTTATGTAAAAATAAACTTTTGGAGGTCCAAAAGCTTCTCAATGGGAAGGAATGATCTAGGTGGATCCAAAAAGGCTAAAAATTCCACAATCTCAAAATCTCTCAAAAATGACATCATTGTGAAGAGCTTGGAAACTATACCCGAAGCAACTTGAATGGGTGAAAAAGGAGCCTGTTTACTCAAGATATGCTTTGTCAAAGTTTGAGTCAAATTGGTGAACTAGGGGTGAAATTTGACTATCTTGAAAGTGTTCAACAATGGGTGTCAAATTAAAGAGCTTATCAAGAGCTTTCCAATGGCCTTTGTTTCGTCAAAATCAAACTATGCATGTGAAAGTTATCATCATTCAAAGTTCGGGGAAAAAAAGTATTGATAATGTCATCATTATATCATTAGAATTTTATAGGAATTTTAAATTATAATGGGAAAACAATTCCAAATATAATTTAGAATTTGCACGGGAAGTTATTTTATACAAACTCCCTCTTGAAATATTTTGTCATTATGTTCCCTAAAATTATGGAGGTGTTAGCTTTATTATTGATTTTTTGTAAGGCTTATAATTATAAAATCCAAAAATGAGGTTACTTATTATTTTAAAATGGGGATATGGTTGTAAATTTTTTTATTTGGTTTTATACCAAATAAGGGAAATGTTTGGTATAAAAAGGAGGGGAATTTGGAAGAGAAAAACAATGAGTCCTTGAGGAATTAGACCATTGGTTGTGCATGAGACTTTGAGAGAAATTAGTCTTGGAGAATTATTTTGTAATTCTAGAGGCAAATTCCTTGGGAGAATTTTGTAAGTTCTTGAGAGAGACTTTTTAAGTGAGATATTTTGTAAGCACGAAGATATAGTATGCCATCTTCAAGTGCATGAAAGAGATTGTGAAGGCTTTGAAGCTTAGATATTGTAACAAAGTAGAGTTTTTCTTGGTGATATCAATAAAGAGGTCCCCGAACTGAGAAGCTGACCCAGAGATGTAGTCCCCAAGGACAAACTCTATTATCAAAGTGTTTTCATTTTTCTCTCTCTTATTCTCTCAATTCTTTCATTTTATTATTCTCCCTTGTTGATGTTATTAAACACATAATTGTTTTAAGTGTTCAAAGTATTTAATCTTCCTTGTAATTTCAATGGTTTTGAAATACATAGCCACACATTTACTGCTTGGATCGAGAAATTATATCTGATTGTTGTGATTAAGTCATAAAACTTATAGATCCTAAATCAAATCACATTGGGTCCCTGTAAAGATGAGGTTGTGCATAGCACCTAGTTATGGGGATGATTTAGGGAGTTGTGAAAATTACGAGTACTAGATCCATATCCAAAGACAAGGTTGGTCAATACTTGATGTCTCATTGGCATTCTATACCATCTTATGCTTCATCCTCAATACACATGTATAGTCTGGTATGCATCCCTTCACTTGCTAGCTTAGTGTGTCTTACTGGAGATGTGGCACGAGTCATATTGACCAATTTGGATAAGGATCTACTAGATGCATATGCATTCATAGCTCAAGTGGATCATGGTATACCTATATCATATGTTAGGGATCATGTGGTTAGTACTAGGTCTCATCCCCAACCACATTCTTCTCATCACTCTGGTGATGGGTGTTGAGCTGTCATTTTGTACGATGCTTAACGACAGGAATCCTTTCGAACTCTTCTCTTGAAAAGCTAATCCGAGGATCAACTCCAAAGTTCCAAGAAATCTTGTGACCTACTAGAATTTTCTCAATTGAAGATAAATGTGAATTTTCATGAGGAGGCCTTTACTGGTTTGGAAACTTCGGATGAGATGTAGAATCTACTTACTATCAAAAGGAATAAAACACACACAAAAACAACTATATTTTTGTATTTTCTTTTTCTTTTATGAATGCAATCTAATAACGCAACTATATGAATTCCTAATCTAACCAAGGGGTTAATAAAGAAAATAACAAAGATAGGGTAACAAGAGATTTAAGCAAATAAAATGAAAAGTAAATCCTAATGAACATAAACTACAGAAACAACATGTCTACGAGTTAATCTTTTGAAAAGATTGGTGGGCAACCAATGAAAGTAGGATCAGTGCTTCCTTAAGTCCATTAATGCAATCTTCGATGGGGAATTTAGTAACCATATGATGTTTCACTTTTCATCAAATCGTGTGGCCATGGAAAGTGTGCTCATGTGAGACAAAAAGTTATGAAGGAACAAAATCGTGATCTCTTCTCGAACTAGATACATCAACGAAATTTGTACACCCTTAGCAAACACGAGAATTAAAAGATCACACCACCCAAAAAAATACAATAAAATTTTGGCTCAATGACATTCCATGAATGTACATCCACAAAATATAACACACTTAGGCAAGAATCACTACACTCCAAATGCAAGCACCAAAAGGATAAAGTATATATTATTGCAAAATAATGGCGGGTTGGAATACATGTTACATTCCTGAATTTATAAGAAATCCTCTCCTCAATTTGTGTTGAGAGTGAGAGATATCTTTATGCAATCATACGCTTCTAAACTAATAAAATAGATCTATTTATGTACAAACTAACTATCTAACTAGTGCTTAGTAGGACTCCATCCATTTTTATATCATTAATTGGATGCATGAGCCTTTACATGTCATAAAACAAAGAAAACATGAAAGAATAAGAAGAGGAAAGCCTTTAGTTGATGTAGAAGCATTTGGAAGTGCCAAAAATAGGAGTTCCATCTTTACTAGGCATCTGTAGGAGTTAAACTGTCATCAGAATGTGTTTCTGAAGCATGGAAAGCTGTAATTTTAGAGCTGGCAGTTAACTATCAGCACACCTCTAAATTCTCAAAATATTCTAGAACTACTGAAAAAGCACACTAGAATACCTAGCACACCTAGTGCACTAGTGCGGAAGTGCACCTTGGAGGCAAACTCAAAAAATACAAAATTTCACTAAGTGTCAAAATTGAAATTCTGGCTTTTGGGTTTTGTTCCCCTTTATACCAGAGCTATGTCTGGGTATTTTCCCTTAAATTTCTTGATTATCTTAGTGTCTTGAGCCCCATCTAGAAAATCTAAGGTGTTATACTTGTCTTTCACTTTTTGCCTGAAGTTTCCCACTTCTATCCGAGTTTCTACAAAATCTTCGAGTTTCCCATCAAGCTCCAATAAAGCTTCTACTATTCTAAATGCCTGCCTGATAGCCTCATCATTAGAAACTTCTTCAAAAGTTCTCTATAATTTCTCAACTACTACCTCTATTGGTATTAACTTCTCCCATGCATCATCCTCAAAAATGTCTAGACATGCATCACTATAATGTTTCTTTGCTTCCAAAATTTGCTCTTGTGCTTGATCCTTGAGCCTATGAATCTCTGCATGTAATGACTCCATTACTTTATTTTCATCTGCAATCTTTTCAATCTAATCATCTATTTTATCTAACTCCTTAGCCATATATACATCCATCAAAATCTCATACCTTTGGCCTTTAATTGCCTGTAATGCCTGCAAATCCTTGCCCCAGGTATGTACTTCATCCATCAAACCAAAATCTTGATTCAAAATTGCTACTAGCTTATCCATATTCTCTTGTAGGATGTGTAATAACTTCAGATTTCCTTGGATAATCAATACACCTTTCTACTCAAAACTGTCTTTCCACTATTGACAAGCTCTCAAAGATGGATCCAATTGGGTTGTACCCTTGTCTCTTCTCTCAATTGCTGAATTCAAAATATCTTCTAGATTTATGGGATCCAAGGGACCAACAACTTCACTTAGATATCCCTTTAGGATTTCATTTTTTTGCCGAAGTGTTATTAATTTTTCCCCTTCCTACTCCAAGCTTCTGAACACTTCCTTCATTCCTATTGTTACCATTAGCTTTACAGTATCCAAGGTGGGCTTCCCAAGCATGACCTCCTTGATCTATTGTGGAGTCAATTCTTCAACATTTGATTATGGAGGAGGGATAGCTATGTGAGCAAAGAGGTCATGATTGTGATCACTCATAATGAAGACTAATGCTTGTGCATCTTTTGGAGGTGATTCAATTTTCCTCAAAACTTCATCAGAACTTCAATTAATTCCATTCTATCTTCCTCCTTTGCAGTGACTTGTTGCTTCTTATTCCTTATTATTTCTTTCCTTAGCCACCTTGGGATATGTTATACTAGGGATTTTCCCTAAAGGATGAAGGAGTTTTCTCAGCTATACTCTTTCCCTTATCTCTCCATTTTGGAGTTCTCTCCTTTTGCAAGAGATCCGCACTAGGAGTCTTTGTATCCATGGAGCCCATAGTTCTCTTCTCTGTGTCCTTGGAAGTTTTCTGAGTTTGTTCACTCATCTGCCCTTCTTTGACACTTCATCGATGGATACTTGTTGTGGCTCTTCCCCTTGTACCTATTCTTGTTCATTGTTTGGAGGTAGAGGAGTAGTTGATCCGTTGTCAACACAAAATGTAACTTGCAATTGGGATGATGGCTCTACGTCGGGACCTTGTGGTTCAAGTAGCTGCTAACTCCAATCCCCCTATTGAGGTTGATTTGTTGGAGTATCTCTTATTTTATCCCCGATCAATTTAGTACCCATGGGCATGAAGTCAAAATATGACATTTGAAAGACATTAGTGCCCTCCATATCCTGCTCAACTATCCACTATTGCATATCAACTTTTGATGTGGTTGTCTAAATAGGTTGCACAGGGATAGGTGGCGGTGTCATGGTGGAGCTTCTTCTCCATTCCTCTTTTGTGGCTTTGGCAAGTTGAGTCCTTTGATTCAAAGGTAAATTATTCTCTTTATCCTCACCATCCTCTTCTTCTACTTCTTCTGGAATAGGTTCAGGGACTGATGGGAAAGGAATTGCTTCCTTAATCACCTTTTGTCTCCTCTTTATTAGAGTCTTAATCTCCCTTTTCTTCTTAGGAGTAGAAGGGGATGCTTGTACCTATTGCTGAGGTATTTCCTAGATTTCTACATCTCCTCGTCCTTCTTCTATGGGTGGCACTTGTGGATTGTCATGGGCCTCTGTAGCTTCCACATTTTTTGACCCTTGCAATTTTTCTTCCCCAGTCTATGTAGGTGCCTGAATTTCTCCCTCTTTTGGCTTGGCTTGTTGAGGAGAATTCCTTTTCATTTTTCCTTTTCCTTTGCCCTTCTACACCCAATAATACCCAACTAGTCTATCAAGTTGGTGCACATTTTCAATCTTATAGGTGACTAAGTCATAAATGTTGGTACTATGACCTTTTCTCCTCTACCTTTGGCTGGGCAGGCCTTGAGAATGGAAGACTACTATCTCAGGAATGGGCTCAAGTTTGAAAGGCCTTTTGATCCAATTTTTTGTCAACTTGATGATGTGTCTTACCCTATGGTTAATGTCTAAGTTCTCTTCTTTGTCAACCTCAACATTCATAATAGGTCGGTCACCAATCTTATCCTTATTGAACAATGGATCAAGTAACTCTTCCATGTCTTGCTACAAAATCTTCAATGGAACCTTTATCTTCAAAGCCTTCTCTGCCAGATACAAAGTCATCCTACAATAATCCCTTATGTATACATCATAGTCATTTTTTGCATTCATCCAATGATCTTCAAGGGCATCTTCATGCTAAAATGCTTTGCCAACTAAGTGTTGTACTTTCCCAATGTTATCAAAATATGGCCAAGGAGAGTTATACTCATCCAAGGGATACTAATCCCATTCACACTCAAAAGTCAAAATATCTTTCCTTCAATCCACTTGGAAAGGTCCTATAGTCATAGGCCATGTCCAACATATCTTATGTTGCTTTCTAACTCTGTCATAGGCAATCAAGAGTTGTCAAAAAATCTCCAGGAGAATTAATCTATCACTAGGATACCTAGGGAGCTTCTTAGGGTTATAGTTTTACCCACTACCCTCAAATACATGAATGTACATAATTGGATATAATAAGCTCTGACTAGTGATATCTGTGTAGCTACTTCCTCTAATATTCTCTTCACATAATTCCCTTCTATGAACCAAATTATTGTGAATATGAAAGCATCATTTACAATTCTATATTCTTTTCTTTGCTCCAAAAGTCTCTTCTTCACTAACTAAGGATATACAATATAGGGCCATGTGTTTGCATCCTACATTCTACACCTCTTATAGAGCCCAAGATAATCCATTACTCTTGTAGCTAAAAAGTATACCAAATATGATGTCATGTAGAATTTCCTACTATTCTTTATCGCTAGCAACTGCTCACCCAAATTCTCACTAAGAGTAGTAGCCTAATCAAGTGGCTCCCTACTTTCTTTATTGTCTCAATGAAATGCACCATGAACATGTTCAAGTGTCCAGCTACTTACAAACCCATAACTCTACTTAAGAGTATGATTGAATATACAATATCCTCCTTCATGTATCCTCTTGTCATGTCTACTTTTCCTATTCTCTTTCCTAGAGGAGTCTTCTCTATAAGGTATGAAGACTAGATAATCTTGGAAGCTTCCTCCACATGTTCTCTATACCATCTCTCTGCTTGCTCATAGGTTAGTCTAATGAATTGATCTGCCCTTGGGAGATGGAATGCTTTTTCAATGTTCTTGGGTCAAAGATTGAGAATGATCTCTCCTGTTATGCTCTTGTCTACCCTCTTTTCAAGAAATTTTTTTTCTACTAGTGTCATGATTAGTTTTGAGGATTGTACTAATACTGGGTGTGATTCTACATTAACAAACGCTGACTGGATCAATGCGAAAATCATCTGAGACCTCTCAATTGGTTTTTTGCATATTTTTAAGAACTCTCCCAAATTTTTGTAACCCAAATCTGTGTCTCGAATCTCAGAATACTCATCCTAGAATTGTGACTTCATAGGAACACCCTAGAACTTGAATACTATTGGTTTTGGTGCCATCTTCTCTGGATGGGAGGATGATAAAGATACCATCTATTCTACACAAAAAGGCATTCATCAATCCAAAGTTAAAGGAAAAATGATCAATTAAATCCTAGTACTAATACGAGAAAAAACCCAAAAACCTAAACCATACCAAAAATACCTTAAAAAAATGATTTACCCTTAAAATATAAAAGGAATTGGTGCACCTTGTGCACTTGATAGGTGCACTTAGTGCACCTTTTTTTCATTTACAAATTAAAGTAAATGGAGTGTGCATCAATGCACCTAATGAGGTGCACTGATGTGCACTTCATTTTTGACTTGAATGTTATTATTATTTTAAAAATGTACATAGTAGTGCACCTAATGAGATGTGTTTGCGCACCTTAGTTAGGTTTTTTAATGCTTTGTTAAGTTTCTTGTGCCTTAATGAATGTTTGTTTTGCAAAAAAATGTGCATTAGCACACCTAATGAGGTGCACTGATGCACATCTTAGGTTTTTTAACATTTGTTTTCCTTTTTTATTTTCACAAGAGGAAAAGGAGAGGATGGCACACTAGATTAGGTGTAGAGCTATGTGAAAGAGGCTTGGAGCAGATGGAATGAAAGAAGTGAAGAGAGTGGGGGAAGACCCCAACTTATATAGGCCCAGCACCTTCAGTGTTGTGCAACTACATAGGTGTGCATCACCAATGTGTGATGCCCCTTATTCAAGCACCTTGGAACACTAGCACACCTAAGGAAGTGCACTGGTGCACCCTCTTTTGTTTTTGTAAACTTACTTATCTCTGCTAATATTTTCTAGATTTTTGACAACTGGGTTTTCCAGTTGGGACCCGTATATGAACTAGGACACTAGATAAAACCTCAAAAGGACTCAGACCCTAGACTAAGGTTCCAAAAAGCTGAAAAAATAAAGTAGGGAGTCCCTTTCTAGTCAAAATGGGGCATGCATTGTGGAACCACAATAATGGGCATAGTGGTAGTGTATGTCATGATCCATCTACTAACCACTCTATTTCCATAGAGGGAGAGACATGTACTCATCTACACTTTAGCCAATGCAAGGCACTATATTTTAGATGTCATCCTTGATGATGTCAATTTCAACTTATTCACCATAGGTTGGAAGGATTTGTTGACATGTGATGATTCTACTTCCATGTCATCTCATCTAGTCAGTCCACTTGGTTCATCATTATTATGAAATATGCAAACCATTCATCCTACAATTGTAGAGGTGGGGCTAGATTAGGCCCAAAAAAATCTTGATATCTTGGTGGACACGATCAAGGCTAGGGAGTCTGAGTATTCTTAGATGCCAACATCTACATAGGTAAATCTTATTCTTTATGTAAATTAAATTTTTAAATTAAAAAAAAAAATTCTACCATGTAAGTTTACATTTTTTAATTTGATTTCTTATATGATATCATGTGTGTACATGCATATGTACTGTAGGGGGGAGATGCCTCTTGTCACTCCATCTCTGATGCTTGGTTGTATACACTGTCGAGACTCACTGGATAATGACATTTACAGTGGACAAATGATGTTCAAATATTTGATTACACACACACATGTATAATATGCACTAGTTGTACATACTCTTTGATTTATGATTAGACATTGATATCACTTTTTGTTTAATATATAGGGGTCAACACATCCTTCATAGCTTGATAGTTGCTCTTTAGACTACATAGTGAGGATTCATCATGATGAGGCTCATGGTGTCGATCCATAGCTTTTTTTATTATCTTATTTGATCTCCTTGCATCTAGAGACATACATAGAACTACGTACACGCCCACACGTGCGTGCACACACACACACACATATGTATGTATATACATATATGTACATATACATATATATATGTACATATATACATATATATGTACATATGTACATATATATATGTACATATATATATGTACATATATATATGTACATATATATATGTACATATATATATGTACATATATATATGTACATATATATATGTACATATATATATATATATATATATGTACATATATGTACATATATATATGTACATACATAGTGAGGATTCATCATGATGAGGTTCATGGTGTCGATCCATAGCTTTTTTTATTATCTTATTTGATCTCCTTGCATCTAGAGACATACATAGAACTACATACATGTACACATGCGCATGCACACACACACACACACACACACATGTATATGTATATATATATATATATATATATGTACATGTACATGTACATATATACATATATGTACATGTACATATATACATATATGTACATGTACATATATACATATATGTACATGTACATATATACATATATGTACATGTACATATATACATATATGTACATGTACATATATACATATATGTACATGTACATATATACATATATGTACATGTATATATATATATATATGTACATGTACATATATGTATATATGTACATGTACATGTACATATATGTATATATGTACATGTACATGTACATATATGTATATATGTACATGTACATGTACATATATATATATGTACATGTACATATATGTATATATATATATATATGTACATGTACATATATATATATATGTACATGTACATATACATACATACATACATACATACATACATACATACATACATACATACATACATACATATATATATATATATATATATATATATATATATATATATATACACGTGTGTGTGTGTGTGTGTGTGTGTGTGTGTGTGTGTGTGTGTACATGCACATTATTTATATTTGATATTATCTTCTGAGATCCATAGATACTCTTTTGTCACATGTTTGATGATTTACATATTTTAGACTTCAAAATGATGTTTAACACATGTGATTATTTTCTAGTTCATATATATTTGATGTTTGATCTACATATACATTCTAGACATTTCTTTTGTTCTATGTCTTCTAATTTTTTATGTGAAACATGTTTGATTATTTTCTACTACATATACATTTAATGATTGATGTGTACACATGTAATTAATTTTGTTATACGCAAGTGATATATCAATATGATTAAATGATATTTGATATAATTTATAATAAATGTACATGTATATGTATGACGGTGTATGTTTGATAAGTGAAATAAGTTTGATGATCTTTAAAACTTAAATATGTTTGATTTAATTTAAGTTAAATAATTTAAACAAGTAGAACTACATACAACAATTTGAACATGTAGCTAAATGTAATAGTGTTCAACTTGTATTGCGATATAACATCCCCTTAAGAGACATGTCCTACTTTCATCCCCTTAAGACATATGTCCTAACTAATTACATTCTAGACATTTCTTTTGTTATATGTCTTTTGATTTTAAATTTGAAACATGTTTGATTATATTCTAGTACATGTACATTTGATTATTGATGTATACATATGTGATTAATTTTGTTCTATGCAAGTGATATATAGATATGATTAAATGATATTTGTTCTAATTTATAATACATGTACATGTATGTATGATGGTGTATGATTGATAAGTGAAAAATGTTTAACTATCTTTAAAACTTAATTTTTTATTTATTTACTTTAAGTTTAACACATGTTTGATAATGTAATTTATTTCCTGATTTGAACAAGTAGTTACATATCGCAATTTGAACAAGTAGTTAAATGTAATAGTGTTCAACTTGTATTGCAATATAAGATCCCCTTAAGACAAATGTCCTAACTAGTTACATTCTAGACATTTCTTTTGTTTTATATCTTTTGATTTAAAATGTGAAACATGTTTGATTGTATTCTAGTACATATACATTTGATGATTGATGTATATATATATATGTGTGATTAATTTTTCTTTATGCAAGTAATATATAGATATGATTAAATCGCATTTGATCTAACTTATAATACATGTATGTGTGTATGATGGTGTATATTTGATAAGTGAAACACGTTTGATGATCTTTACAACGTAAATATGCTTGATTTCATTTAAGTTAAATACTTGTTTGATGATGTAATTTATGCCCTAATTTGAACAAGTAGTTAGATATCGCAATTTGAACAAGTAGTTAAATGTGATAGTGTTCAAGTTGTATTACAATATAACATCCCCTTAAGACACATGTCCTAATTACATCCCCTTAAGACATGTGTCCTAATTAGTTACATATCCTAATTTGAACAAGTAATTATATAGATCAAAATTTGAACCTGAGTAGTTAAATGAAAGAGTAAAACTTGAATTGCTATATAACATCCCCTTAAGACATATGTCCTAATTAGTTACATATCCTAATTTGAAAAAAAGTTACATATTGCAATTTGAACTTGAGTTGTTAAATGAAAGAGTAAAACTTGTATTACAATATAACATCCCCTTAAGACACGTCCTAATTAGTTGCAATTATTGAACACGTAGTTGAATGTAAGAATACAAAACTTGTATTGCAATATATTCAACCCCTTAAGACACGTGTCCTAATTAGTTGCATATCCTAATTTGAACAAGTAGCTACATATCACAATTTGAACAAGTAGTTGCATATCACACATGTCGTAATTAGTTACATATCCTAATTTGAAAAAAGTAGATACACGTCATAGTTTGAACTTGATTAGTTAAATGAAAGAATAAACTTTGTATTTCAATATAACATCCCCTTAAGACACATGTAGTAATTTTGTCTCCTTAAGATGCATGTCTAGATTAGTTACATGTCCTAATTTGAACAAGTAGTTACATAAATTACAATTTGAACTTGAGTAGTTAAATGAAAGGGTAAAACTTGTATTGCAATATAATATCCCCTTAAGATATGTGTCCTAATTTGAACAAGTAGTTAAATGTAAGAGTAAAAAAATTGTACAATAATATAACATCCCCTTAAGAGATGTGTCCTAATTAGTTACATATCCTAATTTGAACAAGTAGCTACATCACAATTTGAATAAGTGGTTACATATCACACACATGCCCTAATCTCAAACATGTCTTAATAAAGTGAAAAAATAGTTATATTTCAATTATAATATAACATCTCCAAGCAAGAGTAAAAATTAATTGTATAAATGTATATGCCAAATTGTTCAACCAAATTTCATGCATAGTTCAAGAAAACATGTAATATATATTATAAATTGTTTCTATCTCACATCAAGTGGGTCAGCTCGCTCATGGATAACATGTACTATTCTCTCATGATCATCAATATAAAGCCTCCAACTATGCATTCCACATTCTGTGACTGAATAAAGAGATATAGGAGTGGCAATTGCATGGTTCCTATAGTAATTAACCTTGTTGTTAGGTTGATAATCAATGAAATATATCCCATTTTTAATTACTTTGATTTGCTTCAAATATGTTCCTTGTATAACAATAGAACTTGCATAGACATTTTAAAAATATCATAGATTAATTACATACTAAATATATGTACACACATGTGTTCATCAATTGTATAAGTCTATTTGAATGCATTATAAACATAGATGTACACTATACTAACTTGTGGGAAATATAAGCTCATCACTTATTTTAGTCTTTGTTAGCTTCTCTCTTTCCATGATGCAATGCAATTTTAAATAACTATTTCCATCTACATTCCTGATTTCTACCATGGCTGCAAAAACATTGTCGGCACTGTGTGTGTGTGTGTGTGTGTGTGTGTGTGTGTGTGAGAGAGAGAGAGAGAGAGAGAGACAGAGAGAGAGAGAGAGAGAGAGAGAGAGAGAGAGAGAGAGTAAATGTGAAAATAAATGGACATGATCACTATTTTTTTATAAATGAAGCAAAATTATGAAGCATAAATTAATATTCACATATCAACTTTGATCAATCCTAAAATATGGTCATAGTCAATAGAAATCAATGGAATATCATCAAAATTTTCATCCTTAGGTACATCATTTGTATTAGTAACATGCAGTGGTGCCAAAGTCCATTCACCCACCTATCAATGTTCCTGATTAATACAATCACCATAGTTTTCAATAATGCAATAATAACAAAAGCATGAGTAGTCTCTAGTGCACAATGAAAAAACATTACTATTTGCACTCATAACTGAATACAAAGATTGTGTCTTGTCTACCCTCTTGCATCCATGCATTGATCTTCTATTGACACCTTCAAGGTCAAAAGTAAAAATAAATTCTTGCTATTTATATACAATATATATCATACATGAGTAAATGTAAACATGAATGCACATGATCACTTTTTTTTATAGACATGATCACATGTACATACCAACTCTGATCAATCCAAATATATGGTCATAATCAATAGAAATCAATGGATTATCATCAAATGTTTAATCCTTGAGTACATCATTTGTATTAGTAACATCTAGTGGCACCAAAGTTTATTCACCCACATATCAATGTTCTTGATTAATAAAAACACCATAGTTTTCAATAATGAAATTAGAATGAAAGGAAAAAGCATGAGTAATCACTAGTGTACAATGACAAAAAATTACTATTTTTACTCATAACTAAATGCAAAGATCATGTCTTGTCTACCCTCTTGCATTCATGCATTCGTCTTCTATTGACACCTTCAAGGTCAAAAGTAAAAATAAATGCTTGTTATATATATAATATATATAGATATTAAAAATAATTTTACCCCTAACATATACAAATTTGATTCAATTTAGTTTGAATTTAACATGTTCTAGATCTATTCTTGATACCTTCCAAAATACTTTGAACGACATGACTCAATTTGCTTGTGATGACATGTTATCCTTATTTGGAATTAAAGTACATTTTGCACCATTCAACTACATCATGATCATTATTAATATGATATCCTTCATAGTCTATTTGATACTTTCATAAAGCATGTTTGATACCATCTCCTACACCATCGACCTCACCCTTTCCATGTCCACTCTTGGAAAACCTCCAAATCTGTAGTATATTTTGGTATCGATGAAATCTACATCATGGATAAAATGCCCTAGATAATTTAAATTGTGTTGAAAATCCATTTGACCATACAAAATAATTTTCTATTTTTATGCCTTTGTTTTGCAAATATTCAAAAAATATCTTTAAATAATGTTCCATAGAATGTGTGTTGTGCTCTCTATTGTCATTAATGTAAAAGTGATATTCTTTCTTAATGAATCATTCTTGATATGTACTTTCAACACCATCCAAATCAATTTTTGGATGTCGATAAGACACTTGGACCATAATAGTGATGTTTTGTAAAGTAGTATTCCACTTGAAGTTTCTTTTGAGAAATGAATGAGTAATTCTCTCAAAAGTTAACAATTGATAAAATTATCCCAAGTGGGAAAGTTTTTCTTAGTGTTTGGAATTGTTCTGCTTTCCATTTAGCAAAAAAGGCATCACATATATACGGTTGAATCAATTTACCAAAAAAAAAACATAAATTCTCCAAAAATTATCATGTCCTCTACATATTCCAACCTTGTTGATTCTTTCCCAACTTTTGTTTCACACTTTATGTACTTATATCTCTTACATTTTACCATCCTCTTCATATCAATATCTTCATCTCTCAAAGGATATTTATTCATATCACCACACATTTCACAAGTTCCTCTTATGCAATCTATTTCACCCATTGCACAATCATCTGATTTGTCACATAAAATTGATTTTATGAATTGGCTTGGTCATTTGGGAAAAGGATTTTGAGAACCACCACTTTATTTTATCACCTTTTGGAACCCTTAATAGTAAAAATTAAACTCAATATAATATCGACAATAATAAGTTTCGAAAGATTTATTTATCTTCACAAAATAGGACTTCAATCTTTTGAACATTGTTTGTCCAAACTTTATGCTAGGATTTAAATTTCAAAATAAGAGATACAATTCATGTTGTGTGACATCCAACCAATATTTTATATTGATGCAAATATTCCTTAGGCCCAATCCTTTTCTTGATAATATCTCTTCTATTTGGTGAAGGACAAGTATTATCAATCCAAAATGTAGTAACCAAGTTCCTAATTGTTTCCCCAATCCTATCATATCGAGGATCTCTATACATGAATGCCCAATTCCTTCTAAAGTATTGTCATCCAAATTATTTCTCCTTTTTCAAATAATGTGTTATTATCTTCTGAGTATACCTGATATGAGATGAAAGTGAAAAGATTTGTCTTTTTAAAGACATTTGTTTATTTAAAATAGATGAAAGTATCACTCTTTGTGAAATGGATCTATCTACATGTCTAGTTGTTTTTCCAATGGAATGCAATCCTTCCTTAACACTTTCAACAATATATTTTCATAGGTTAGAAGTCCTCTTTTTCATACTTGTATCTATACCTAAAAGTTTTAATGGCACTTTTAATTCATCCTTAATAATTAAAATTGATAATAGTTAGGTTTTCTCTATTGTATCAAGATTGTCAAATTGTGTGTAATTATTTCCTTAGACATTTTATTCAATGCCCTCTTTGTAGGATGTGTAAGTTGTTTAGCATAATACCTCAATTTTTCCACATCCATCTCAATTAAATGATAAATGTTTCAATGATTAATTTTTTCTTCAAAATTTGAGTTGGATTAACATTCTTATTTGTCGCTTGATATTGGGCTGCAAAAATAATAAAAATAATCTTAAGATGGGCTTGAGGGGACATATACATGTGTGAATAAATATTATATAATTATATCCCAACATATTAAAATTATAAATTTAACTTATTGAACTAAAGAGAGATGCGCATACTTCTTTGAGCTTGTGTTGAAACATCTTTAATATTCATTTCTTCAACTTCACTTCCCCCCTATCCGACATTTTTATCATCGAATACTGCACACAATAATAATAAAATATCAAGCAAGTGGAAAGGTTTATGACATATGTTTTAACTACAAAGCTTGCCTAAATAGAGAAAGATTACTTGATATAGAGGGATGTGTCTACCCATTTGAGCTTGGGATGACCCTTCTCTGACCTCAGAAAGTTATCCTTGTTGAGTATGTTTTGCACATGTATATATACTACTTTAGTCAAGTGCATTTTTTTATTTTATAAAAAAATGTAATTTTAACCTTGAACAATTCTCTAAATATCTAGACAACCCTAAATCCTAAATATAGTTTACCCTATTCCCAATCCTGCCCTTAAATTGTCAAATCCTAAATGCTAAACCCTAATAAAAGATGTAAAACAATAATATCCTAACCCTAATAATTCAATCATAATGTTGATCACAAATGCCCCATGTACACCTTGAAATCATAATTTTAAATTGTGTAGTGTCATAATAGTAAATGCTAAAACTTAATAAAAAAATATTAAATCCTAATTATAGTGCTTTAAGAAGTTAAATCACATTTAAAAATAACAAAAAAATGAAAATAACATTTATTGTTTAAGATATGTAAATAAGTGAAGTTAAAGTTAAATAGCGATGTTTATACCTTCTATATATGGTTAGGGGATAGCAAGGAAGTTCAAGAAGGGGACATAAAGATATGGTATATGGAGAGAGAAGAGAGACATAGTTATAGGTGGAGACAAAAATAAATAGGAGGTAGGGAGAGATAGAGAGAGGATGAATGAGATAAGAGGGGGAATAGTGGGAGAGATATATATTAGTAGGAGGGAGACATCTAAGCATATATATAGGGAGCTCGATATAGATATATAGGGATATAAACAAATAAAGGGGGAAGTAGGAAGCAAATAAGAAAACATAAGTAGAGATGTAAATATATAGTATGATATAAATGGAGGGATATGAATTGCATGGTAGAGATATTGAGATATAAAGACAGAGGGGGATGTAGATAGAGAGGGGGATAGGGAGAGAGGTGGAGAAATGGGAGAAAGTTAGTTACATAAAATAGGAGAGATAAATATCATGAGAACATGATAGAGAGTGAAGAGAGATGTAAGAAGAAGTAAGAAGATATAACAAAGTCAAATTATAACACTTTTAATCTAAAATAATCTTAAACCTAATAAAATCCTATCCTTTATCTATTAAGGTTGAGTAAGTAAAATTTTCATCATGATTGAACATTGACAAAATTAAAAAAGATAGAGAAGTAGATTAAATAAATATATATCTAGAGGGATATAGAGAGAGTGAGATTGAATGAAGGAGAGACTTGACGTTGAGAATGAAGAGAAAGGGAGAGATATAAATACATGAGAAGAGAATTAAAAAATAAGGTAAATATAGAAATGTGTAAGGGGATAGGGAGGAAGTGTGGGAGGTAGGGATTTAAAGAAATATGATATTGAGAGGGAAGAGAAATATTGTTAGAGGTGTCTAGAGGAGAGTATATTGGGGTGGAGCTTGAGAAATATATCAAAAGGAGATGAGAGAAGAGTGGGAATAATGAGAGAGATATAGACCTAGGGGGAATAGAGTAGATGAAGGTGTTAGATAACTAAATATTTAGAGGCCTAGAGATATATAGATATAGAGTGATATAAAGGATAAGGATAGATAGGAAAATAGATACAAAGTAAAGAGATACATAAAGAGATATGGATATTGAGGTTAGCAAAATATATTTGTAGTCCTCCCTTTAAATATATAAATTTATGTTGTAATTGAATTCAAATGAGAATGATAATTGAAGTCTTTGAAATAAAATTCATCAAAATGACATGTACTGGGAAAAACAATTACATGATTACCAATGTAGCAAGTAGTGAATAAACTCTTTTGAGCATTAATAAGATGAGCTCTTGTGCAACCAAAAACTATGATGAGTGCATGATTCTTTTAAGTAGCTACTATTTTAAGAATGAAAATGGTATGCACAATGTGGTTATTGATTCAATCTTATTTTCCACATGAATATATTTTATTTCTCACAATATTTTATAATTATGTATATATTTGTTTGATAGGAAAAACTTGCAAAAAGAAACATACCTTCCTTCCTTTTATTATATCCTGCTAATGTATCTCATCGATTTTTTCCTTCTTTATCCTCCAATCCTTTTTGTACAAACTTACTTGCTCCTTTTTTAAAAATTCCATCATAAATTTATTTGCAAAATTTGAAGAAACATGATCTAAATATATTCCCTCTCAAAAGTGCAAATTACCTAATAAATTGAAATTGAAAAAAATTAAATAATTTGTTCTTATTAATATGACAACCTAAAATTTAAAAAAAAATTCCTAAAGGCTGATCTAGGTACTTTCTATTGAAAGCACTTGAGTAAGCCTATTACGTGGGTTAATTTGGTCAACTACTTTTGATCAAAACTAGGAAAAACTAGGTTTCAATCAAAAGTGTTTAGAAGGAAAATAACATCAAGGACAACAATGCTAACTAGATGTGACAAGTTTAAGATTTTCTCCCTAAGCCATTCAATACAAGAGAAAGAGAGGCTTCCAAGCATAACTCTTAATAAGACCTAGGTTTGGTTAGAAAAAACCCAAGTGTAATAAAGGGATGCCAATATGAAACCAAAAGACTTATCAAGGAAGTACACTAACAAGGCGTCTTTCATTCAATGCTTATGTGATTAATTAGGAACAAATTTGATCTAAATGATGTATGTAAGATAACTATAGATCTCAAATGTACACAAATAACCCAATATATATATATGTGAAACAAGTAAATACTGAAGGATGAAGGACTCACCTTGAAATGTGCTTGGAAGAGTGATATTTCCCTCAAAAAATAGCAAATCTAGGCTTTTTTTTAAATATCTAACTCTAGATTTTTGAATTAAATGAAAAATCCAAAAACTAATTTTCTAGCAAAGGAGCAAAGAACAAGTCAACCTAGTGATAATTTTTCAAAAACAATTCTCATGATTTCATTATATTCTCAGGGCACTGTAGAAAGGTCGACCTAACTTCTCTACAAAGGTCTTGAGGAGTAGTTTTAGATCCAGAACCGCTAATTTGATATTCTACAATCCTGTAAAAAATATGGTATGTATGGATGTCTATAATGGGGTTTTCCTTAGTCAACACTCATCTTTGGTGATTTTCACCTCCACAAATAGTTGTTAGGAAAGATGTTGTGTGTATATGTAGTGTTTGTGTATCATAGATTATAGATCTAGAGTGTAAAAGTTTTAAGAATGCTAAGAATCTTCAATCTACTTTAATAGTGAAACCTTATCATGTAAATGTGCATGTGTGTAAATGTATATAAGATGTATGAATGTGCAAAGAATCATATATGAATATAGTGTAGAAACCAAACAGAGCCCCCAAGCATAAAGTACTCTAACATCTTCAAGATCCCCTTGCATCTCCATGATGATTTATTGTGTTTGAATGCATGAAGTAGAATGATAACATCACTTTGCAATGAAGAATAAGAAACTAACCCTTTTCTTTCGCCTTGCGATTTCCCTATGTCCAATTTGGGTGTCCATACGTGCTAGCCTCTTTCTTCCTTCATGTGCAAATGAGGGGTTTGATGTCCTCTTTATAGTGAATTTTCCAAAATTACCTCGCAGTAGCCAACTATAATGAGTAAGATTTTACCAGGAGAGTAAAATAGATCTCATAGAACCTTCTTATAACTATTCAACCTGGAGGTCAACCTAGTCCAAGAAGAGGTCAAGGTTAAATTATTTTCCAGGAGATGAGATTCCTAGATCCCAATGATCTAGCTTTTGAATTTGTAGAAGTTTTGGGTGTAATGCATGTCAGAGTTTCATAGTCTAAAATTAGATCTAAGATACAAGGCCTAAAAGGAGGAGTATGCTTAGAAACTAGATCCTACCTTGGCCAATATGTGTGAGGAAGGGAAATCATGGAGGATTTATTAGGTCCTACCTCAATTTCACCAAGTAGAAAGAAGGAAAAAGAGGAAAAGTGCATGCTCAAAGTGCAATCATGAAATGCAAACACACTAAAGAGGAGCTAAAGGTCATAAATTGAAGTGAATCCAATTCAAGGTGGTAAATTTAGCCCCCACTTTAGTGGTATATGACACTACATGCATATACAAGCTAAAGTAAGAAAGCGTAACTGAAAAATGATGTAGCTAAGTTTGTATGTGCAGTTCTTGCAAGAAAAAATTAGTAACCACACCTTGCAATAACATGAGTTAGTAATAATCCAAAGTCACCTAGGACTTAGTAGAGAAGGGTGATGAAGTTCATGGGTAGCTATGCCCCCTTGTTTTGGCTTGCTCATTCGGAAAAGGTGAAACAAGGTATCATGTTTACCATAACAAACTAAAGATGAGATGTAATGATAAGTAGGATTCAAAGAATATCAAGTTAAATCCAAAATTTTATTGAAGGTACTTGGAAAGCAAGGTAACTAAATCAAGATTCTAACACCTATAATGTGGAAAAGATCAATGTTACCTAGCTCAAGATGAGATGAAAAGAGTGACTAGATGTATTAAATGAAAATTAGGTTTTGCAAAAGCAATTTAAAAAATGTGGATTTATGATTCCATGCTATGTTTGATCTCTTAAGGTTGAATTTTTTTGGATGTTGTTGTGGATTTTCTCTTGCAATTTTGAAGGAGAACATACTTGGTGCAACTAGAATTTAGATGTGTTTGTGGAAGGACATGTTACATGCTTATGATTGCATGTTCTCTCTTTGGTCTTGAATATCTTCTTGGATGTTTGAGTTCACATAACATTATTTTTGGAGATCTTAGTTGAAACTATGATGATCACTCTTTTCTAATAATGTGTCAAAACTTGTAGTTTATTATTTTTTGGTGATGACATGGTGGTTCCTTTATCTGTTTTCTTGGTTGAATGTGGAGACCAGATGAGAGAGATGTTTCTTGCAACATTTTTACTACAAGATTTTGCATATCTTTGTGGATGGTCCTTTGTACTGCAAGGTTTAACTTTCTCTATGTTGTTATCAATAGACTCTGTATGCCTTTGATATTTTAGATTCGACGTTACCCATGTAGTGGGAGTTCTTGTATGTGTATGGTTTTCATCATCTAGTTTGCATATAGAGCTTGAGGTTGTAGTCTATGGTTTGGTTATGTTGTTGGTGTGAGTTTGCTAATGTTGGATACCTCTGAGGTATGAGTGATTGGATGGGTTGGCATTTATTGTGGATGTTATTTTATATCTCGTGGGTTTATTAGTTAGATTGGAGCAACTAGTTTGGTTGGTTTTTGAGCTTTTGTTTGAGCTTACATTTAATTTTTAAAATTCTATAAATCGATTTGATTAATTTAATTAAAAAATTGACATCAATGAGTACAATAGTCTCTTGACTTTATCAAGAACTAATAAGGGCGGGGTCCCACAAGGGGGATTAAGCTTCTATTTTCAAGAAGGAAGAGATCTCATTGAGAAGAAAATAAATTGCTACCTGATTATTTAAAATCTTATGCATGAAAATAGGAGCCCCTATCTATTAGGGTTGCACATTTGAGTACATAAAATATGGCAGGGCTAGAATTTGCTCCACTAGGAGATTTACTTGCCACTTGTCAAACATCTAAAAAATTAAATTTTTCTAAAGGCAAAAAGCCTCACCGAAAAGATTTTATTGAAAGGAAAGAAAATTTTATATTTTAGATTTTTTATATATTAATTTTTTTATTGTTATTAAATTTTATTCATAATTTTAATTTTTTTTACTTATTTCTTTAGTAAAACATTTTATAACAATTTCTTCATTTACTTATATTTTATGACTTTTTTTTCTAGTTTTAAAAATAAAAATAGAAATTTATGTTAGAAATATTTATTTAATTTAAACATTTAGATAGAAAGAATAAGTTTATAATATTTTATTATCATAATTTCAACTTAAATCTCAAATTTATTTTTATTACAAGCCTTTTTAAAATTTGGATCTTAAATTTTTAATGAAGTAACATACCAAATTTATGGAACCAAAAACTCTTACCCTGTGTCCTAATGAGAATGCTTAACTCTAATTTCTACTTGAATTTAAGTAGGCAAAGTGTTCCCATGTATAATTTTACATGACAGGGAAAAGATAAAACAAAATCTCCACTTATTTTGGTGGAGCAACCATTCCTTAAAAATGAAAATAAGCATTGAAAAAAGGGGGACTAGAAATAAGCAACCACTTACTAATTGGGAAAAGCAATAAGTGACTCCACAATTTATTTTCCTTCTTTTTATTTGTCTCCAAATTTTTTGTTCAAACTATTTTTACTTAATAATTTTATTTTTAAATTAATTTTTAAGATCACTATGAAGAAAATAGGCAATCAACATTTATAAACATGGGGCCACTAAGTCCATGGAGGGGCTTAAGCTTCTATTTTCAAGGAAGAAAGGGTCTGACAAGAAAGAAAACATATTGCTTCATGAACATTTAAAATCTTCTCTCATAAAATAGGAACTAAGTACAGAAATAATGGTGGGGCTAGAATTAGCTCAAAAGAAAATGAAATTTGCCTATTTCTTCTTAATATAAAAATAAATTTTAAATATATAAATTTTTATTTAAAAATATTAAAATTCATAAATTCCAAGTTCCTTCAATTATGAAGTTTAATTTTTGCCTAGAAATTTATGAGACCACCATATTTAAAATATTCTTTAAAAAAATGAACAATACTCAATTTTTTCACGAAGCCCTTCATGAGACCCCCACCTTTAGCCACACCCGTTGCAGTTGCCATAGGGAGGAATACTAATGCATCCATTAGATGCAATACAAAACTATAAAATATGTTAGTTTAACCAATAAGCTTCAAGAATTATTTTAGGTTCTACATCTTTTATAAAGTTTGAAAATTTTAATTATTGTTTGAAATGGAAAAAATCTATGTAGCTGAAATCTTATTGGCTCACACTAAAATAGTAAGGGAGAAAATTAATTTTTGAAACCAAAAAAAAAAAAAAAATGTTCTAACTTTTAGCATTAATTGTGAAATTAATATTATTGAAAATATCATAAAAGATGATGTGACACTACACTTTACTTTATCATTTCAAGAATTTAAGATTTTAAAATCTTTATAAAGTTTGAACATTTTTATTTAATTTTTTGAAAAACAAGAATAATATTTAATTGAAATCTTATTGGATCTTACTAAATACTAATGGAGAAAATTAATTTTGGAAACCAAAAATCAAGGAAAATTTAAGATTCTATCTTTTTGTATTAATTGTGCAATTAATTTAATTCTTATAAAAGATGTCACGCCACAATTTACTTTATCATTAGTCAATTAATAATAATAGAATACTAACTCGTAAAATTTTGATTCATTTTGTCCTTAAAGCATTATCTTTTAAAAGAATTAAAAGTAATAAAAACTAAATAATGTAACAAAAAATTTTAAAAACTAAACAATTAACAAAGAATTTTAAAATGGTAGTTATTGTATGTACAATAATGTTTATGTATTTAAAATTTAAAATATCTTATATCATTTTTGGATTTCAAGTTGTTGATTAAATATATTTTTTAAATAAAAATAGTTTATATAGATGATAATTAATTGTATTTGTTTAAAAAATAAAGAATTATTTAATGTTAAATATTTGAAATTTTTCTTTTAGTTTGGTAATTTTCAAATTCTCTAGTTTTTTAATCATATAATTCTTTCTTTTAGGATAAATAATTGGTTTCTAATTTCTTACATTGCAAACATGCTAAAAATAAAATAAAAGTTATTGTAATGGAGACTTCTGAGACACAAAAGAATAAACAATTTAAATTGAGGATATCTTTTGTGTATGTAGAATTTAATTATAATATGTTTATGCTTTTGTTAGGGTTTTATTTAACCTTGCACAAGATCTCAATGATTCATTTGCTCACAACACATTACAAGATATTTATGACAACTTTATAGACATTATGATTGCATTGAAACTAATATTGTAGAATTTTTATTTATTATCTCAAGACTTCACGTGTAAAAACCAATGATGCAAAAAATGTGTTGGCTTGTAATGTATGCTTGATTTTTTTACTGAAATTGAACAACATTTCTTGAGGGCTTATGAAGACGCTTTCCAGTCTCAAAACCCTTGAAGTTAAACAATTTCATTTTGTTTTAAAATTCTTATCCACTTTTGAATTTTGTACAATAGAGTTTAGATTTACCTATTTTTGTTAATTAGATTGTGTCATTAGACATTTATAATGCTCTAAATTTCTTCTCTTCATATATGTATAGAGTACAGTAGCTTATTTTAAGAAACCACAATTGATTGTGATGAATTTCAAAGTAGACCCAAAGTATGACCCATTTTTCTTGTTTTATAATAAAAAAATCAATATTTTGTTGTTTAGTTATTCTACAAAAGCATTCCATTACATATGAAAGCCAAACCTTGTATTATGTTGAGCACGCTATTCATGGGGAAAATAAAAGAGGAATTGCTTATTTTAGAGTTGGTCTTACTAGAGCCCACTACTCCTTACATGGTATTATTTCCTTATATTGGGTATTTCCCTCATATGTATAATATACAATATCATTTATTATCTATTCCTCTTAACCAATTTAGAGCTTTTTGTAACTTTTTTTATTAAGGTGCTGATGTTAAAATTCTAATGATGTGAAGGAGTAAATGAATTACAATTTTGCACTTGGTAAGAGCAATAAGTTATCTACTTGCATTCAACTACAAACATTAATGCAAAATGTAATTGTCTATGTTTCTCTATTGTCTTTAGTTCTTTAGTTCTATGTACAATTACAATTAATTTTAATCGGGTGATCCCACAATAATGGGTTCCACTTTTTGACCAATTTTGACATTGAAATCAATATTTTTGCAATAAATGTCACATTCAACTGACTATATCTCGAAAACTATAAATAATTTCAAGATGACATAAACTAATGATTTTGAGTACTCTATGAACCTACTTTGTAACCATATTTTTTAATCTAAATTTTTTTATTTATTTAGGTTAATTTTTTCATCTCCTTCCAAAAGTGGTACATAATAAAATTCAATATTTTTAAAGAGTGACAGTCCGTTTGACACACAACTTTTTTTCTAGAAATGATGCATTTGGTTTGATTCATTTTGGTTGAATATTGTATAGTTTATGACATTTTGAAGTGACACAAATCATAATTTAGACATACGTTCCGTTTGACACAGATAATTTGAAGTCAATTTATCAAAAACCTTTTTTTTTTTTTTGTTCAATAGAAAGGTATCTCAATAAGCTAGTTCGTACATATTTTAAAATTTATTTTTTTGACCTAATTTACTAATTTTCTTGAGGTGTCGAAGTCAGTTGATGCTGAATCAGTAATGAATCTATAATGAGTTAAACTCATATTTGAAAGTCTTAATGAATATAATATGTATTACAATTATAGTCATTGGAAAGCTTGCTCTGAGTAGCACAAATTGGCCTTTTTTATTTTACAATAGGAGATCATTCAATCTCAATTTTATGGGTCAAAAGAGCCAATTTCATTTTTTCTCCAGAAAACAACACCAAAAATTTGTAATTTGACATGTTCGCACGAACACAATGTTTGAACGAACTTGTCTAATATGTTCGTGCAAACAAATGTTCGCACGAACATATGAGAAAATAATCCAATAGTCAGAAATTTAATTTAATGTGTTCACACAAAAATTTATAATCATTCATGTTTGGATGAACATACAAAAAAGGCAAATTTATCAAGATCTCAAATGGAAAAGTGGAATTTTAATCGCAAAATTGCCATTACAAATATGTTCGCATGAACATATTAACAATGTATGTTCACGCAAACATACCTTATTTAAACTTAATATGTTCATGTGAACATAGCATACATATATGTTCAGGCGAACATAGGTAGCACTTTCGGGTGAACATACTTAAAATTCTATATGTGAATTTTTCATCATTTTGTGATTTCCTTCGTCCCCCAAAAGTGGTACCCAGTATTGTGGGTTCACCCAATATGGTTTAAAGATAGTTCAAGCTCTAAAAAATCAAATGATATAAAGAATATTGTTCTAATGCATTTTGCATTCCTTCAAATTAAAAATTTTATTCCCCCATCTCAACCCTTTATTGCCACACTCTATAATACTATAATCATGACACATATGACAGAAACTATGACACTTTGTGTCTCTTGTGGTGATAAAAATGTCATTCCAAAATGTAATAATCCTTGCCTAATTTGATCAGATAATTTAAATTTGTGCAGATGGAATTTCATCAAATAGTTGGTGTGCAAACAAAGAGTCTCAAGCAAGTACCACTATAACATCATTTCTGTACTGAAATGTTGTGGGGTAGTTGGATTATAACTAAAATAATGACTTTCAGATTAGACACCATTACATGGTAGAATAACACAATTGGAACTATCAATTTATAACAAAACAACAACAAACATCTGTTGATTAAAACACACTGACTGGACTCTCAAATCATGTGGAGATTAACTTAAAACAATAAGAACTATATATGCAAATGAGATATGGTATTATAGACCCATTTATAGAAAAGAGTGGATGTCACTATAATGATCTGGGTTTGTTGTTGCACTTATTCCATGCTCACGACTAGTCACCATATACCACTGTGAGTTGCATTGGAGGATATCGTAATGGAAGCTAATTTTGTGTCACTATAATTTTCCACTACACACGTCCAGATGCCCACACTTCTATGCCCTATGTGCTCCTGTTAAATGCTCAACCTAGCTACTACAACCCTGGAGTGTTGCTTACCTTCATTCCCCACACATCTGAACCCAACATTTGATCTTTGCAATATCAATACCAACTCTCGCAACCTGTCTAAGGATCACGTGGCTACCAATCCAAGTGTCTTCCCAATTCAATAAGGCTCCCATCCTCACTAAAGGTTACTATGGTGTATATTAGGAAGTTGATGTATTATTGTCTTCCTTTATTTTAATTACCATAAAACATTCACAATAACTCCCGCAAGCACTACTATTATTCACTAAATCATACCTATTCATATGTTGAGTCTTCAATCCTGTTTGAATATGCTGAAACAATGCTCAACCAATTATTTCCAAAGGATGATTCTTTGAGAAATCACTAGGGCTACATCTAGTTCTTTCTCCTTGTTGTTAAGGGTTTATGTCCTTGGAACAACCAGTCACATTGAAAAAATCAACATTTTCAAAACAATATGTTAATATATTTCTTTTCATGCCCCTAATCCCAATGCAAACGCTTTCTTTTATAACCTCGAAATGAGGAGATATATGAACAACTTAGCAATGTGGGATAAAAGACTATTTCATCTTTTAGTCACTTAAGTGACTTTATAACTTTCTAACATTAAAATATTTAAATAAATCACTTAAGTTGCTTGAACTTTAATATCTCTTGAAATACTTGTCTGATTACCATGCTATCTAAAATAGGAATCTCTCCTCATAATTCCCCATGTGACCAAATGCACTTTTTAAAAATAGAAAGGGTCCATCTCTATTACCTTTGACTTACTATACATAGTAAGTATGGAAAATGGAGTCCAAATGACATCAAACGAAGGCCAAATCCATAAATCATTGAATGTTGGAGATGAATCATTCCCCAGAAGACCCTCTAACCATCCTCATTCACCTAAGAGGATCCAATATTAGGCTAATCCTTAAAATTATAATGCTAGCAACCAATGGGGACATTATAGTCCTCCCTTCCCAAGATTGTTTGCCCTCAAGTAATCCAACATTAACAATGAACTCCAACCTCCACCTGGATCCCAAATGAAGTAGTATGTGACACCACTGTTAACATTGAACCAATTGCATACCACTAACATCATTAGAAACAACAAAATAACTTGTAGCATAGCACTCAAAACTTGTGTTAATGATGTAGGAGTTAGAATATCACTAGAAGAATCCCCCACAAGAAATATCTTCATCTTGGTTCTCACCCATATAATATAAACTAGACTGGAATTCATATTAACAATCCCTTAAAGAGATGTAGCTATAGGAGAACCATATGCACTCATGCCAACTGTATCAACCATAGGTGTAGCCATGTCAAAATTTGTGGACATAGGAACGTTACTAACTGCTGTAACACAAAACTAAATCTTTACAAATGGTGAAAACTGAACCCAACTCCACTAAGGTGAGTGATCAACATCAACCCCAAACAACGAATTTTCATAAAAAAATGTTGCATCCATGTCAAACATGGGACTATTCATGAAGTGAACATCAACACTTTGTTGATAGATAGTATAACATGACTCTATCATGGTATTGCTCTATCAACAATACTCTATAGTATAACACGACTCTATCACTCTATCAACAATAACAAGTGTACTACCATCAGAGAACACATATAAAACTTCTTGCATAATGCTAAACTCCTCATTGGATGGTCCAACTGACACAGAAGTGGTTGCTAATATGACAATATCATCACATGTTCCTACTCCCATTATCATTGCATCACCATTAAATACATGATCTAGGGAACTCATGCCAACATCTGCATCATCTGACTTAACCTAACATAAATCTTCATCACATTCCACCTCAATTGTGCCCAACTCATGTAGTGTCTCATAAAAAATGTCCCACAATCAAAAATCGCAACTATATCATCACCTTTCACTCTTAGAAAAAGTGATATCATTCTCTACCCAAATCTCAACTTGGAAATCAGTTGGGTCATCCATTTGTGATTTTGATTCATCTCATTCACTAGCACATCCAATTGTTTCACAATACCCTGTATCTTAGAATCTCCCTCCATTAGCATAGAAGTACACCCTTTGTGGGTGTAATGAATACCAAACCTTCTGTTACCATCCATAACACTGAAAACCAAGTCCTCCACCTATGGGTCAAAATAAAAATGATGAGCACTCCTCACATTGTAATGCCAATAAAATTACCAATCTCTATCAAGGGATCATCATCATCAAACTAAAAATCAGAAGATGGCTCCAATCTCTGACTTTGAATTATTGGTTAGGCAAGATCCTGGGCAACCCTCTTAGCAAGCCTAACCACAAAATCCCTATTGGGAACAATTGTAGCCAAGGTCTCTACAATCTTCCTCTCCAATCATTGAATAGCACAAGAGCCTCGAATGAGAGTACTCTTAGATATACTATATGAAACCTCCCGCAAATCTAAGCTCTCAAGCAAAAACTCTATGAATGATTTAGTATAGTAGAAATTATATGTGGAAGCATCAATTTGCTCCCTTGTAATCCACAACTGATCTATCTAAAAATGTGATAATGCCAACTGTCCAATACTACCAGTTGTATAAAAAGAAGAAATAGATAATCTTCTAGTAGACGGAAGCAAATCACCATGAGAGCCTGTCTCCCTTGATGCTCTCACATCCTCTGTACATACTATACTCATATTTTGGATGAATGTGTTCACCACATCATCATGTCCCTCATCCTCAACCATAGAAGCAAATTCACCACCAATCACAATATGTAATTGAACAGGGTTTGGGACTAGTGTTGACGTACCTATTCTAACTCCACGGTAATCTCACCCAATTGTGACTGTGACTCCTGAAGAGCCAACTGAGTATACTGAAGAGAGTCCATCATCACCTCAAGCTCCCAAGTGAGCTCAACCACCTCCTCCTCTTTCCCTAACAATGCCTCATAGTAGGTGTTATCCCACTCCAGAAGGTAATCTTTATCATCAACTAACTGAGAGTAACTATGCTTCAAGATCCTAATAGCCTCTCAATGTGCATGAACCTCTGCTAGGGAAAGACTACTATCACTGTGCTCATATGACATTGGGGCACCCCAAATAGATGTAGCTAGCATATGCCAAATAACATCATAATGACGAAGAGATGAATAAATGTCACTATCACTTACCTTTAGCTGATAAGTCACATGATGCCTTTGTAACCCCTGACTCCTATGCAAGCTTTGTGCCTCACTAACTACACTGTGACAGGAAACTAAATCAGAATTGTCCACCATAAGATCACTCATACATGTGCTATTGTCCTTGCACAACTCTGCATCTAAGATACAACTACTATGTACCTCGAACAACTCCTCCGAAGAAATAGAAGCCCTTGCAATCTCAATCTCCCCACATGTCTTAGCTTCCACCTCAATAGTAAGATCCTATAAACATTGATCCTAGGACTCATCCAACGTCTCATAATAGTCATCACCCAATATCTAATGAGGGGTATCATACCTGGTGCAAATCATAGCATCATCCAACAAATCACCAAAGGTGTCCACACTATCTACATCCCCATCACCTAATAGAGTCTCAACTATTGTCACCTGACTCTACACACATGACTCTATGCCAAGAAAAGAATCAATAATGCTAGAGCATGAACCCACATTGACTGACTCTATTATAACACCCAAATCATTGGCATCATAGCTAAGTGACTCCATACATGCATCGGTCCCACCTGAGGAAGCAACTACCTCCTACACTGGAGCAACACTGTGACAACTCCCATGCAAATCTCCAAAAATAATTCCCTCAAGAGAGCTTGAAGTATTAGTGGTAACAACTATATCAACTGTCTCTACACTAACCACAACAACTCTAGGGGCCTCAACATGCTGAAACTTAGTGCCACTATCCACCAAGGGTACTGACACATCTACTAATCTCTGTAAAATGCATCCATCATCAACACTACAGATAAGACTAGCAGGTGTTGTACTAAATATAGGTACATCTACATCATGGACACCTATTGGGGAAAACTCAAGCTTCCTTCCCTACAATCTTGATGTCAACCTTCTAAAGGCAGAAACTATATACCTTAATGCCCTCTCAACTATCTCTGGATCTGACAAGCTCTTTGCCAACCTCAATTGATGAAGCTTAAGTTTTTCCATACTCTCTTGCAAAGAATTCATTTTTGTGCTAAATTCCTCATTACTCCACCAACTTCTAGAACTATCAGTCTTCCTATGTTTGTCCATAGGAAACAAAAAATGAGAGTGTTGGTGACTCCAAATGCAACAACAAACTAAAATTAAAATAAGTTTCCTACCCCACTATACCCAACTCGTGCCACAAGAAAATTGTAACCATGCACCACTTCAATGAAGAAATATTAAAATGTACTCCCCATCAATTTAAACTTTATTCACAATAGCTAAAAATTTTCCCTTCCAATACTTCATAGAATATTAAGTTTGCCACTTACAATATATTCACCATAGTTAAAGTCCTCAATATATTTGCCAATATCAAGTGTGTCAGAAGTGATTAAGATTGTTGTTGCCTATTTCAAAAACACTAAACTCCAATGCTAAGTTTTCCCCTTTCCAGCAAATAAGCTCTTTGTATAGAAGAATAAGCATCAATACTAACTATATAGCTTTGTTTTTTCCAACTCTAATAAAAAATTTAGAACTATAAATATTTGTCTTAGATAAAAATTCTAATGAAACCCTTGCCAAAGAATATCACAATAGTTCACACCAAGGTACATGTCTTAAAAATAAATAATCTTTTTAAACTGACTACTAAATTGTAACGCCCTGCTAGGGAACCCAAAATAAATTAACCTAAAGTTTCACTATGTTTGTCAAACATTTTTTTTTATAAAGATAATAACTTAACAACAATAGATATAAATACAGTGGAAGCAATAACATACACATAAACACATACCATTAAAAAAATTACAATTCTTAAGGGCCCCATGATGTTGAATCACATTTAAGTTTAATTAATATTAAGACCAATAAATAACGCATCCACATTAAAGAATAACTACAAGTACAAATCCATTTAAATAATATACAATTATCCAAATGTTGCTTGGAAACAATCAGAATGCACAATCATCCACTGTACAGGTCACATGGTATGAAAGGCTGAAATAATATACATCATGAAATAGATTACATCATCTCATAAGATCTATGAAATAAAATAAAATACACTTAGAGTATAACCATCCATCATAGAAATACAAGATCAGATAGAATGAAAGTAACATCTACACAAACACATCCAGAAATGACATCCAACGGTTGGATCTCAATGGTATAAGAAAATACACTACCACTCGACCTTGTGGAACCCAAAAAGGCCCACTCCCACTGCACTAAGGAGATAAACTCAAGTCCCAAACAAGATAAAAAACTCAAAAGTCATAACCAACATCTAGGTTCAAGGAATCACCTAAAAGAAAACTATCTCAAAGGGTACCAAGACACAAGTATCAACTAATCCCAGAGGCAACACAGACACATAGGAAATCTACTATGCAAGTGGGAAAGTGTCATCGCATGAGCCAACTCTAAGGTTACCCGGTCTAGTCTTTTAATACTCGAGACCCCCTAGTGACTCTATGCGGCATCAATATCCTTTTGTACAAACAAGACATACTAACAAGTCAGCTCTAAGGATACCCTGGTAGTCTTTTAATACTTCAGACCCCCTAGTGACTTTCTATGCTACCAATATCTTATTAATTCATTTTAAACCCATTTAATGAAATGTTATCACTTATTAAAATAACCTACAATGGGTTACTCGTCAGCCTCTTTAGGGCCTCGACCTCCATTGCAAGCCACTTCCCAACATGACATACAAAAAACCTACCCTAAGCTCAGCAAAAGAAACAGATCTCAAATGACTATAAACCACACATCAATTCTTAAACAAGGAACTAAAAAGCACTTAGATATCACTAATCATAATCATAGATTCCACCAATATGATCATCCTAACATGATTTATCCAAAATCAAGTATACATATACCAAATCCATGTCATAACATGACATCACCAAAACAAATCATTTAATCACCTCAGTCATATACAAGAAACTCAGAACCAATCCGAAGATAAATGATCAAAGACTCAAACATTATATCAAGAAAGACACATCATCCACCTTAGTTCTACACAAGAACTGGAAAGCACATCAAAATATCTGATCAAAATCATCATAACACACACATGACACAACACCATGTTCAGGTATAAAAGATCATGTACAAAACATCATTTTGACATCACATAACAAAACTTCTAAGCCTCTAGTAAATATCTTGACTGGCCAAAGCTATGTCAAATCTAAAAACCCAATACCAGTAAATCACACATCATAAAGAGTACATACAAAAGTCATTTTCATAATTCATTAGGTTTTGGAAACCACACAAGTTTAATTTTCACTTATAGGTTTTCAAGTTTTCATTCATGTTTCCACGTGTCATAAATACTAAGCTAAACTCAAACCCAACATCAATAAACCACACATCATAAAGAGTACATACAAAAGTGAAATTCATAATTTGTTAGGTTTTGAAAACCCTAAAGTTCAATATTTGCTAAAGGTTTTTAGATTCTCATTTTTTGTTTTCAAGTGCAAGATTCAATGTTCAAAACTAGGGTTTTAGTTTTCATTTTCATTTCCAAATATTACAGTTCATAAAGTTTTTTTAAATCTCAATTAGGGTTTCAATTTCCATTTCTTTAGTTACTAGATTCACTAAGGTTTCTGAGTTCACTAGGATCCCAAAAGATTCAACAATTCATATAAAGTTGTTTATACATTGTTTCATAGTTCAATTCGTTATCAAAACACAACATTCAATAAACAACTAGCTGACAGCTTTTGTCTTTACAAGGTATCAAATTTTCTAAGGTTTTTGTATTATCAAAAGATGTAATAGTTTTCTCTTAATAAAAGAAATCATTTTCATTTTAAAATTAGACAGTCAAACAAAACCCGACTTTACCAACTTACCCATTTTTACAAAACAATAATTATTTAATTAAGTCGACCTTATTCTTAAAATAAATAATTCAAAAATAATCATATAGGGTTAACACAGAAAACCATTCCTAAAACTCGTCCTCCAAACTAACATATAATTTAAATTCATTTGAACCAAATTAAATAATTAATATTAACTATTAAAATTATAAAATATTATTTAACTAATTTGATGTTATAATACCTTTCCATTTAATTAATTAAATTTGACTTAATTTAATAACAATATATATTAAACTATATTAATTCCATTAATTAATAACAATTAAAATAAAAAAATTTAAAACATTTGATAAATTATAAAATTTAATAAATTATAAAACACTAAAAAAATATATTTAAAAAACATAAATAAATAAATAAATGCTTTTAAAAGCCTACTAGCCTATACAAATGACTGTCATAGTAGTAGAGTACTGCATCAGTAGTACTTACTGCTACCGCAACAATATTGTTATGCAGGTAGTACCAAAATCGCCACCGGCATGGAGACTAGGAGGGTGGAAGGAAAGGTGGGTGGGGGGTGGTGGCCCCTAGCCACCATAAAATATTACAAATTATTTATATTCCTTTTTAAAAAAGCGCAACCCTCCCCATTTTATATTTAATGATATAATTACAGAGTAATTTCCAATTACTGTAATATAACCCTAGTATAGGAACCGAAACCAACCAGTCAAATTCTATAAAAAAAAATGATCTTCTTTACAAAACCCACATCCCAATTGTATTCAATCAATTCATGAACCTCTAAAATCTATCATAATGAGGGTTTCAAACTAAATTCATTCACAAATGTTTTCAAGAAATGAAGAACAATAATTTCAACATGAGGGTTTTAAGTTTCCAACTTACATACAGATGATCTCAAAACGAAGAATAATAAACTCGCATACAAGGGTTTCAACCCAAATAACATTCTAAAACTAGAATACACAACAGACATAGAGAAGACAGAAGTTCAAAAAATGAAAACCACTGTACAAATAAACTACGAGATCCTACCTGGATCTTATGCTAAAATGACAATCACACAGAGCACACAAATAATCCTCTTTTTCTAAAAGCCCTTCTTCTTGAAAAATTGCTCCTCCAAAACCCAATTATTGCAAAATGTGCTCTAGATCTTTAATAAAGAGTTCTCCCCTAAATTTGGGGCTCTAATTGTGCAATCACACGAGGGAACTCACTGATCAATTTCTTTTGATATTTTGTTCTCTTTTACATTTTCATGCACGCTTTTAAATATTTAAAAATATCTTTATCAAATTAATTTTCTTTCTCCATTTAATTAATTTATTGTATTTTAATTTCATGAATACGCTTTATGCAATTTAATTAGAATAAACTTTATTAAATTTATGTTTTCTCTCTCTTATTAAATCATGAGACACTATAAATAATATATTTATTAATTTAACTAATAATATTATTTAGAGTTTATTATTTAAATAAAACTCCTAAATAATAATTATTAAATTAAATTAAATATAAATATACCAAACTAAGAACTTTAATAAAATCTTTAAATTTATTTCTTTTATTTAATTAATTTCTCAATTAATTAAATATGATTAAATATTGAATTTTCTTTATAAAATTTCCATTAAACTAAATCATTAAAATATCTTTTAATTTGATTTAATTATAACAACAAATCATAATATACTCATAAAATCAAATACGACAACTCAACTGAAGATAAAGAACAAAATCAAACTCTAAGGTCAAAATCACAAATTGACATCACTTGATGAATTGAGATGGGTAAACAACTCGGATACTTGTCCTACTTTCTAAGAAAATTGGCTTAGGGCGTAGGATTCAGACTCAAGAATTATCTCCCCACTTATACCATTGAAATACTACGATAGGGTATGCTCATCATGGCAATTCAAGGAAGTTAATACCTGGTACCTACAATCTGCATAAAAAATCCATGCATGTACATACACATATATTCTAAACTAAATAGGCAATGGTGGGGAGTGGTACATCGTGTAGCTCTCGACTAGTAGGTGACCATGACTCCCTCCCTCAACCACATTAGGAAAGTCAATCATAAAGTATAATAGATAGGTACACCATACACATGCAAGTATGGGGTAAGTATCCATAGAAATTGCATATAAATCATTCCTCTAACTACCATCATGAGATAATTGAAAGTCATTAAATGAACATACGTTCATCGAAATAAACCTGAAATAACTGAAATAACTAAATAACTCATCACATAAATCAACTGAGTATGAAATACATTTAATCTAATCTGGTAACCAAGTGTCGATAATCAGAAAACTAGCTTAAAAGAATCCAACAATACAACAAAAAAGTCAAGGGTAGGCATTACATTATTTCTTTCTTTCTGAATAGACTTCATAGGATGGCAAGATGTTTTGGCTCTAATACCACTGTAATAATCCTTGCCTAATCTGATCAGATAATTTAAATTTGTGCAGATGGAATTTTGTCAAACAATTGGTGTGCAAACAAAGAGTCTCAAGCAAGTACCACTATAACATCATTTTTTTACTAAAATGTTGTGGGGTAGTTGGATTATGTAAATGAAATAATGACTTCTAGATTAGACACCATTACATGCTAGAATAACACAACTAGAACTATCGATTTATAATAGAACAACTAACATCTGTTGATTAAAACACATTGAATAGACTCTCAAATCATGTGGAGATAACTTAAAACAACAACAACTGTATATGCAAGTGAGATATGGTATTACAGACCCATTTAT
The DNA here is from genome assembly GCA_028749045.1 of Cupressus sempervirens. Lineage (NCBI taxonomy): Eukaryota > Viridiplantae > Streptophyta > Pinopsida > Cupressales > Cupressaceae > Cupressus > Cupressus sempervirens. The sequence goes on from CM053786.1 coordinate 743,480,847, forward strand.
AGACAAGAGTGGATGTCGCTGCAATGATTTGGGTTTGTTATTGCACTTATTCCATGCTCACAACCAATCACCATATACCACTGTGAGTTGCATTGGAGGATACCATAATGGAAGCCAATTTTGTGTCACTGTACTTTTCCACTACACACGTCTAGATGCCCACACTTCTATGCCTACCTACTCCTGCTAAATGCTCAACCCAACTACTACAACCCTGGAGCGTTGCTTACCTTCATTCCTGACACATCTAAACCCAACATTTGATCTTTGCAATATCAATTCCAACTCCTACAGCTTGTCTAAGGATCACATGGCTACCAATCCAAGTGTGTTCCCTATTCAATAAGGCTCTCGTCCTCACTGAAGGTTACTACGGTGTATATCAAGATGTTGACGCATTGCTGTCTTCTTTTGTTTTAATTACCATACTGCATTCACGATAACTCCCGCAAGCACTACTAATATTCACTAAGTCATACATGTTCAAATCATTGGGACTACACCCAGTTCTTTCTCCTTGTTGTTAAGGGTTTACGTCCTTATGACAACCAGTCACATTCAAGAAATCATCATTTTCAAACCAATATGTTAATGTATTTCTTTTCATGCCCCTAATCCCAATGCAAATGCTTTCTTTTATAACCTCAGAATGATGAGATATATGAACAACTTAGCAATGTGAGAGAAAAGACTATTTTGTCTTTTAGTCACTTAAGTGACTTTATAACCTTATAACATTAAATTATTAAATAAATCACTTAAGTTGCTTGAACTTTAATACCTCTTCAAATACTTGTCTCTATGTTGTCTGAAATATGAATCTCTCCTCATAATTCCCCATGTGACCAAATACACTTTTTAAAAATAGAAAGGATTCATCTCTATTACCCCAAACTTACTATACATAGTAAGTATGGCAAATAGAGTCCAAATGACATTGAAGGAAGACCGAATTCATAAATTGCTTAATGTTGGAGATGAATCAATCCTCATGAGACCCTCTAACCATCCTCATTAGCGTAGGAGGATCTAATATTAGACTAATACTAATCCCTAAATTTTTGATGTTGGCAACCAATGGGGGCATTAGATAAAAGCTCTCTCTGCTACTCCTGCATCTTGAATTTGCTTGTTGCTTTTGGCATTGAGAGGACTCCTTTCGCCTGTGTGAGGACTATTTCCCTCCACATGTAAATTATTAAATGAGTAGATTAAATTAATCCATGAAGAAGACAAAATATAATGACACAACAATTTATTGTGGTTCGGAAAAACTTTTCTTATGTCCACACTCAAAGCAGGGAACAATTATATTAATGAAATATTTGGTACCATACAATACATGACTGCACAAGTCATTTATAGAAAACTCATCAAATATGAAGAGACGATGGAGAGGGAACAATCATGACCGTTGGGCTTCATATCCCTACAGTCTCCCCTGTGAAGTCCAATTGGCATAACCATGCATCATGGCATTCCCTACTTCCTTTTTTGCATCTCAAAAAATAACAAGGCCTATAGAAGACCGCAATGTTGCCAAACCTTGTTCCAACACACTGCAGATGAGTCTTCTCCAAGTTACATCAAAATTATAAATATCTTCTTTGTAATGCAGCCTACAACTCACATAATTTGCATAATTCTTATGCACCATTCCAATTCCATTCCTTGTTGAGCAGTGAGTGAAAAATATGAAGGCTGTTGGGACTCGTCCATCAAAACAATTAGCAAACATATTGATTAGGGAAATTGAATTCCCCAAATCATAAACATAGGTGTCCATTAATTGCCTCCTCATGTGACTCCCTCTTGAGCCACCCAAGTTCGTGGGTATTAAACCATTTTGTATATTTTCTTTACTAAAGAAAAGATCAATGCTAGTTACATCTTCTCCTTCATTAGCTATCCCTTTGTCTTCTTGCTCAACAAAATTTTTGTATGCTCCTTTACATTCTTGCATAGAGAAAACTGTAATTAATACATTCCATTCTGCTTCTACTGCTGCAATCTGCAACAGTAAATCATCAGAGTCCTTATTCTCTAACATGCCAAAGGCATTTGGATCATGCGCAACCTTGAGCTCCTAGCTCTCTCCAGCCTCCTTGAGCTCTATAATCCCCATGTTCCTTAAATCTTCAGTTGCCAGGCACCCAAAATCCTCGCACTATCAAGTGAAGTCTCAAGTAAAGCATGGGTGATTGATAGTGGATTATCTCGCCATATTATGGGATACAAAGAAGCACTAGACTCTATATCAGAAAAGGTTAATGGCAAAGTCACCATTGGTGATAATTCAACACATTCCATCAAAGGAATTGGAAATTGCACCTTGAAACTAAAGTCAGGTAGTTCTCTTCTTCTCAAAGGAGTACTCTATGTACCAGAAATAAAAATGAATCTAATCTCAGTTACAACACTTGAAGATGATGGACATTATGTTGCATTCATGGACATTAAATTCATAACCTGGGCTAAGAACTCCTCAATCAAGAAAGAAAAATTGATTGATCAAAGAAAAGTGTAGTTGTATGAATTGAATTCAGAACATAGTCAACCTATTCAAACCTTAATTCATGAAGTTGCTGATATAAATGAAAAATGACATAGAAGGTTAGGGCATCTAAATTTCAAAACCTTATCAACTATGGACAAGATGGTTACTGGTTTACCTAAATTGAATAAAGATCACTCAAGCATATGCAAAGGATGCACTCTGGGTAAGAACACCAAAAGTCTATTTAATGATAGCACTAGAAAAACTAACAATGTTTTAGAATTAATCCACTCAAATTTATGTGGACCTATGTCTGTTCCTTCTCTTGGAGGATTCTAGTTTATATACTTTTAATAGATGACTTCTCTAGAAAAATTTAGATTTGCTTCTTAAAAGGTAAAGAATCAGAATAAATCCTTAAGCAATTTTAAAAAATTTAAACCTTAATTGAAAATTTATTAGGACATAAAATTAAAACTCTTAGGACTAATAATGGAGGGTAATATACCTCAGATTTGTTTAAAGAGTTTTGTAGAGAAACAAGAATTAAAAGGGAGTATACCGTTCCTTATAACCCACAACAAAATGAGGTAGCAAAAAGAAAGAATAGGACAATTATAGAAATTGCAAGAGCTATGATATTTGATCAAAATCTAGAATATTATCTTTGGGCAGAAGTCTCTTGTACTATTGTCTATATTGAAAACATTAGTCCTCATTCCTACCTTAAAGATAAAACTCCTAAAGAAGTCTTTACTAAGGTTAAACTTAATATAAGTCATCTTAGGATTTTTGGGTGCCCAGTATATATACATGTTCCAAAAGAAAAGAGAACTAAGTTAGAACCCTCCAGGAGGAAAGGTATTTTTGTAGGGGTATAGTGAAACATCTAAAGCATATAGGATTTTCATACATGGTCAGAAAAATATTGAACTTAGTAGGGATGTAATTTTTGAAGAAGATTTAGCATTCAAAAGAGCCCTAAATTCTGGAGATCCCTCTTCCTTACCTAGTTCTAAAGAAAATATTGAATCCAAGTCTCAAAAGGAGAACATTGAAGAAATTGAAGATGAAATTCAAAATCTCAATCTCGAAGAAACTCAAAATTCTAAGAAGAGACCACTTTGGGCCATTAAGACAATAGAGGAAGCACAAGGCTTTGTTGCACCATCTGGAACCTCCAGAGAAAGCAAAAGCCCAAAAGATTTTCTAGTTATGGAACAAACATGAGTGATTTGTCCTAATCAGAACCAACCAATATTTTAGATGCTATTAAACATACAACTTGGAAGGATGCCATGACAAAAGAATACCAATCCATTATGAAGAATGATGTTTGAGAAATTGTTCCAAGGCCTGAAGGAAAATCTATTGTTTCTTCCAAGTGGATATTTAAAACCAAGCGTGTTGCTGATGGTAGCATTGAAAAATATAAAGTCAGATTCTTAGTCAAGAGATTCTCTCAAAAAGAGGGGATTGATTATAAAGAAACCTTTGTTCCTGTTGCCAGATACACCTCTGTAAGAGCAATCCTAGCTATTGCAGTATTGAAGGGATGGAAAGTACATTAGATGGATGTAAAAACAATATTTCTAAATGGAAAGATTACAGAAGAGGTATATTTGGAGCAGCCTAAAGGATTTGAAACTCATAACCCTAAATTTTTTGTTTTTAGGCTTAAGAAAGCTCTCTATGGGCTTAAATAGGCTCCAAGGGCTTGGTATGAAAGAATTGATAAGTATCTCACTAGCTTAAGATTCTCCAAGAATAAAGCTGATCCAAATCTATACTATAAAAAGGATAAAGATGATATGGTAAATTTGATAGTGTATATTGATGATTACTAATAACAGGTGATGATCATCTCATAGATCAATGTAAGAAAGATCTAATTAGAGAATTTGAGATGAAAGGTTTAGGACTCCTTCATTACTTCCTAGGATTGGAAGTATGGTAGAATTCTAAGAACATCATACTTAATAAAGGAAAGTATACATTAGACATCTTGAAGAACTTTGGAATGTGAAACTGCAAGTCTATGTCTTCTTCAATGGAGACTAATCTACGTAAACTTAAAGAAGCAGTGAAAAAATTACCTTCCATAGATTCTACTCTCTACAAACAAATGATTGAGTTCCTTATGTACTTGGTAAATACAAGACCTAATATTTGCTATGCTCTTAATGCCTTAAGTCAGTTTATGTGTGAGTGAAAGGAGATTCACCTAGTTGCAGTCAAACACATTTTGAGATACAAGGCACTCTTAACCTTGGGCTCAAATATGAGAAAGTTGACTTGGATTTACATGGATTCACAGACTCAGATTAGGGTGGAAGTTTTAAGAATAGAAAAAGTACTTCAGGATGTTGTTTTAGTTTAGGATCAGCAATGATATCATGGATATGCAGAAAATAGTCTTCAGTAACACAAAGCTCCACAAAAGCCAAATACATTACAGCAACGATGGCCTCTCAGGAAGCAGTTTGGCTTAGAAAGTTATTTGTAGGATTATTTGGTCAAGCCATGAATCCTACTATTATTCATTGTGATAATTAGAGTTTCATCAAACTTTCTATGAATCCAATTTTTGATGACAAGTCCAAACATATTGAAATTCCTTACCACTATGTTAGAGATATGGTAGATAGGAATACTATAAAATTAGGATACATTTGTACTGTAGATCAAACAATAGATATTCTTACCAAACCTCTCTCTCGAGTAAAGATAGATCACTTAAGAAAAAGACTTGGTATGGTTCAATTATAAAATTTTGTATTCTTTAAATTATTAATAAAATAATTTTATTGTTAGGCTATTGACTATTATGGGCTCCACCATTTGTATTCATTATTTAAGAGGTGACGATCTCCAAGATAATGAATACTTGTATAAAAGACATTATGAGAGATGACGATCTCTTAGATAATGTGTTGAATAGTAGAGAACTATTGTTAGATCTACATGAGTTCAAGATCATTTGTGACATAGACATTTCTATGCCTATGAATCACAACTTGGATAAAGGAAGAATTTATTCTTCAGATTTTTTCTTGTGTTCTGGTAGATCTTAACTTCGGATCATGTTGTGATATAGGAATACTACTACCTATGAGTCACAACCTGGATAAGTGAAGAATTTAATCATTCTTCAAATTTTATCCTATGTTGCATTCCATGCAATACAGTCATCACTAGTATAAGTGATAATAGTATAAGTGATAAGTCATATCACAAGATGGTAATATGACGTAGTATCACGTGTTCCATGATACCACATGCTTAGAAGATTAAGATAGATGTAGAGTATTAGTCTATGCTCATTCATCATAATTGATGATGCTAGATGTGTTATCTCTCAATATGATTATCAAGTTAAGAGGGAGTGCTAAAACTCTAACTTTGATACTCACATTGGTCTGACTGTGCAGATTGCACATTCCTCTTCTCTCATAGAATACCATTTTAAAGGCTATTAATACATTACCCTTAGTTAAGCATGATTGGTGATCCTTGGTAATGACCATTTGTTAAGCATTAACATTAACTAGTTAGTTATGTTTGTTAAACATTAAACATCTCCTTCTAGGCACCAATTTTGAGAAGGTATTGTGGGCTAGCCTAGATAGGGTCATGTCCCTTGCCCTTTGGTTATGCTATATGAAGTGGTTGTAGTTGTAGTTAAAGGACACACAATTGAACACCAAGTCTGCTCCTATAAACAACTCTACCACAAATCGATACTTGTTGTGATAAATATATATTTCAGAAGGACAATCAATATTGTCATCTCATTTCAAGATTAGAAATAAAGGAAGATTAGAACAACAAGCATATTAAAGCTATTACCACAAATCTGATCATTTAGAATTTGTAGAACTTTATAATTAGAGAACCTACTTTGTTCTTGGGGAAGCATGCAACTCCCTTATGCTTCCCAAACTTTTTTTTTTCTCTGTCATGCCCAAAATACAGGGGAAAAAACACACCAAATTTTTATTTTTATTTTTATTTTTTTAATTTATTATTTTTAATTCTTTTTTTAAATTTATTTATTTTTAAGACAATGTGGTTCAATCATTTTTCATTTATTTTATTGAACCACCTGATTCAAAGGCTCCACCGGGAAAGAACCAAGAAGAAAACCTAACTTCATAGCCATTTCAACAAAGAGTTTAAAATATAAGATTTTTACATAGGAATAATCAGGATTTCAATCCCAAGGAGGAAACTCCCAATAACTTAATTACAATAACAATTTGAATTTTCTTCTTGGCCCTTAACAAGGGATCCATTTCAAATTCTGCAAAGCATCACTGAGATTGTGGAGAGCACAAAAACTGACTAGGAGACAACCAATCATAACATAACGACAAAATTAGACATTCATTCCCATACTGGGTTTTCACAACAAATCCAACAATGAACCAAACTAGCAAGAAGGTGGATTTTTCCAATAGGAGACATCAGACATAACACCAAAATAGATGCTCTATCGGAGCTATAACTCAAGAACTTCAGTTCTTCCATTCTTACATGCCAAAACTCATATGTGGTTGATGTTGATAGGTAGGGGCCCATAACACCCTACCCTCTCTCCCACTTCTCGTCCTGAGAAGAGACTCTACACTGTTGGAGTCCAACTGAAGACCTTCTCCCAAAAATGGCCACTTCTACCCTATCCGAGGGTGAGTAATGCCAAACACCCATTAAAAGAAAGCTTTGAAATTCAAAACAAAACACAAAGAAAAGGCATTCATGAAAACCTATTTTCAATCCCTCCCAACATACTCAACACACACACTAACATACATAAGCAATAAAACTGAAACATGAAGCACAACATGAAACCAAAAAGAGGTGAAGTATTACTACCTTCAAAAGAATAGGTTATGGCAAATGAACAAGTTTGAGATGAGCTTTCTTTCCTCTCCTTCCCTTCAATTCTAAAAATCCCTCTAAAACTAGAGGTTGGGTGAACCCCCAAAACCTTCTCAAAAATGCCTCTAAATAAGATCATAAACTCAACTACCTCTAAAAGGCAATAACTCTCCCACTTGCCTAAAGTTCTAGAGGCTTCTAACTCAACTAAACCTAAGGCTAACCTCAAGGTGGAGTTAGATTCATTCAACCCATGGTGAAATCATTCAATTTTCGCACTAAAGCAAAAAATGGACTTTTTGAGTGACCATAAAAGTCAACAAAAGGGGCTAAGGGGGTGGAAAATGTCCCCAACCCATACCCATACCCCTTAGGTACTTAGGTTTCATGATTTTAGGCTTTTAGGATAAATATGAGACCTATCAAAAGCTAGGAATATTTACGGACTTACTAACAATCTTCAAAATGCAGATTACTCACTAATCATGATTAGGGTAATTAACCTCGATTACTCACTAATTAGAAAAAAGGTCACTATCCTAGTTTGACTTAGATCTTTAGGTTACTCAATTAACCCTAACTATCATGTTGGAATGCATATACAATTCACGAGTGTCAAGCGACATTATAAAAATACTATTACGAAACATTAATATTTAAAGATTATAGAATGATACGTTCATTCAATCCACGACACAAATAAAATACAAACAACGGGGTTTGCATCTTTCATCAGATTCAACCCTAGTTTCCACAATCGATACATAGGGTTCAATTTCGTTTCTCCGTTAGATTTTTCGACTAAAATATCCTGCACACTCATTGCACACATCAGTAGCTCAAGAAAATCACATGCATATATTCAAAACTTATTTGGATAGTCACACAAATCAAAACATAAATCTTTCTTTTAAATAATCCCTTTTCTAATTTTGGCACACACATTTAGTCATCAATAATTATATAATCAATATAACATAACTTTATTCATTAATTCAGATTTAAAATTTTAGTATAATCATCATTAGGCATGCATATACCTAAATATCATAACATCACCAATAGGGCATACTGTACCATCTGAATTGCATATAACTTAATCATCATGGTATCAAAATCAACATCCTCATTATTAGGTGAAAACACTTCATACCATCATTAGCAGAAGTTAATGTTTTAAACAATCAAGGTGATGTAGTAGTTCTTGAATCACAAAGTATCTAAAACATGAATGAATCAGCTAATCTTAGTTTCTTTTAGGACATTCACAACATAAAACATTACTTCATTTTTGATACAATCTCCTATAATAGTTATAACAGAGGATTCACATTTGATAAGTACATACAAGGAGAGTCCTTACATCCTCCCCTATTAGCCTTTGACTTCCTCTTGGAAGTCACACAACTAGAATGTTCATCTTATGCTAGACTTTTTCTAGACCTGTTTCAAAATTTACTCTTATAAAAAGAATGATTAATAATTCACATACATAATTAGGGGAGATAACATATTGGTCACATATAAACAACATTCTAATCTAGTATACAATACTTATAGAGTCTCTAATAATAATAATATAATAAGATATTCCAAATTCCACATACCCACTCATCAAGTAACAACTGTACGAGACTCCCTCAAATGAGGTTTCATATTAAGCAACTCGTCCCTTTAATTATGGTTAAATACTTTCCTTTTAGAGTTTTCACGACACACTGAATTTTTGATAGGATACTAAAGGCTCCATCGCTACACCTATACCTTTTCATTTAGGAGTCCATTCGGTTAACTCGTAATCTTAACAAAATTCATGTTGGGGTGCAATTTCATGACTCAACAGTCAACAGATAACACTATTCCTATACTCAAAGTCCTAGGAGAGGGTGGGGCATAGATACTCTCACTAATAACCCCAAACCCTAATGTTAAACATCCACTTAATCATCAGGAATCCCTTTGGTAGGCTCATCATATGTCACTTTGCCAATAAAACTCACAAGAAAGTGCCTCAAAATTTAAATTCAACATCAAGGATGAAACATCCAACGCAAAAGTATGAAAATGAAAGAAATAAATAGTGGCCACAATAGTAAAATTTTAATCAAGAAGTGATGACATGACCTAGAGGCAAAATAGAATCATCAATAATAAAGTTGGCTAAACAGTCCCACATCACATTGATTGGCAAAAAGGAAAAGAACATTAAAATACCAATATCTAAAATCAAACAACTAAGGAAATAAATCCAATTACATACAAAATTTACATTACTGACATAATGCGGCTGTACCAGGGTCTATGAGAAAATGGTGAATCTTAGGTCCTCCAAATACATTGCAGGGATCATGAATTGAAATTAGATGGAGGTCTAACAACCATGTCACCCAACTATGATTGATCCCACATACTAACTACATACTTATCTTCACCGACATTGCCCTATAATTAGAGTTTGTTGTACTAAGGGGTTTGCCTTGATCAAAACTCACTCAAAAGTGCAAATGCGAGGATACTAAAATGAGGCTCCATCAATCCTCTTGTTGTTATATTAGTTTCATTTTGAAGACTCTAACATGTGGGGGCCTTAGTGTCAATAGAGTTATACTCTGAGTCGTAATTACAGAACCAAATCTCTTATCCTCTATTCACTATAATTGCATAATAGGGCATCTACCCATAAACTTTTCTAAATCAATTTCACCATCTCTACACTAGTTGAAGTTGTGTTATAAATCTCACCAAATTGGTATGATCCTCTATACTTACATATATATGTCACTGTCTGTGTTATTCCAATGCTACACCAGTTCTAATTATCATCTAAGAATGCACTGAATGCTATAGTTCTTATCAATAATCCATGCTTCACATTTTCCTAGTCATAAGAAACTTATGAATACTTCCTTATGTTGTAGGTTTGAAACTACCTAGGTATAAAACCATAATCTTATTCTAAAAGCAAGCATATCTGAAAATTTCATAAAGTTCGACTTAAAACAAGGATACCCTTACATGCTACAAAAATTAATTTTAATTAGACCTGTAATCAATACTCCTTAACTATTTTAACTTTTAACCAATAAAATCTCATTCAAAAGAATTACTAATAAAATATTGACGCCTTTAACTTAGTATAGCATTAATATTAAAACAAAAATAATTTAATAATTCTATCAACAAATTTCTAACATAAAAACATCCTAACATAAATATTCTAACATCTAACTTAATAACAATTCTTTACACTACTTATTATTAACTAATACTAAAATAATTTCAAAAATTAAACTATACTAATAATAATTACCTATAACACCAAAATTTAAAATTAAAACTTAAAAAAATCTCCCAACTAACTTAAAAACATATCTCACAACTCACATAAACTTTTACTAAATAATAAAACAAATAATACAACTATCTTCCTAACATCTAAAATTACTTACTAAACTAAAATCTAACATTATCTAATTAAATAAATTCAAAACTAACTAATACTAATTCACTTCATACTAACCCACCCAACACTCAACTCCAATTAACTTCACATTAGCATAGTCTAATAGCAACTTACTAACCAATCTAATAAAACATATTAAACAATTGATTTAACATCTAACATAACTATACTATTTTATCAACTAAATAAATCCTAATTTAACATTTAACAATAACTAAACTTTACTAATATTAACAATTAATATAACTTAATACAACATAAAACAAATTTTGTTTTTTTTTTACAAACTTTAGCAAATTCCCAACATAACTTTAACCACCTCAAATTAACTTATTTTACTAACAACAATTTAACTTACAACATACTAAACTAAATTTTAAACTTACTAAATACTAACTAATTAAATCTTAAATTACTTACTAAACAAGTCTAACTATCCCACCCCACCCCTTAACCTTTCTCAAACTCACGTGGACTAAAAGGGAACGTTGCCCCATGTCGGCACACTGTCCCATCACCAAGCACTACCCAAGGTTAACATGGTCACTCCCTCATGCCGAAGACACCCAAATGACTTAAACAATGTAATAGATGAAACAACTTAGCTTCAAACTGATTTTGAAGTGGTCCATCAAAATTTAATAGACACAAACACTTCCTCACAACTTCAGGAAAAGTAGGTTAACGGGATATGTAAATGAGGTCTGAGGTATAAAGACAGCTTGCATGCATTGCTAACAACGAGATAATATGACATCTCTGAAACTTCTGTAATTATGTAAGATGCTTGGGCACAGTGCAAAAATGAGGATTATTATTTTTATTTTATTTTTATAAGACTGGTAGATATGTTCATGTTCAGGAGATGTGATGAAAGAGGCTATTACTTAATTAAGCCAATTGAAATGCATTCCATAATTTTCACGTGGATACTAAAAATGTAACTTAAGCTGTAAGATGCAAAGTATTTATTAAAGACATGAGTTGAAAGCCCAATTGACCTTTCCACATGGCCCAAGGAAATGGTACATGGCCCAAGGAAAAAAAATAAGGAATGTTTTATAAGTTTTCAGACTTCATGGCAAACCTACCGTGCATTGAACTATTGGGGGGACAAGATTTGCTCACGTACCCACGTGAATGATAATGGGGAGGGCGGCTTATTTATTGGGGTCCAAGTGGACTAACCACCCTCCATCTTATCCTCCAATCCTAATTAATATGTCAAGTGCAAGTACATCCCTCCAATTGCATTAAACAAGGAAGGTGCTGGCGCGCTGACCTAGCAGAACATACCCTTTTGACCTGCATGCCTACCACCCAGGCTGCCAACTACCCTCGCCTCTTCCTTCTCACATGGGTTTGATTTCCTCCCACACTGCCCAAGGCATTGAGGCTCATACCAGCCTCAAGGTAGTAAATGGGAAGTAGTTAGGGTGGAATTCCACCAATCAAAACTGCCCTCCCCCCCACACCACTTCCATTAATATGTCGACCCCCCTCCAAGACTAACATGACAGGCCCAAATCTTCAAAAATTGGGTTATGATGAAAAGAGGTCAACGTAATTAATTGTTAGTCATTTAAGCCTGCGCCTAGTTTTGAGGGTTAGGATAGTTATGTTTAGAAAGTAAAGTGGGTAGCTTAGGATATGATACCAAGTTATTTTATATAATGAATTAAAGATATTTTGTTTATCTTTCTTTTATTGTATATATATATATATATATATATATAAATTAAATTTAAACAAAAGTTTTACAAAAAGAATCTTATTAAGAATATACTCTGTTGAAAAAAAAAAAAGATTAAACTTTTCTTCATACACAAGGCAGAGAGCCTTTTGGACTAAGAATGAACAATATTCTCAAGACCCCCCCCCACTTTTTTTAATGTCTCCTTTTTGTTTTTTTAAGTGATGGGATTTTCAAATTTATTTATATAGCCAAGGGGGATTTATATATATTTTAAATTGCATTATAACATAGAGTATAAATGTCTTGTTACTACAATAACATAGGGTTATTTCTCCTTCCAATCAAATACGAAAATGTGGGAGGAGATTTAATTCATGTAGTTTTAAATATCCACACTTTTTATGGACCCATTGATGCCCAAGTGTTACGAAACTGGGCTCTGATACCAAAATGTCATGCCCAAAATACAGGGTCAAAAACACACCAATTTTTTTTAATTTAAAAAAGTCATAATAGGATTAAATGTAATACACAAGTATTCGAATAGAATTACTTAACTACCTCATACTCAAGTATAATTACATAATTTAAGTACTAACCAAATATGATGTTTCGAGATGTAATTTTCATCTACGTAACTTCAAATTTAATTGACATTATTCAAATTTAAACTACTTAATTATATACTATAATTTTGTCCAATTAACATAAATCAAGTGAATGAAATTTTGAATTGCATAATGCCACAGTAAGGTAAAACATCATAACATCAAATTTGAAGTAAACATATGCAAAGAAAAACTGAAATACTAGATAACTCATATGTCAGAATACTACTCTTTTTTTTTTAACAATGTGGTTCAATCATTTTTCATTTATTTTATTGAACCACCTAATTCAAAGGCTCCATCGAGAAAGAACCAGGAAGAAAACCCAACTTCGTAGCCATTTCAACAAAGAGTTTAAAATATAAGATTTTTATACAGGAGTAATCAGGATTTCAATCCCAAGGAGAAAACTCCCAATAACTTAATTACAATAACAATTTGAATTTTCTTCTTGGCCCTTAACAAGGGATCCATTTCGAATTCTGCAAAGCATCACTGAGATTGTGGAGAGAAAAAAAACTGACCAGGAGACAACCAATCATAACATAACGACAAAATTAGACATTCATTCCCATATTGGGTTTTCACAACAGATCCGACAATGAACCAAACTAGGGAGAAGGTGGATTTTTCCAACAAGAGACGTCAGACATAACACCAAAACAGATGCCCTATCAGGGCTATAACTCAAGAACTTTTGTTCTTCCATTCTTACATGCCAAAACTCATACATAGTTGGTGTCGATAGATAGAGGCCCATAACACCCTACCCTCTCTCCCTCTTCTCGTCCTGAGAAGAGACTCTATACTGTTGGAGTCCAACTGAAGACCTTCTCCCAAAAATGGCCACTTTTTCCCTATCCGAGGGTGAGTAATGCCAAACACCCATAAAAAGAAAGCTTTGAAATTCAAAACAAAACACAAAGGAAAGGCATTCACGAAAACCTATTTTCAATCCTTCCCAACATACTCAACACACACACTAACATACATAAGCAATAAAACTGAAACATGAAGCACAACATGAAACCAAAAAGAGGTGAAGTATTCCTACCTTCAAAAAAATAGGTTATGGCAAATGAACAAGTTTAAGATGAGCTTGCTTTCCTCTCCTTCCCTTCAATTCTAAAAATTCCTCTAAAACTAGAGGTTGGGTGAACCCTCAAAACCTTCTCAAAAATGCCTCTAAATATGATCATAAACTCAACTACCTCTAAAAAGAAATAACTCTCCCACTTGCCTAAAGTTCTAGAGGCTTCTAACTCAACTAAACTTAAGGCTAACCTCAAGGTGGAGTTAAAATCATTCAACCCATGGCGAAATCATTCAATTTTCACACTAAAGCAAAAATAGACTTTTTGAGTGATCATAAAAGTCAACAAAAGGGTCTAAGGGGGTGGAAAATGTCTCCAACCCATACCCATACCCCAAAACCTTCTCAAAAATGCCTCTAAATATGATCATAAACTCAATTACCTCTAAAAGGCAATAACTCTCCCACTTGCCTAAAGTTCTAGAGGCTTCTAACTCAACTAAACCTAAGACTAACCTCAAGGTGGAGTTAAAGTCATTCAACCCATGGTGAAATCATTCAATTTTCACACTAAAGCAAAAATAGACTTTTTGAGTGACCATAAAAGTCAACAAAAAGGGGCTAAGGGGGTGAAAAATGTCCCCAACCCATACCCATACCCCAAAACCTTCTCAAAAATGCCTCTAAATAAGATCATAAACTCAACTACCTCTAAAAGTCAATAACTCTCCCACTTGCCTAAAGTTCTAGAGGCTTCTAACTCAACTAAACCTAAGACTAACCTCAAGGTGGAGTTAAAGTCATTCAACCCATAGTGAAATCATTCAATTTTCGCACTAAAGCAAAAATAGACTTTTTGAGTGACCATAAAAGTCAACAAAAGGGGCTAAGGGGGTGGAAAATGTCTCCAACCCAAACCCATACCCCTTGGGTACTTAAGTTTCATGATTTTAGGCTTTTAGGATAAATATGAGAACTATCAAAAGCTAGGAATATTTTAATACTTACTAACAACCTTCAAAATGCAGATTACTCACTAATCATGATTAGGGTAATTAACCTTGATTACTCACTGATTAGCAAAAAGGTCACTAACCTAGTTTGACTTAGATCTTTAGGTTACTCGATTAACCCTAACTATCATGTTGGAATGCATATACAATTCATGAGTGTTAAGCGACACTATAAAAATACTGTTACGAAACATTAATATTTAAAAATTACAGAATGATGTGTTTATTCAATCCACGACACAAATAAAATACAAACAATGGGGTTTGCATCTTTCATTAGGTTCAACCCTAGTTTCCACAATCGGTACATAGGGTTCAATTTTGTTTTTCCGTTAGATTTTTTGATTAAAATATCTTGCACACTCATTGCACACATCAGTAGCTCAAAAAAATCACATGCATATATTCAAAACTTATTTGGATAGTCACATAAATCAAAGCATAAATCTTTCATTTAAATAATCCCTCTTCTAATTTTGGCACACACTTTTAGTCATTAGTAATTATATAATCAATATAACATAATTTTATTCATTAATTCAGATTTAAAATTTTAATATAATCATCGTTAGGCATGCATATACCTAAACATCATAACATCACCAATAGGGCATACTATACCATCTAAATTGCATATAACTTAATCATCATGGTATCAAAATCAACATCCTCATTATTAGGTGAAAGCACTTCGTACCATCATTAGTAAAAATTAATGTTTTAAACAATCGAGGTGATGTAGTAGTTTGTGAATCACAAAGTATCTAAAACATGAATGAATCAACTAATCTTAGTTTCTTTTAGGACATTCACAACATAAAACATTACTTCATTTATGATACAATCTCCTATAATAGTTATAGCAGAGGATTCATATTTGATAAGTACATACGAGGAGGGTCCTTACATTCTCAAAACCTAGTATAATAATCTTACTTGGTCAAATGGTCTTAAATTGAGAAAAAGTTAATGCCAAGTTGATTTATATAACTATTTACAATTATTCTTGTCTATTTGATCATATCTTAACTGGATCTTGAACATGACTACTACTAATAAAAATTGGTAGGTTACTATTAATGGAATATGGAGCAGTGTTTAAAAAAGATAAAATTAATAACTGTTAGGGCTAGCTGGACAACTGCCATTATATTAATTGGAAAAATTAGTACATAAGTGATCAGAGAAAAAGATTGGGTACAACTAAGATTTCCCATTTACACTTTCATCTCAGTCCCCAAAAAGTTATCTTGACATACACCGGTAAAAAGAGCACAATTGGCGAGAACCAAGAAAGCTTGCTTTTTAAGTGGCACTTGAATCTACAAAGACTTGCTTTTAAGCTAAATAATGTTGATATTAACCTTTAAAATTTTTGAAGTACCCCTGTAGGCTATAACAATTAAGCACATCTTTTTTAATGTTTCATTGTTAAGGAATTTGGGAACATCATTTTTTTAATGTAAATGGTTGGAAGCTTTTGTGTGGATTGTGTGTTTTTCACTAGTAACATAAATAGAATTGTCTACAGAATGCAATCCTATTTTCTTTTCCCCCAAGATTCTTGGCATATTTGGGCTTTTAGAAAAAAGGAATAATTTCAAGGGAAAGGGAGGTTGCTTCCCGAGTCTAAAAAAAGACTCATTTTTCTTACTGTCACTTTGCAGGTAATTGTGACCATGGAGGTAACAATAATAAGTTTTTCAAATTACTTGAGAATGGGATAGTAAATGTCTAACTCCTTGGAGATATCGTATGGGCAGACCTTGAAGTATAACAAAGAGGAAAAAAATACTTTCATGAAAGGTATGTTGGAATTTGTCTAAGAGATACAATGAAAACAACCCTGCAGAGCAACATAAGCAGACAGAGAAAAAGAGCATAACCATGTTCTACACCAATGAGGGAAAGCAAATTGGCTCTGGCAAAGTTAGATCGAATGATCTCTCTGGCAGATGTGAGTGGGATGGACTCACATCATTCAGTGACAACAGGCGTTTCTAAGTTGCCCTCTTTTTAATATATGCACTTGAAAGTGGATTGTTCTTGGGTCAGCATGTACATTTATTTGATCAGTTCTAAAATATATGTTTTGATGTTACCACAATAGTGTATAGCAATGTTCTTTTCTATACGTATATGTTTTAGACACTGAGGCAACTGAAGACTACTTGAACAAGTTGATATGTTGTTTATAAACTATTTTTAATGTATTACATTTTTTTGGAAGGATAAAAAAAAATAAAAATAAAAATATGATAATACAGTAATTATAATGTAGTCTTAATAAGTTTTATTTTACTTTTTTCAAGAATTTATTAGAATATAAAAATATAATAAGAATTTGATATGAAAGTTTATTTGCTTTTGTAAAGAATTTAATGAAGCATAAAAATATAATAATAAAGATACTTTAAAATTGTAAAACCTAATAATATAATTATATCTTAAAAATAATTTAATATTAATTAAGATTTTAAATAAAATAATGAACAAATATGAGCTACTTTTAACTTTTTTCATAAAGGATATGATGATTTATTACCAATTATATGCGTTTCATAATTGTCAATTCTTTACATAGGCACTGTTAAATAGGTTTTTATAACATAGAGACATTAAATTTGCAGTCTATGGTGAATTGAATTTGTGTACAGCCTGTATTTTGAAAACCTCTACGAGCTAGAGTGAGATCTTCCGGTCACAACCCATCTCACCTCTTAAATCTGAGAGCAGAGTCGAACCCAAGACCAATGGAGAACAAACCCACAGCCCAAACCTATTCTGCTACCATGTAAACTAGTCAAAAATTTATAAATTACAAGTGAAACGAGCAAGAGTATGATAACTTATGTCTGTAACTGCTGTAGCTGTTGCTACAGCAATGGTGTTTTGTCTATGTAATTTGTTTCCTAATTTTTTCAATCAGGAAAAAAGAATATGGTAAGAGAGGAGATGGTGGCCATGCGTATGGTTTGCTGAGGAGATTGTAGTCATGGAAGAATGCTGCACTTCAGTAATGTTCCTCTAGTGGGTTCGTCTTCGTGGCAGTGCCCACAGTTTGTTTCCTTTCTGTCAGCTACGTAACCGTTTGTCTTTCTACTAATTACTATGTTTTTCTTGGGGATTTTAAGGATTCAAGTGTTTGTAGTATCTGCGGATCAGCATTGAGATTTCAATTACCTCAATTTTATGGTCATAAGTACAATATGAAAAGTCAGTGGCATCGCCCATTTTCATTTGATTAAAAAACTCGGCTGTTATCCATTATCAGCATAAAAGGAGATTAGAAAATATGTAGAGATAAAAGACATTATGAGAAGAGTACGGCTACAACTCAAATGGGGCTTGTAAGATATCTGAAGTAATTTTTAGAAGATTGTTTGGAAGATTATCCAGGTTTTAAACGGCTACTATTTTCTTTTAATTTCATGATATTTCAAGGTATTATATATGTGCAATTGTGCCTCATGGCACAGTTTAAAATCAACGGGATCTCATGTTCTGTGCCTTTTCTTTTATGTCTTCTCGATGTTTACTTTTCATTGTTCATAATATAAATATTATCTTTCAGAATCAGCTTTTATGAAAACAAAAAAATTCGGATCACACATATCGATTTTGTCGAGTGCACAAAGGTGAGAGTATTGGGCTTTAATCATTTGCAAAGCTGGTACTCCTTTAGCATTTTTATTTAATCAAGCCCAACTTCCTCCTGTTGCTAGTGCAAAACACCCAATGGATAATTTCTCCACAAAAAGTTCGAAATAATAACATTTATACCACAGGACTAAAGCTCTGAAGGACACAGATAAATCTACTAGTCATTTAATCATTAGCAGGGCAAGGCTTCTCCCTGCATTTAATATTTATACAATTTAGACAGCTAATAAGTATCACTCAAAATAATTAACTAATATTATTATCCTAAAACTAAAAACTCATAATGGAAGAATTATTATTATTAATTTTGTAATAAGCGTAATTTGGTTATTTTCAATTGAAATGAGGGTAACGAGTCTTTCTCATTGCAGGACATTCCAGCGATCATAATCTAGGTTCTAATTCACTTATTGAGAATTCATTCCAAGAAGATGTTATAGGGATGAAACTAATACTCGGGCTCTGACTGGTCATGCTTACAAATGCAGGCCTAGTTGGATTTGGTAACGGTACTGAATTGCTGGATATCATTGTAAAAACATTAGATATCATTGGACGGCTCTCGGGATTAGCCTGCGTACACAGAAGTCCTATGTGAATGCATCTTATCACTTGCTCTTCTGTGCAATTTCCCACCAACATAATATCTACAATTTTGAGAGCATGCCCTCCTTTGAATAGTCTCCATGCCTGCATCACACGTCACCTTTCAAAAAGATTGAGGAATTCATTTTCTTAAACATTTTAATGCTTGATTGAGGAATTTAATATTTCTTACCCATTCTAATAGTCCGAGACTCTGATTTTCTTTTGAAATATCTATGTCTGTGTTTTTTCTTCCACTTATAATCTCTAGCAGCAAAACTCCAAAACTATAAATGTCAGCTTTTACAGATAGCTGCCCTCCCATTGCATATTCTGGAGCCATGTAGCCGCTGCATACATCAAAACATTTGTTTTGAAAATGCTTATGTTTATGTTTACATTGTGTTACTTTTAGAAATGTAAAGACATTCTTACTAGGTTCCTGCAACTCTTGATTGGATTTCGGTTTCACTGTCAGAAAACAGTCTGGTTAAGCCAAAGTCAGCTATCTTAGGATTCAATTTCTCATCAAGCAAAATGTTGCCCGCTTTGATGTCTCGGTGAATTATTCGAAGCTGCGAATCCTCGTGAAGGTAAAGAAGGCCGCGGGTGATACCAATAATTATATTAAACCTATTTTACCAATCGAGCATTCTGCGCTTTACGGGGTCTGTTTTCGTTTCCAATTTCAGAGGAAAATATCATGTCAGAGAGTAATTATAGCATTTTTTATTTTGGTAACAAAGAAATGACTCACCGAAGAGGAAGGTGTCAAGGCTTTTGTTGGGCATATACTCGTAGACAAGCATTCTTTCGGTTTCCTCGCTACAGCATCCGAGCAAATTCACAAGATTTCTATGTTGAATATTTGCCACCAGTTCCACTTCATTCATAAATTCTTTTCTTCCCTGTGCAGATCTTGCAGACAGCTTTTTCACTGCTATCTCCTTGCCCTCTGTCGTTCCCTTGGAAACGAAACAAGCCCACATCTGTTTAACGAAAATCTTAAACCAAATTTGCTATGTATCCAACAGAGTATAGATTAACATCAATTCATACCTTATATACTGGGCCAAAGCCTCCCTCACCAAGCTTGTTGTTATCACTAAAGTCGTCTGTTGCTTCTCTCAGAGTTTCTAAGCTGAAGGCAATTTGCTCTTTTGTAAATAGCCTCCTTTCTGGGTATCTTTCCTATGTCAGAGTTATCCTAAACTAGTTATTAATAATTACTGAGAGAAAATTTCAAGACAATAGCATGTATATCCATATTAGCACCTTCATTTTGCTTCTCAAGAGTTGCTGGATTCTTGAAAATTGCAGATTTAACTTTTCTGCTCATTGTAAGGAAACATGCAATGAAGATTAGCGTCAAGCCTATAGTAATCCCTAATATCATTGGTAATCTTCGTGATGACTTATCTGCAAGGCACAAAAGTTTTGAAAATTAATCTTAGAGTGTATGTCTACAGTTTGACACAAAAATTGGTGCCAAGCCCATGTATTCCACAAATCTCTTCAACTTATCTAAAAAGAAAACCAGTTAACCTTAATTTAGTTTTAAATAAACATTAAATACGCCATTTTCATTTACATTAGAATGTCTCATGAAGGAAAGCCATAGATACTAACTTGATTTTGTCTCAGCAATTGTCTGAGTACGACCGTGGGCTACCGGCGGAGGACTGAGAGTTGATGGCGATGAGCCAAAAAATTGGTATATCTCGTATCTTGCCGTGCAGCTCCCTGACATAGCCTGAAGTCCTTGTTTGGAAGAACAGCACCGTTCCATGCTTTGCCATGCTGTAGACAAACAAGACTTACAATCCTCCATTGATAAGACTTTCAAGCACAGAACTAAACCGTACACCTCATGCGAAGTTGAGTATTGAGCCGATCCCACAGCGTATCCATTATTTGCTGGGTCAAGAGCTTGAGCAGACAAATTGGTGAGAAGACTAGATGTGGTGGACACGAAAACCTTCACGTTGCCTTTGACATCTCGGTCGTTCCTCAGAACATAGAAAGAGTTGTCCAGTTTTGAAAAGAAATTGGAGCTATCATAGTGCAGGAAGCAATCATACATCCATACTTCCCCGCCTATCGCTTTGTCACAAAGGTCTCCAAGCATGTTGCTGGCTTCACTTAAACACTCTGAGCATTTCGCTGCTGATACATCGCCGATGCACTGCAGCAGGCCATAGACTCTATTGGAGATTGGCCATGGGAAGACGTGTTAAACCCTGAATTTTGAGGTGCATTAGGAGACAGTTCATTGATTACTAGGTTCAAATTTTTGGAGTATGTACCCCCCTCTGTGTAATTGGAAGCATTATTGCAAGCAGAATACCGGTATTCACATATGGCTGAAGGGAAAAAAATCATTAAAAAGACTAAAATAAGAAACATTTTGCTTCCACCTCCAATTGGGAAAAGAAGAGGTGAACCTTATATAATAGAAGAATTTCAACTTATAAGCTATGAAATAATAGATGTCTTTGGTAAATCTATTAATTTAGTTTCCACATTATAGAAGAACAAGATAGACATAATTGAACCTGAAAACATGGGAACAAAATAATTGAGAATTGGGCCTTGACAAAAGATTCCACATTTATGAGCAAGATAATTGACTTTGACTAATGATTGGCGGCCAGTTGTAAATCTTGCTAGAGGTCGCCTCGAAGGGCACTGGCTATACGAGGGCCAAAATGCACCCCACCATTGTCGGCTTTGCATGGCCATGCGATGATGGCATGGTAAATTCCTTAAATGTTTCTTGACCAAACTGTCCGTCAATTCCTCTTTGCCAGTGGTAACTGTCTCTCAGTTCCTCTTTGTCAGCCGCAAGCGGATTAAACTCCAATTGAAGCGTGTCTAATTTAATCCATTCCATGTTCCTTTCAATTCATATATTGTTATATATGATGATTAAAATTTTTTATTATTATTTTTTTGACAATTTGAATAATTATTGTATGATAAAAAATAGCTTTTATATTTGTCTCCCAAGCTATTATCTATCTCATCAATTTTTATTAAATTAAAAGATTTATTTATATTCATAATTAATACATTTATTTTGGAGTATTACACGATTCAAAAAAAAATTGAAATGTATGTGAAAATAGTTAAAATTAAAATATTTATTTTTGTTATGTAATAAAAAAAATATTACTATCATTCACATAAGCTCACATCATATTTTTTTATGTTAATATTTTCAATTCTTAATATTTTAAACATTTGTACTTAGGAAACATTTTATAAAGCATAATGTGTCTTGTGTAGGGAGAGACACTAGATGAAATAAGTTTAAAACATGATATATCTAAAAAATCAAATTCAAATCATCATGGTAGCATCAATAATATAGGTAAGTTCATAAAATCTCTCATTGTAAAAATTCTCAATTACATTAAACTATGTTCTACATTAGAACCAATTTTATAACATGATTTGATTTGACATCCAAATATACATTCAATTATATTGAAATTCTAAAAATATTGATAATTTTGGTTCATAATAGCCATTTTATGTAGAATACTTTTTAACAATCTTACCTTTACAATTCACTAAGGTTCTAAAATCTAATTTCAAAAGAGATGTAAAGTCTTCAACAATCAAGACATAAGTATAGTATACTGATTATTCTAAAAAGTGTTGACTGTGATCCTCCATGTTCATATCACCATCACCTACAAATACAGTGAGTTAGTTAAGTTAGTTAAATGCACATAAGTTTCAAATAAAAGAATCATGATTGTTTGAAGTTTATTTTATTTTTTTCTTACCATAGTCACTTTGCATTGTGTTGATTTCTTCCACTGATTGATTAAGATCAAAAGAAAATAGTTGACCATATTTTTGAGTGTTTTGTTGATCATCTAAATCTGCAAGACTAAAAATTAATTTAATATATGTTCTAAATGTATACAATTAATTTATATGTTAATTATTCAAAAGTATTGAATTCTTTATCATAATTGTATTACCTTTTCTAACATGCATTGCCTCAGTTGTTCATGTCTTTTTAGAATCATCAAAAATGGAATTAAAAGAAAAATAATAAAGTAAATTAATAGTAACTAACTTACCACTTGTAACTTCAATCCCATCTGTTGTTGTTTGGTTTAGATCAAGACAGAAAGGTAATAGACGTCCTCGAGCACTTTCTTGATCAATCAAACCTACAATGACAAATGTTTAACATAATAAATCAAAAGGAAAAAAGTATTTTATGTAAATTACTAAAATAATTTTGAATAATGACATATGTTTAAGATAAGAAGTAGAAATAAGAAGTATAAATCATATAGATACAAAAATAATTTTGAATAATTGAACTCACCTTGTTTCCTTATAGTCTCTTTTTCTTCTTGTATTGCTCTTCCTGAGCAATTAGTAACCTTCTTTTTCTTTTTTTTCCTACATCTTTTAGATGGGAATTGAAACTTTTCATGTTCCTCGAGATTTTCCTTTAAGTTTCTAGATACAACATTGTGTTTCTGACAAGTTGAATGACTTTTATGCATTTTGCTACGACTAAACCATGGTGTTATTCGTTTCAAAGAAATGTTGTCTGAACCAGGGAGTGATTTAAATTTGGAACATGAATCAATAGATGCATGGATATCTTTTAAAAATCTCTCAACACATTGACTAAGAATATGTTTTTCATCTTCGCCAGTAGGTAAATTTTTGAGCAATGAGTTTAAAGAGTCAATGGGTTTTTGAAACTTATCATTGGTACTATTAGATGATTCCCAACCACCTGCAATATGAATAACAAAGATTAAAAAAGAACCTTATATATATATATATATATATATATTTCATTATAAAATGATATTCTTAAAACTTACCAATTTTATGAACTTCCCCATCAATTTCTAGCACATCTTGATCTTCTGAATGTATACAATCATCTACAATTGAAATATGAATTAGTTAATTTGTTAAGAGCCATAAAATAATTGAATATTTAAATATAAATATCTTATCATAATTACCAATGACATTAATTCCATGACTCGAACTCTCTCTAACTTTGTTATTATCATCAACCAATGGAGTAGAAGCTTCTGCAATTTGGAAAAAAATAATAATTTAGTTAGCATTGGGAAACAATAATATACATACATATGTATGTATGTACTAAACCTAAATTTTAAATGACATTACCAACAACATGATCATGCTCATTTGTTGTTTTCCTCTTTAGAATATCTATGATCTTCAACACATGTTTGCACGTGTTTCTTTTATTTGCCCACTCACAATCACATACATGTAAATTTGGCCCAAATTTTCTCACAAAGTACCATTTTGTTGGATTTTTTTGAATTCTTACTTTATATGTGTTTGGCAAGAGATCATATGGATAACAATCTGAATCTAGTATTGTTTTTAATCTCTCTAAAGAAGTTATGTAATATCTTTCCTTTTTAAAGTTGGTTAAAAATCCTGATAGTTGCAAATATCTTTTGTTTTTGTAGAATGACTCTACCCTATGAAGAAGTGTATGAATGAGCCAATCCATTCTTCTTGTGCATTTTTTAGAAAGGTCACTTAAATCATGACTCTTGATGTGGGAGTGATAGGACTCAATTGAAGCATTAGTTTCCTGATTTGCATGAGGAAAGCTTCGATAGTTTTTTGCCCACATTGCTATACAAAAATAAATAAATGATATCTTAGTATATAAATTGACTAACCTAAATTGTATAAATACATAAAAAAATATTAAGTATAACTTTGATAATCTTACCAATACGACTCTCATCATAACACCAAATCTTTTGAAAGTACTCAATAAATTTCTTTTCTTCTTTGAATTCCTCCATAAATTCTTTTATCAAGTGAGTGGTAACATCTTCATTGTCACTCATTGCATACATTATATCACCTAATCTATCAAATATTTTTGTCCCGACATCTTTATTGCTGACAAATCTGGATTTTATAACACAATATAAAGTTACGGTGTTGACGTATGCAACTTTTCATAAATTGCAATTAAATATTGACTTACTTGTATACATTCCTCAACCATGCTCTGCGTACGTGCCAAATGCATAGCAATACTCGACAACCAAAGGATAATCTACAAGTTTCATGTTATGAAAGTTCATAAGTAGAAGTCTAATCAAGTAATTGTTAAATTGAAACTATATTATGTTGAAAAGTAGAAAACATATCTTTGTGTAACCTGGATATTAAGCAATTATATTCTTATAAATATAAAGTAAGAATAGTAAAACCTGATTGCCTCAATTTCCGCACTAGCATCATCTATCATAAATGCATTAACATGCCAATCCTCTTTATATACTTTTCCTCTTCTATACACCTCAGTTAGCCATTCATTTATGTCCTCAACTTTGTTTCTTGAGGATATGGCCCATGCAACAGGTACACTAGCCTCTTGTTCATCAAATACAAGCAAGGTATATAATTCATACTACACATAGATAAGTCAATAATAAATTAATTTCTAAGATACATTACTCTAATACTTGAATTAACATCGACAAATAAAATTAGCATTGTTCTACTTACAGCATATTTGTTTGTTGAAAATGTAGAATCCATTGCAATAATGGAATCATGTGAATGTTTCACCATCATCTCTAACATCCATGGTGTTTGCATGCCTATGATAGATGGAATATTTTCTTCATTTTTTGGTGTTTTATAGTAGAAGAATTTATCTTTCTCCTCTATATGCCACAAACACACACTTTTGGCATCATCTTCATTTTTTTGTGAACGTAGGGAAAGCACTCTATTCCATGCATTTAATACATCTTTTCTCAACAAGTAAGTGTCCCTCTTTTTCATCAACTTTGTCATACCATAATCCAAATAATGTTGCTCACATATTGTGTCAATCCCCACACCCATTAGTAATAGGGATTCAATATATGATTTACATTCATTTGATAGTCTTGGTGCAACATGACTCCTTGGATCACCAGAAGGGTCATCAATTCCATGACAAAATTCACTGTTGGCATCTTGATGACTATATTGGTTATATGCAATAATTGCAACATTTGGCCTGCCATACAAAACCTTAACATGAAAGTGGGTTTGACAACCCCTCTTTTGGATAAATTTTTGTTTCCTTTTCAAATTTGGATGCTTATTTGTTTTAATCTCAGGCCCAAAAGCACAATGATAGCTATTTATACATGTAAAAAAAATACTAATCAATATAATAAAAAAATAAAAAGTGTTGGAAAACTTAATTAACATATTGAATTTAAACAAACCTTGAATACATCTTTGCGGTATGGTCAGTAGGTTTCATCACATTATACTCCCTATATTTTCTACATATAAATGTTGTTTCTTTACCATCTAATAAACCTTCCCCTTTAACAAAGTCAGGGAGTCTCTCAAGAGGGATAGCAGCACACCAATCTATCTAATGAGTAGTATCATCTCCAATCGGTGTCCATTCAAGTTCGTAGCTTGAAAAATGATTTCCTTCATTAGAGATATCTTGCACATCTAGCTTGACAAGTGATTCCCATTTATTCTTTCTACCCATCCTGAATAATATTAATATGGTTAATGACATTCTATCTTGTTCAAATATGTACAAAAGGATCTCTACACATACCATTATTGCAATCTATTCTATTTATCCACACTCCCTAATGAAAAAGCTATGACAGTTGAAAAGATATAATAGTTGATCTTTCTATGACATGGAATAATAATGAACATATCATTATGAGTATTGGCATGATCTTCATATGAGTTTTTCACATTTGAAAAGGTGAATATATAACATGTCCATTTTAAGGTATTCATATTAACAAAGGTTGTGGTAACACATGGAAGCAAAGTACTAAAATCCTGGGTATTATAATATTTTTTTCATATTATTGATTTCTAAGATATGACATGATCCAAAGGAAAAATGAGTATCAAACCTAGCATTAATAAACTTTTTATTTGTTAAATTAATATTTTTTACTTTTTTATTCCTTTGGTCAATATGCGAGTTTACATTATCCTAAACAAATATTAATTATTATTTCTTAATATAGTGGAAATTGTTAATTCTAACTTAGAAAATCAATTCTTGCTCAAGTTAATTAATCATATTCTAATAAAGAAAAATAGAGTTCTATTTTAATTAATAAAATATATAGTTGCAATTATTATTTTAAAATTATATTATTTGACATATATCTTTATAATAAATTATAAAGCTTTGAACAAGAGCCTATAACATAATAGTGAATTTTGATCAAAGAAGAGCATTACTTATTTCTCACATGTAAAGTATTGCTAATCAAATTGACATATAAACATAATATATTTAATAGATTTGAGATTTATCTTTAGTTATCTTTCCTATTAAAAAAATTATTATTGAAAGCATGGTAATTTTTTAAAAATAAAATAGAATTTGATTCTTCATCATAAAAATTTAGCAAAAATTAAATTAAAAAGCAACTTTTTGGTTCATTAATTTTTTAACATTGTGAATGTTAATTTTTTAACATTATTTTTTAACATCTGTTATTGAAACATACTAGAGAAAGTGAAAAAATCAATGGTTTTTTCTTTCAAAAATCTAATTTCTAATTTCAAGATGGAGGCAAAGTACTAAAGAATTGTAATATTTTTTCATATTATTGATTTCTAAGATATGATATTATCCAAAGGAAAAATGAGTATCAAACATAACATTAATAAACTATTTATTTGTTAAATTAATAATTTTACTTATTCATTCCTTTGGTCAATATGTGAGTTTCCATTATCCTAAAAAAATATTAATTATTATTTCTTAATATAGTGAAAAATTTATTAAATTTAACTTAGAAAATCAATTCTTGCTCAAGTTAATTAATCATATTCTATTGAAGAAAAAATAGAGTTATATTTTAATTAACAAAATATATAGTTACAATTATTATTTTAAAATTATATTATTTGAAATATATCTATATAATAAATTATAAAGCTTTGAACAAGAGCCTATAACATAATGGTGAATTTTGATCTAAGAAGAGCATTACTTATTTCTCACATATAAAGTATTGCTAATCAAATTGACATATAATGATAATACATTTAATAAATTTGAGATTTATCTTTTTTCATCTTTCCTTTAAAAAATAATAATTTTAAGCATGGTAATTTTTTTTTAAAAAAATTAAAATTTGATTCTTCATCATAAATTTTTTAACAAAATTTAATCAAAAAGTAACTTTTTTGTTTATTAATTTTCTTGGGTATTATAATATTTTTTCATATTATTGATTTCTAAGATATGATATGATCCAAAAGAAAAAATGAGTATCATACCTAGCATTAATAAACTATTTATTTGTTAAATTAATATTTTTACTTATTCATTCCTTTAGTCAATATGCGAGTTTACATTATTCTAAAAAATATTAATTATTATTTCTTAATATAGTGGAAAATTATTCATTCTAATTTAGAAAATCAATTATTGGTCAAGTTAATAAATCATATTCTAATAATTAATATAAATTAAAAAAAAAAAAATTATCTTATAAAAATATTTAACAACTAAGAGGAAATCCAAATTTTACCACCATACCTTTCTAAAGTGATATATGAATTCTTGGAAAACTTGAGAATATCAGATTTATGTCCACATTAGAATCTATAGATCAAATAATACCAAAAAAACTATGAATGCTAATTTTTTGCATAACCAAAAAAGAGTAAAAATATTTAAAATATAAAAAGAAATAATTTAAATTTAAATTATACCATGTCCGAAGAAAATTTGATAATCCACGCTAGAAGGTTGCAGAATGAAATAAACCAAAAAAACAATTAACAAAACAATTCAGGGCTGCTGATCTACTTTGACCGAGATGAAATACACTTGCTACTCCCAAGAAAAACCTCTCAGAACTACCGCTCAGAACTATATTTTTAAAGATAAATGACGACTTCAATGTCAAAGGGTATTCGCAAGCTCTGAATTTATATCAACCCAAAAGAAAAGTTAAAAAAAGACCATTGAAAAAAAATATAATGTAAAACCATGTCTTCACACGATAATATATAGAACATTGGATTTAACGCGGGAAAGGAGTGGGCATTTGGCACAAAAAATTAATGCTATTTTAATCCGTTTGTTACGGCTGGCAAAGAGGAATTGATGGAGAGTTTGGTAGTGAAAAACGGATGGAATCTCCCATGCCATCATCCCATGGCCATGCGAAGCCGACAATGGTGGGGTGCATTTTGGCCCTCGTATAGCCAGTGCCGCCTCGAAGCACTCATTTTTCAATGGCAGTAAGACTTTGTGCACTAGAATGGGCCCATTTTGGTGCTGCGTAAACGTTGCCTTTTGTTCTAGAGGTACGGAGTCTTTTTATAGCTTGCCTTGAATAACTCTTTGTCGTTTTATTTGACTTATCGCAACTCAAGTTTTGTGTAGAACAAGTCGTTTAGCAGAAAGCTTACCTTTGCAGCGTTTGTCATGAAAGGCTTGGATTTCCTTACTCGTGGCTCTAGAGAGAATGAATATTAGACGTCAACACAATGGAATGCAATTTTACAGAATTGTAATGAATGAATGAAACGTCTACAAGACCAGCAGCATCGAGAGTTCGAATATTGTTTTTAAGACAATTTCAAGATTTTTTTATGATGTCAATTCACTTGTTGTAAGTCCTAATCGATTATAATAATAAACTATCAAAATGTTGATAAAACATGGCTTCATGGTTACAGACTAGGGTCTAAATTTCATGACTATATATTTTGAATCAACATGGCTTCATGGTTATAGACTAGGGTCTAAATTTCATGACTATATATTTTGAATCTTATTCGATTTAGAAGAAACATGTATAACATGAAGGGGGATATTTTCCCTAGTATTTAAGAATTACAAATGTAGTATTGCAGTTGAATGAAGATCATGTTCGTGATATATGTATTTTCAGACAAGCATGTTTTTATTGGAACCATTGAAGGGTTTGGAGGGGTAGGGAATTGTTATGCAGAGGTTATGATTTATCAATAATAGAATAAATATTGAAACATTTTATCTTCTTTTGAGACAAGCATGTTTTTATTGGAACTATTGAAGGATTTTGAGGGGTAGGGAATTCTTATGCACGTGTTATGATTTATTAATAATAGAATAAATATTGAAATATTTAATCTTCTTGTGGTCAAGATCTAATTTATGTTGAAGTTGCAAAGATTATACAATTGGTTGTAAGATTTTGTTTGTTTGTTTGTTGACTATGGATAAGCTTAATAGCTTGCATGATATGTTATTATCACAAGGAGCCTTATACTATGTTACTCAATTTAGCTCTAAACAATTTTAGCTACGAGAGCTTTCAAGTAATATTGCAATAAGAGACTTTTTTTGGTTTTCATGAATATGCAAAAAGTAAAAAGAGAAGGGATACTCCTAAGAATTTAAAAGATGAAAACTGTTATGATGAAGTCTACAAAACTTTGTTTCGTTAAATTAAACTATGCAACATTTGGTATAGTCTTCCAGGGGTATGCAAAGGATTTTTATATCTTGATAAATACTATCATAATAAACAATATGTATGAAAGATATAACTAAAGTATCCACATAAGGGTTCAAAACCAAACTTACACTGTGCTTAAGAATCACTTTAGAACAAAAGGTATGAGAAAAGTGACTTCACAACAATTATATAAATTAGATTCATATAAGTACTTGAAAGCAAATGCTAAACTAAATGACAAAACAAAGAGAATGTGCAAACACCATGATACATCAACAAATCACCAAATTTCAAAGACAACTTTATTATCTCAGTAGTTTATAGAAACAATCTCCAAATTTTATCCTAAGTTACAAATGAGAAATGAGGCCTTTATATAGGTTCTTGATTAAAATGACTATCCTTGATTGAAATAAAATTGATGGCCCAAATTGTGCCATCTTAGCCCTAATTAGGGTTAGGGAAAAGGAGGAGAGTAAAATTAATGCATGGGTCGACATACCCCAATCAAGGGAAAACCACTTCCTTGACGAGGGTGATAAAATGTCCACTATGCTAGCTCATTCGGTAGTAGAGCGGGGCAACATGAATTCCCAGTATGCATTAAATGGTCCATCACCAAGAATAACTTATACTTGATTCTATTCCTTGAATGTTCATAATTTGGGTGACATTCTCTCCATCTCATCCACACTGATACTTGGTGCTTATTCTTGCTAAAACTCCAAAATAATCATTTCTCATCCACAACTACTCAAACTATTCTCCAAACTTGATTGAGTCTTGGGTTGTGTGCATAACATTGAAGAATATTAAAAAGTTCTCAAGTAATCCTTTGTGAAGAAATATAACAAAAAAAACCCCTCTAGTTTTCTTCTAAGATTGTATACAATTATATCATTCTCAATCAATCTTAGTGTTAACAAGATTGCAATTGCATTGGAGATTCCTTATTGAATATTCTTGACAACCTTTCTCAATCCAGAAAATATCTCATTAAATCTCTCAAACATATGCTTTTCCATGATTATTGCATTGTACCGTTAAGAAAAATCATACACTTCTTCCCTTATCACTCCACCATCAACCCATGTCTACCTGAGAGTTTCCACTAAAACTTATAGGGGTGAAATTGCTTCATCTTGGTAAATATGCTTATCCTCACATGATTTGTCTATGCATTGTATCCTAGAAAGGATGGCCAATACCCTTTTGTATATCTATACCAAGCCTTCAACAATTTTTTTTGGTTCATTATGGATGATTTGCATATAAGCTTATGCACTTTGAGTAATCTATGTGATTCTCTCAACACCTTCCATCAACTTGCTTGGAAGAACTATAGATGAAACAAATTAAGGCATGGCCTGCTTCCTTTACTAGATGGAATAAGTTGTTTACATAATCACATAAAGCGCTATTCTTTCTTTTCACCTTTTCATATTTTCCTTCTAACCATCTTCTCCTTAAATACATGGGAAACCTTCAAATTCTTCAATGACTTGCTCCCTCGAGGCATGTCCTAGATCCATTTATGTCACATTGTACTCATTTGCAACAATCTAGTCATTTTTTAAAATCATAGGTATTATACTACAATCTATAAAGTCTTAGATCTAGGTTCACCCTTGAGGATTTTTACAATCTATTTTTCTTTGCCTTCTTATTCTAGCTTATTGTCCTTAGTTCAAAATTTCTAGTAATTCAAATCCTAGCCAATTTCATTCTCATGTCTTCTCTACAACCTTTTCCTTAACCAATCTAGACTAACAACACATAGATTGTTAACTGACAATTGTTCTTGACCCTATACCACTCTTTCACCATTTTCTTCCTTGGTGATAGTATGTTTTAATGTTTCATCAAAACCTCTACTTTCATAGTAGGAATTTCAATCCATTTATGTCATAGGAACTTTTATCTCCATCATCTCCTATTCTAATATGGTCCCAAGATCCTCTGTGAAAACTTCTTTCTCTCTATCTCTTCTTTGGAAAAATTCTTAATAAGCATGGATGTTTTCTCTATCTTGCACTAGCCTGGTGTATGATTTTCTTGAGGCACCCTTCTCTTGTTGGTTTTGAAATTTCTCTCATTGTGAAAGGGTCAACCTCCATAAGCTTGGACTTTGACTAGACAATGATGAATAACTACTAATCTTTGTCTCTTTTGTTGAGGTTCTTCACTGTGAGGGTGAGACATACTTCTTGGCTATACCTCTCAGGCAATACACTTCCCTTTATCTTATTCAACACTCTTTGATGTAATTTCTCCTTCTTTGACTCTCACTCCTAATGACTTGGTCTATCATCCCACAATGTCTGACGTCCAACCAATTTATAAGTCACATTATCCTTTGAAACCCTCATTTTTCTAATTTGATTCTAAACCCACCATTTAATAAACCTCACAATTGGTGCAGATATTGAATCAAGATCTAGTATTGCTTTCTTGGACCAATCATTCTGATAGAGGGTCTTCTCCCATTCCACCTCATATTTGGACTAGATTGTGTTTATAACTTCCTCCACTTGATCTAGTGCTTGGATAATTTTGCATGCTCTAATCATATTGAGTGACGATCTGAAAAACATTTTCAATTTTATCTTGGACTCATTTGCAATGCTAAACCCGTAATCTTTGAGGTTTTCCCTTTGTTTGATTTCACACAACTATCATTCTAATTCTATTGTAGGGATTATAAGCCAATCTTGCTTGACGAAGTGCCAAATGGTAGAAATATAGCTAGTTTTCTTGTTTTCCAACTACCAAAAAATATGGAAACATTCTAATCATCTGCTCACTTCTCTATCAAATTTATCACCTTAGTTGACAATCTCATGTGTAATCTATGTTGCAAAGTCCTAACAATGTGCATAAAAAAATTGTCATCGACTCTCATAAAGTCATCCTTAACATAAACTTATAACCGAGGGTAGAACTCATGCACTTTCAAGTCGTGTAAACCACTTCCTATTGTTGATGTGCATCTTAATCCATAATTCCTTGTCATCATCAGTGTTACATATATATGACATAGGAACTCATGTATAATTCTTTCAACTGCTCTAGATTTTTAACTTGCTCATTCAAGTTATTGGTGATTGAATACCTAGTCCATGGCATTCATTCCCTTGATCACTTGTTCAACAAAATATCACATCCTTGGTTCAAATATGTAGGATTATGATATCCTAAATATTTCACTCATGATCATGACCAAATTATTGTACTCTCCCTAGAGGTCTAGCCAAACTAGTTGTTTGGGTAAGTTGGAGTGGCGGGCCATATTTTCTCCAAGCCACTTATAATTGATCACCCCATCACAATGGTCAATCCTAGTAGTATATACTCTGATACTTTCTCCTTTGACTTCTACACAATCGATTTGTACGTTGGGATTTTGAATACTTTTTAAATTGCCGATGGAATTTTTTTTGCCAACTCTTTACTGTCTAGTTCTCTTATTGTTCTATCTTCTAAATTATACCATTTCAAGCTCTTCACAATCAACTTTATATGTTTGAAGACCAAAAGAAATCTAGCTGCAACCACGATCCTACCTTTGACAATTTGAGTGGCTGAGTTTATGGGATCATGGTCCTTATACTCTAACATTCTCCTATTCAATTCATCCATGTCAAGACCTCCCAAATTTGTGTCACTAACGGGTAAGTGCACAAAGTTGTGGTGCCAAAAGGGGGGTATAAGTGGACACCTTTTTCTTGAAATCAGCAAATTCTGAACTTCAACAAGAATTTGAAGATAGTTATGCTCAAAATTTTAAGATATGACAAAAACAAAAGTCGTAGTCCTTTGAATCTAGTTTCTAAACTACTAATTTTTTTTCAAAATGATTTAGTTTTAGGTCCTCAAAAAAGGGGGTCACAAAAAGTGGTACTGTTTATTCCAAAAAAATATAACATAGTACAAAGTGTGGCCCCCCTAAAATTTTAACTTTTTTTTTGAAATTCTTTAATCGCTCTAGTCAAAAGTTCCCTAACACTATGTAGTTTATCCCAGATTTTTCGGGTAATTTTATAATGTGTATTTTTTTTTTAATGAATTTTTAAATTAGACCCATTCCAAAAATGTGAAATATCTGTGTGCTCCCCCTAGAAATGATTGAAAACTAATCTAAAATCAAAACTTCTTTTTTTCAAAGTGTGTAGAATGGAGTCTAGTTTCTAAAAAACTAAGTTGTTACAAAATTCGACGAATGAGCTAAAATCTACAGCCCAATTAGTACATGGTGGTTTTTGACAAAAAATGAACATACATTCAAAAGAAATTATAGATGAAAGACTTAAAATAGTTCAAATTAAAAATAAATTATATGGTTAGATAGCTAACATAGAAACCTATAATGTTATGTAACCTGATCTTATTGATACCCAACCACGAAGAATCTTGAAGGGAAGCACACAAGAAAAATCAATCATTTTTTGTATGTTTGCTGGAAAACATGTCTTAGACCTGTTTATAAACTCCAAACCTTTGGGTTGGATCTCCAAGGCAAAACCAAGCCTTAGGCTTGGTTTTAATGCAAAGATTTGAATAGCGCGTGCGCCCTATAGCGCGCACGCCCTATTAAAATGCTATTGAATTCGAGGTAGTGCGCACGCACTATTGAGACCTAAATTGCAAACCAAAACCAAGAGAGAGCTAGGGGGGTGGGGCGAGGGAATGGCTATTTGTGTGTGTGAGAGAGAGATAGAGAGAAAGTAGGGGATGGGAGAGGGGAGAGAGGAAGTGAGAAAGAGTAGGGGTGGCAGAGAGTATAGGATAGGAGATAGAGGAAATGTGAAAGAGTATGGGTGGCAAAGAGAGTACAAGATGCAAGAGAGAGGAAGTGTGAGAGAGAGAGTAGAGGTGGCAAAGAGAGAGTATGGTATGGGGGAGAGAGATTGAAAGTAGGGGATGGGAGAGAGAGGAAGTGTGAGAGAGAGTACAAGTTGGGAGAGAGAGATTGAGAGTAGGGGATGGGGGAGAGAGAGAGTAGGTGGTGGGAGACGGAGTGGGAGAGGAAGAGCGAGAGAGAGGAGGATGGGAGTGCATGTGTGTGAAAGAGAGAGAGTAGGGAATGGGAGAGGGGGAAGATAGAGTAGCTTGAGAGAGAGTAGGGGATGGAAGAGAGAGTAGGGGATGGAAGAGAGAGTAGGCGATGGGAGAGGGAGTGGGAGAGTGAGAGAGAGGGGGGATGGAAATGTGTGTAAGAGAGAAAGAGAGAGAGTGTGAAAATGTGAGAGAGGGTAGGGGGTAGCAGAGAGAGAGTAGAGAGGGAGAGAGTGAGAGAGAGAGAGTGTGTGTGTGTGTGAGAGAGAGTGAGAGTAGGCAGTGGGAGAGGGAGAGCGAGTGAGAGAAAAAGTAGAGGATGGGAGAGGAGAGAGGGGGGATGGGTGTGTGTGAAAGAGAGAGAGTAGGGAATGAGAGAGGGGAGAGAGAGATAGAGAGAGTAGGGGATGGGATAGAAAGAGAGTAGGAAATGGCAGAGGGAGTGGGAGAGGGAGAGAGAGGGTGGATGGAGGAGAAAGAGATTAGGCAATGGTAGAGGGAGTGGGAGAGGGAGAGAGAGGGGGGATGGGAGTGTGTGTAAGAGAGAAAGTAGGGGATGGGAGAGAGTGTGAGAGAGAGTAGGGGTGGCAAAGAGAGAGAGTGAGAGTAGGGGATGGGAGAGAGAGAGAGATAGTAGGCGATGGGAGAGGGAGTGGGAGGGAGAGGGAGAGGGGGAATGGAAGTGTGTAAGAGAGATAGAGTTGGGGATGGGAGAGAGTAGGCAATGGGAGAGGGAGTGAGAGAGAGAGAGGGGGGGGAATGGGAATGTGTATAAGAGAGATAGAGTAGGGGATGGGAGAGAGTGTGAGAGTTTGAGAGAGAATAGGGGGTGGTAGAGAGAGCTTGTACAGGATGGGGGTGAGAGAGAGAGAGAGAGAGAGAGAGAGAGAGAGAGAGAGAGAGAGAGAGAGAGAGAGAGAGAGAGAGAGAGAGAGAGAGAGAGAGAGAGTATGAGAGAGAGTAGGGGATGGAAGAGAGAGAGTGAGAGTAGGGGATGGGAGAGAGAAATTAAAGAGGGAAAGAGAGTACTTGAGAGAGAGAGAGATAGTAGGTGGTGCAAGAGGGAGTGGGAGAGGGAGAGAGAGGGGGGATGGGAGTGTGTGTGACAAATCTAGAGAGTAGGGGATGGGAGAGGAGAGAGAGAGGGGGGGGATGGGAGTGTGTGTCTATGAAAGAGAGAGAGTAGGGGATGGGAGAGGGGAGAGAGAGAGTAGGGGATGGGGGAGAGGGAGTGGGAGAGGGAGAGAGAGGGGGGGAATGGGAATGTGTGTAAGAGAGACAGAGTAGGGGATGGGAGACAGTGTGAGAGTGTGAGAGAGAGTAGGTGGTGGCAGAGAGAGCTCGTATGGGATGGGAGAGAGAGAGAGAGAGTAGAGAGGGAGAGAGAGAACTTGAGAGAGAGAGATCTAGTAGGCAGTAGGAGAGGGAGAGGGAGAGAGATAGGGGGGATGGGAGTGTGCGTGACATATGTAGAGAGTAGGGGATGGGAGATAAGAGAGTGGGGGGATAAGAGTGTGTGTGTCTGTGAAAGAGAGAGAGTAGGGGATGGGAGAGAGTGTGAGAGTGTGAGAGAGAGTAGGGGGTGGCAGAGAGAGAGTACGAGATGGGAGAGACAGAGTGAAAGGATGGGAGAGATAGAGTGAAAGGATGGGAGAGAGTGAGAGAGAGAGTAGGGGGCGGCAGAGAGAGAGAGAGAGAGAGAGAGTACGGGATGGGAGAGACAGAGTGAAAGGATGGGAGAGAGTGTGAGAGAGAGTAGGGGATGGGAGAGAGTGTGAGAGAGAGTTGGGAATGGGAGAGAGAGAGAGTAAGAGTAGGGGATGGGAGAGAGAGAGTAGAGAGGGAGAGAGAGAACTTGAGAGAGAGAAATAGTAGGTGACCTGGGAGAGGGAGTGGGAGAGGAGGAGAGAGAGGGATGGGAGTGCATGTGACAAATCTAGAGAGTAGGGGATGGGAGAGAAGAGAGAGGGGGGATGGGAGTGTGAGTGTGTGTGTGTGTCTGTGAAAAAGAGAGAGTAGGGGATAGGAGAGAGTGTGAGAGTGTGAGAGAGAGTAGGGGGTGGCAAAGAGAGAGTACGAGATGGGAGAGACAGAGTGAAAGGATGGGAGAGAGTGAGAGAGAGAGTAGGGGATGGGAGAGAGTGTGAGAGAGAGTTGGGAATGGGAGAGAGAGAGAGTAAGAGTAGGGGATGGGAGAGAGAGAACTTGAGAGAGAGAAATAGTAGGTGACTTGGGAGAGGGAGTGGGAGAGGAGGAGAGAGAGGGATGGGAGTGCGTGTGACAAATCTAGAGAGTAGGGGATGGGAGAGAAGAGAGGGGGGGGATGGGAGTGTGAGTGTGTGTGTGTGTCTGTGAAAGAGAGAGAGTAGGGGATAGGAGAGAGTGTGGGAGTGTGAGAGAGAGTAGGGGGTGGCAAAGAGAGAGTACGAGATGGGAGAGATAGAGTGAAAGGATGGGAGAGAGTGTGAGAGAGAGTAGGGGATGGGAGAGAGTGTGAGAGAGAGTTGGGAATGGGAGAGAGAGAGAGAGTAAGAGTAGGGGATGGGAGAGAGAGAACTTGAGAGAGAGAAATAGTAGGTGACCTGGGAGAGGGAGTGGGAGAGGAGGAGAGAGAGGGATGGGAGTGCGTGTGAAAAATCTAGAGAGTAGGGGATGGGAGAGAAGAGAGAGGGGGGATGGGAGTGTGAGTGTGTGTGTGTGTGTGTGTGAAAGAGAGAGAGTAGGGGATAGGAGAGTGTGAGAGTGTGAGAGAGAGTAGGGGGTGGCAAAGAGAGAGTACGAGATGGGAGAGACAGAGTGAAAGGATGGGAAAAAGTGTGAGAGAGAGTAGGAGGTGAAAGAGAGAGAGAGAGTATGAGATGAGAGAGACAGAGTGAAAGGATGAGAGAGAGTGTCAGAGAGAGTAGGGGATGGGAGAGAGTGTGAGAGAGAGTTGGGGATTGGAGAGAGAGAGAGTAAGAGTAGGGGATGGGAGAGAGAGAGAGAGAGAACTTGAGAGAGAGAGATAGTAGGTGGTGGGAGAGGGAGTGGGAGAGGAGGAGAGAGAGGGATGGGAGTGCGTGTGAGCGATCTAGAGAGTAAGGGATGGGAGAGGGGAGAGAGAGAGGGGGATGGGAGTGTGTATCTGCAAAAGAGAGAGTTTAGGGGATGGGAGAGGGGAGAGAGAGAGTAGCAGATGGGAGTGTGTGTAAGAGAGAGTAGGGGATGGGAGAGAGTGTGAGAGAGAGTAGGAGGTGGCAGAGAGAGAGAGTAAGAAGTGGGAGAGGGAGGATGGGAGTGTGTGTGAGAGATCTAAAGAGTAAAGGATGGGAGAGGGGAGAGAGAGAGAGTGTAGGGGATGGGAGAGGGGAGAGAGAGTAGGAAGAGAGAGAGAGTAGGGAGAGAGAGAGAGAGAGTAGGGAGGGTGGAGAGTGATGTGTTCTAATATAGTTTGTACACGCTATAGTGCGTACGCGCTATAGCACATACGCACTATGTGAAATCACCTAAAAATGGTCAAAAAGAAACTTTGGGGCCCGTTTCATTCATTCTCTGCTTTTGTTCTGTTCTGCACTCTGTTATCTCAACAGAAATCGCGGGTTTCAACACAACAAACATTCTTTCAAAGTGGCAAACACTATTTCAAGCTAACAAACACTATTTCAAGGTGGCAAACACTTTTGGAAGCTAACAAACACCAAATTCAATCATTGGATACACGATTTGAAGACTTTTTGAATATTCCTTGTATAGAAAAGGTTAGTGCAATCTATTTTAAATATTGTTTGTTGATATATAGATACAAATTTGATTATAATTTGACATGTTGTTTAATATATAGTGAATTCATTGAAATTTGTATGTTTCAATGAAATGTTATTTCGAAATGGTTAGAAATTTGACAAGTCGTTTTATATATATATTGTGTATTCATTCAAATAATTATAATTTTTATATGTATTTGAATAATTTGTAATTTACACATTTTAAGTAATTCAAATGTTTGAATAATTTGACATGGAGAAATCATCATCATGCCAAGGAAGAAACCAAAAAATCAGACAAATGAAGATAGGGAGAGAGATTTGGCAATTAAAAGAGATAAAATGAAATTACTACGTGAGCAAAGAAAATTGCAAAGCAATAATGAAGAATTGACTTTCGAAGAGGATCAAGAACCACCGGTACCAAGAAACAAAGAGGAAGAATTGGAAAGACAAAGAGAACGAATGAGACTGTTACGCTCAAGAAGACAATTGAATTGTGAAGCTACACCATCTTCTAATGTTGAAGTCATATCGTCCGCTACACCATCTTCTAATGTTGAAGTCATATCGTCCTCTCATGTTGAAGAGACACTGATTTGTAGATCCAACGATATACACACTCCATCATGTCATGTTGAAGGCACAACATCAACACATCAAGTAGGTGATATTCCATCTTTTGCATCTTATTGCCAAGGCACATCATCTTCGGTTCAAGGTACGCAATACACTCAACCTTATGTTGATGTTTAAAATGTTGAGAGAATTGAAGAGATTATAACACCTTCTAGAATTCATTTTAGAAGACCAAAATATTTGATTGATATTGATAGTAACATTTTGAAATCAATGCCTGACAAGATTAGCAAGCGTACTTGTCAAAGAAAAGTTAATCGTATGTGGAGATTATTTTTTGATGAATTAAATATTACAGGTCAATGCCAATTATTTGTTGAAATGATGAGGAATTTAAAATTTAGGCCTATCATGAAGATTCTTGGGCTAAGAACGATGGATGATTCAAATGAAAAAAATATTGTAAAGAATCTAATGAATGCTTATGAAAAAGTGGGTTCTAAATCACGCACCAAAGATAGTAATATCGCAAGATGAGTACTTACATCGACAATAGTAAGTAGCCAAATGAAGAAAGCTCGACTCATGAGAAAGACAAGAAAAACATTAAAAATTGGTAGAGGTACTCTAAGGAGAGCCATGCTAAGGCGTGAGAGATTGGAAGATCTAACAAAAAATGAGTTATGGACATTTAGCGGTAGACTACCGCGAAAGGATAAAGAAATTAGTGAAGCCTTGAAATCATTGATCGAAGATTTTTGGAAAAATAACACACGTGTTTCCCCTAATCAAAGAGATGTTGTAAGAAGGAGGATTGGTAGCCAAAATCGCGAGCCACATGCAAAACATTTTTTGGACACAACTCAGACACAATTTTTTGCAAAATTTATTGGTATGTATCCTCAAATTCGAATAAGTCAAAGATTTTTTGAGATGTGTAAACCTTTTTATGTGAAGATAAATCACACACGCACAACTTGTTGTTGTAGGATACATATTGAATTTTCTAACCATTTTGATGTTTTTAGGCATATATGCATAATTTTGCATTCTCAGTTTGTTTTGCAGGATTGTGACATAAATGAGCCACCAAGATCTTCAAGGGAATTCATATCCAACATTTTATGTGAAATAAGGGACGGCAAACAATTTTACAATACATCATGCTTGGATGGTACGTGCTTATTTTGTGGTTCTTTGCAACTTTTATCAACTTGTCAACATATGGATAGTACACATGCAATTGGAAATGAAATAGTAGATTATGGAAAATTTAAGACAGTGACATATGCTCTAAAAGATGGGAAACATGGTAAAAGATGTGATTTAGTCATTGAAAAGATTCCAGTGTATGAGTTCATGAAGATTTTTTGTGAAAACATTATTTACGAGTATGCAAGGCATACCCATAGAGCTCGATGGCTGGATTTGCAATTCAAGTTGTGCAAGGATACGTTTCCACTGGATACCATTGTTTTGGTTGTAGATTTCGTAGAGAACTATACACTACAACCAAAAAATGAGGTGCAAGCAAAGTATTATACTTCTCAACAGGTTTCCATATTTGTTCACATAACATTCATGCATTCACCTACAAGTACAGAGGATGACAGGAAGATTTTGAGGGAGTACCATTTTTACATCAGAGATGATCGATCACATTCTACGAAGTTCGTACATGGTTTTTTTCAACTATTTTATGGAGATTTGGCTAATAGGGGCATCGCATATCGTCAGCACATTATTTGGTCAGAAAATTGTGCATCTCAATTCAAGAATGCACGGATGTTCTATTGGTTGAGCAAGATGCACAAGTTGTGTAGAATTCAATACATGTGGAATTTCACAGAGGCTGGTCATGGAAAGGGAGAGCACGATGGTGCAGGCGCATGCATCAAAAGAGCCTTAGCTCGTGAAGAACTAAAGTACAAAGATGGAGCAATATTGACAGATGCAAAATCCATCGTCCAGTGGTGTAACGCTACAATGGGTCCAGGTAAGGAAGGTGAGTCTGCGGTTCGTAGATTTTTTTGGTTGATAGATAATACTAACATTGCACCATATTAGGATTGTTGCACACTAACAGGATCCAGTGAGTTGCACTCTTTTAGAAGCTCTGATGCAGGTTCATGGAGTATCCACACATGAAAAATGGCATGCTATTGTCCATCATGTGCAGAGGAAAATTGGGATGACTGTGAGTCAACTGAATGAGTGGACAAATGGGATATATGAGTTTTGGACCCAATTGACACCTATCGTCCCCCACAAGCACTAGAAATGGTACAGATGGAATCGTCTATTGACTTTGACCGCTTGTCTGATCTAGTGCAACCTGGTAATATATATATTTAAATATCTTTGTAATTTCAATATGTAACTTTATAACTTTTACGCAAGTATTTTTTGAATTAATGACCGCATTTTGTACATTTGTCACTGCAGGCCATGTTTTTGCTGTTATTGCACCTGAAGACAATGAAGAAGGGACAGATTATTATTTGTGTCATTGTGTTCAAGCCAAACAAAAATTGGATCACTCGGTTATAGATGGTGAAGGTTTAGAGTACCATGTCGGTGCAGTGGTTGTAACCGGCACATGGCTTAGACGATATTCTATGAAGAACCCTAACTTGTGGTTATTCAAGGATTGGCAAACAGAGAGGAAGATTCTTCATTATTCAAATCTTGTTGTCACATCAAATGTCCACTTGATAAAATATGGTGGAAAACCACATAATAAGAATCTTTGGAGAGTTCGCGAGTCAGACCACGAGGCAATACTTAAGACATTAAAATGTCGAGCAGATCCAGTTGGCTCATTAGATTGAATACAGAGAGAGGGAGAGAGAGAAAGAGTGATCAACTGGATCCAAATACATTGTTGCAACCTCTTCCCCAAGACTGTCCACATGAATAAGGTGGACCGTATTGTTATGATGCGTAAGTGATGAGATTTAGTTTAAATCATAGATTTTATGTTTTGATTTGTTTAGAATCTAGATTTTATGTTTTGATGTCTCCAATTTTTTTAAAACTAGAACAATATTTTTCATATTTTCTTATTGTGACAATATTTTTATTTCATTGCATGTTCTCTTGGATGACAGGAGGGAGAGAAGAAAAATAAGTAGATTTCCAAACAGCCAGCCACCCTTCTTCATGTAATTTATTCATAGTCATTTTGGGCCCGGGTATCAAAAAATTGTTAACTATTTATTTCATCATGGTTGCCACCATTTTCAAAGCATTAGATGATGTCCTTGGGGTCAACATGTGGTGGGGATGGAATTAAAAGGGAAACATTTTCATCCCCACAAGTATTTGGTTACCCAAGGTTTGTGACAACCTCCTACAACCAATCTGGTTGTGAATCTTGCATTAGCAAGCTTAATCTAATATCAATGTTTGTTGTATGCTCAAGGTTTTATCTCCTATAATAGTCCACTGGCTGGTTCAGGTTTTTTGGTTGGGTATTTTTAGGTGCAATTGTACCTAGTCCCTTCATATTTTGTCCATAACTCCTCAACGAAGTGTTAATTGGTTCATCTAATAAGCCATTGATTTTTAGGAAGTATTCAATAGTGATTTCCTCCCCCTCACTTTACAACTCATCAATATTTGCATCATCTACAGTAGTTGTTTCTTGCAACTCATCTCTTACACTTTCTCTCAATTTTGCCTCTTCTAGGCTTGTTCCAACTAGCCCTTGCCAGTCCTAAACTATTGGGTGATTAAAATACCCTTTTCCTCACTCTAAAATATACTCCAAAACCAACTACACTTGTTTTGTAAAATATCACTCAAAACTGGCTATTTCAGTCTGCCAACTAGGCCTAGTTTGAGGCCATTTACAAAGCAACTCACAATCCCTTG
This sequence comes from Cupressus sempervirens, assembly GCA_028749045.1. Taxonomy (NCBI): domain Eukaryota; kingdom Viridiplantae; phylum Streptophyta; class Pinopsida; order Cupressales; family Cupressaceae; genus Cupressus; species Cupressus sempervirens. Next base: position 743,525,049 of record CM053786.1, read on the forward strand.
ACTGTTGGAACTCCCATGACCCAAAAAAGTCTTAAGACATGACTCAAATGCAAGGATTCTTTTATTTTTTTGGTCTCATGATCAACTTTACAATGGTTTTTACAAAACCCTCCTTTCTAGCCCCTTTACCCTAGGGCTTTCTAGAACTCTTACTTTGCAACGTCTCTAGAACCCCAAAATGGTTCAACCAACTTCAATTTGGTTATATTAGATGACTTCAAACATAAAATGCAACTCTTGTTTGGAGAAAACAATAAATCCACCTTGGGAGCAATCGCATACCCCTTTTTATGCACTCAAATTTTAGGGAAAACTATGCAAATACTTCTTAAATGGTTTTAACACTCAACTTTTCAGATGGAAATGGTTATTATAGACTCAAACCAACAAGAAAAATCCCAAACTTGAGGTTTCTCAACACTCAACAATCAAATTTCAAAACTATTACCAGCACTTACTACTAGGACAATTTCTAGTTTTAATGGTCAAACTCCCAAACCATACAAAGGACCCCCCTCTGTTTTTGCATTTTTAAACACTCTTTTTGGAGACCTACAATAACCTCTCTCACTTTTTGGAGATCACACTCCATTTTCATTTTATGACGCCATCTCGGGTGATATTGAAACTTGCAATGTCGGCTAGTACAAAGTTACCAACTGCCAAATCTCTCTCACCTTTCCTCATGGGATCAAATTGTCTACTCCGTTAGCTCCATGTGGTTGGGTAAACCCTATCCCCGAGCTCATCCTATCCCCTTCAGTGCTCGAACATTCTCAGGCACGCCAATCCAGAATGTCCCCAAGGGTCACTAAATGCCATAGGGCTGCGATCTTTGACAGGGCATATCTTAGAGCTCGTGCAAGGTATGGATGCGATTCTAGTTCCTACAGGACCGTGTTGCGAAGACCTACAATAACCTCTCTCACTTTTTGGAGATCACACTCCATTTTTATTTTACAACGCCATCTCGGGTGATGCTGAAACTTGCAGTGTGGGCTAGTTCAAAGTTTCCAACTACCAAATCTCTCTCACCTTTCGTCGTGGGATCGAACTGTTTGCTCTGTTAGCTCTGGGTGGCCGGGTAAACCCTATCCCCAACCTCGTCCTATCCCCTTCAGTGCTTGAACGTTCTCAGGCACGCCAATCCGAAATGTCCCCAAGGGTCACTAAATGCCATAGGGTTGCGATCTTTGACGAGGCATATCTCGGAGCTCGTGTGAGGTATGGATGGGATTCCAGTTCCTACAGGATCGTGTTGTGGAGACCTACAATAAACTCTCTCGCTTTTTGGAGATCACATTCTGTTTTCATTTTACAACGCCATCTCGGGTGATACTGAAACTTGTAGTGTTGGCTAGTACAAAGTTGCCAACTGCCAAATCTCTCTCATCTTTCATCGTGGGATCAAACTGTCTCCTCCATTAGCTCCGAGTGGCCGGGTAAACCTTATCCCCAACCTCTTCCTGTAACCTTCAGTGCTCGAACGTTCTCAGGCACGCTGAACCAGAATGTCCCTAAGGGTCATTAAATGCCACAGGGTTGCGATCTTTGACGGGGCATATCTCGAAGCTCGTGCGAGGTATGGATGCAATTCCAGTTCCTACAGGACCGTGTTGCGGAGACCTACAATAACCTCTCTCTCACTTTTTGGAGATCACACTCCATTTTTGTTTTACAACGCCATCTCGGGTGATGTTGAAACTTGCAGTGTGGGCTAGTACAAAGTTGCCAACTGCCAAATCTCTCTCACCTTTCGTCGTGGGATCGAACTATCTGATCCGTTAGCTCCGAGTGGTCGAGTAAACTCTATCCCCAACCTCGTCCTATCCCCTTTAGTGCTTGAACGTTCTCAGGAACGCCAATCCGGAATGTCCCCAAGGGTCACTAAATGCCATAGGGTTGCGATCTTTGACGGGGCATATCTTAGAGCTCGTGCGAGGTATGGATGCGATTCCAGTTCCTACAGGACCGTGTTGCGGAGACCTACAATAACCTCTCTCACTTTTTGGAGATCACATTCTGTTTTCATTTTACAACACCATCTCGGGTGATGCTGAAACTTGTAGTGTTGGCCAGTACAAAGTTGCCAACTGCCAAATCTCTCTCATCTTTCGTCATGGGATCAAACTGTCTACTCCATTAGCTCTGGGTGGCCGGGTAAAACCTATCCCCAACCTTGTCTTGTCCCCTTCAATGCTTGAATGTTCTCAGGCACGCCGAACCAGAATGTCCTAAGGGTCACTAAATGCCACAGGGCTGCGATCTTTGACGGGGCATATCTCGAAGCTCGTGCAAGATATGGATGAGATTCCAATTTCTACATGACTGTGTTGTAGAGACCTACAATAACCTCTCTTTCTTTTTGGAGATCACATTCCATTTTCATTCTACAATGCCATCTCGGGTGATGCTGAAACTTGTAGTGTTGGCCAGTACAAAGTTGCCAACTGCCAAATCTCTCTCATCTTTCGTCATGGGATCAAACTGTCTGCTCCATTAGCTCCGGGTGGCCGGGTAAAACCTATCCCCAACCTTGTCTTGTCCCCTTCAATGCTTGAATGTTCTCAGGCACGCCGAACCAGAATGTCCCTAAGGGTCACTAAATGCCACAGGGTTGTGATCTTTGACGGGGCATATCTCGGAGCTCGTGCAAGATATGGATGAGATTCCAATTCCTATAGGACTGTGTTGCAAAGACCTACAATAACCTCTCTCGCTTTTTGGAGATCACATTCCGTTTTCATTCTACAATGCCATCTCAGGTGATGCTGAAACTTGTAGTGTTGGCCAGTACAAAGTTGCCAACTGCCAAATCTCTCTCATCTTTCGTCGTGGGATCAAATTGTCTGCTCCATTAGCTCCGAGTGGCTAAGTAAACCTTATCCCCAACCTCTTCCTGTCCCCTTGAGTGCTCGAACGTTCTCAGGCACACTGAACCAGAATGTCCCTAAGGGTCACTAAATGCCACAGGGCTGCGATCTTTGATGGGGCATATCTCGGAGCTCGTGCGAGGTATGGATGTGATTCCAGTTCCTACAGGACCATGTTGCGGAGACCTACAATAACCTCTCTCACTTTTTGGAGATCACACTTCATTTTTGTTTTACAATTCCATCCCGGGTGATGCTGAAACTTGCAGTGTGGGCCAGTACAAAGTTGCCAACTGCCAAATCTCTCTCACCTTTCGTCGTGGGATCGAACTGTCTGCTTCGTTAGCTCTGAGTGGCCGATTAAACACTATCCCCAACCTCATCCTATCCCCTTTAGTGCTCGAACGTTCTTAGGCACGCCAATCCGAAATGTCCCCAAGGGTCACTAAATGCCATAGGGCTGCAATCTTTGACGGGGCATATCTTGGAGCTTGTGCGAGGTATGGATGCGATTCTAGTTCCTACAGGACCGTGTTGCGGAGACCTACAATAACCTCTCTCGCTTTTTGGAGATCACATTTTGTTTTCATTTTACAACACCATCTCGGGTGATGCTGAAACTTGTAGTGTTGGCCAGTACAAAGTTGCCAACTGCCAAATCTCTCTCATCTTTCGTCATGGGATCAAACTGTCTGCTCCATTAGCTTCGGGTGGCTGGGTAAAACCTATCCCCAACCTTGTCTTGTCCCCTTCAATGCTTGAATGTTCTCAGGCACGCCGAACCAGAATGTCCCTAAGGGTCACTAAATACCACAGGGTTGCGATCTTTGACGGGGCATATCTCGGAGCTCGTGCAAGATATGGATGAGATTCCAATTCCTACAGGACTGTGTTGCAGAGACCTACAATAACCTCTCTCGCTTTTTGGAGATCACATTCCGTTTTCATTCTACAATGCCATCTCGGGTGATGCTGAAACTTGTAGTGTTGGCCAGTACAAAGTTGCCAACTGCCAAATCTCTCTCATCTTTCGTCCTGGGATCAAACTGTCTGCTCCATTAGCTCCGAGTGGCTGAGTAAACCTTATCCCCAACCTCTTCCTGTCCCCTTTAGTGCTCGAACGTTCTCACGCACGCTGAACTAGAATGTCCCTAAGGGTCACTAAATGCCACAGGGCTGCGATCTTTGACAAGGCATATCTCGGAGCTCGTGCGAGGTATGGATGCGATTCCAATTCCTACAGGACCATGTTGTGGAGACCTACAATAACCTCTCTCACTTTTTGGAGATCACACTTCATTTTTGTTTTACAATGCCATCTCGGGTGATGCTAAAACTTGCAGTGTGGGCCAGTACAAAGTTGCCAACTGCCAAATCTCTCTCACCTTTCGTCGTGGGATCGAACTGTTTGCTCTGTTAGCTCCGAGTGGCTGGGTAAACCCTATCCCCAACCTCATCCTATCACCTTTAGTGCTCGAACGTTCTCAGGCACGCCAATCCAGAATGTCCCCAAGGGTCACTAAATGCCATAGGGCTGCAATCTTTGACAGGGCATATCTCGAAGCTTGTGCGAGGTATGGATGCAATTCTAGTTCCTACAGGACCGTGTTGCAGAGACCTACAATAACCTCTCTCTCTTTTTGGAGATCACATTCTGTTTTCATTTTACAACACCATCTTGGGTGATGCTGAAACTTGTAGTGTTGGCCAGTACAAAGTTGCCAACTCCCAAATCTCTCTCATCTTTCATCGTGGGATCAAACTGTCTGCTCCATTAGCTCCAGGTGGCCGGGTAAACCCTATCCCCAACCTTGTCTTGTCCCCTTCATTGCTTGAATGTTCTCAGGCACGCCGAACCAGAATGTCCCTAAGGGTCACTAAATGCCATAGGGCTGCAATCTTTGACGGGGCATATCTCGGAGCTCATGCAAGATATGGATGAGATTCCAATTCCTACAGGACTATGTTGCAGAGAGCTACAATAACCTCTCTCACTTTTTGGAGATCACATTCTGTTTTCATTCTACAATGCCATCTCGGGTGATGCTGAAACTTGTAGTGTTGGCCAGTACAAAGTTGCCAACTACCAAATCTCTCTCATCTTTCATCATGGGATCAAACTGTCTACTCCATTAGCTCTGGGTGGCCGGGTAAACCCTATCCCCAACCTCTTCCTGTCCCCTTCAGTGCTCGAACGTTCTCAGGAACGCTAAACTTGAATGTCCCTAAGGGTCACTAAATGCCACAGGGCTGCAATCTTTGACGGGGCATATCTATGGGCTGTCAATACTTTGACTATACTTTAAGTCAACGATTATCAATATGTAAAAAAATGGAACTCGTTGTATTTTGAAGTACTAAGAAGATGGCCTTGCCCTTCCCCAGGAGTTTCAGAAATGGGAGACATTAGGTAAGAGAGTGAAAATGTTACTATCACTTCAACGCACATGACGCAATTGGAAATGCAAATTTTGATGGTAATCATTTTGTGATAAGGGAGAGACTAGGGATGATCATTGTTACTATCTCTTTAGTAGTGGAATTTTTTTCTCTCTTGAATTTGGTGGTGGGGGATCAGTGGTAAGACTCCTTGGATATTCCTTCTTATGATGTAAGTGACAAGTGTTGCTCTTTGAAAACACTTGTACAATCTTTTTTAAATTATTAGATAAAAACAGAGAATTGTAAGTATTAAACATGATTAGCCTTTAGTTCCTAGAAGATCTTTATTTCCCCATCAATGCATTTAGAAAGTTAAGTTTGAAGAAGATCATAAATAGAAAAAATTAGAGAAGCGATTCAAACATTTATATTGATTGGAAACATGTAAGTCTTGAGTTTCCTCTACCTTTTAAAGAAAGTTCCTTAGCTAGCAGACCTAATTCCACATTCCATAAGACTGTCATTGTGCTAAAGATTTAGGAAACCAACTGCTCTAAGATAAAGCTTCCCGATCAATAATAATCTAGCCTATTGAGGTACATAATACTTCTCAATTAAACTTGTGTTAATTCAGTATTAATTTTGTAATTAACTACAATTTCAGTATCTGTGTACAGGGGGTGACTGAGAAAACTATTTGAGGTCCAATTTGAAAATATATTTGTAAGGATCTCGACCAAGGTTCACAACTTCGATGATTAATACATTCATTCAGGCCAGAACCTCACTACAAAAAAATAATATATAAAAAAGGTAGTGAATAACGTCATGTCTAGACCCAAATCAACCAATGAAAGTCAAATTAGCATAATGTGGAACAACAATATATGCATTGAGTGGGTTGTCATAAAAAAACTTCATAATAAAATTCATGTCTAGAATTAAAAGACCTTAAAGAACATTTATGCTTGTAACACAAATGGCCATTCAAAACTAAATATGATTACAATATGTGAAATAGCAATACAAGAACTTGTAATGCTCTTGTGAACATCGTGTTAATTCTTGTAAGAATCCCTAAGATGCTTGTTATACTCAAAATTTTGTTGAAATTGAATTAATTTTTATCTGGTCGGTTAATTGGCTTAGGGTGATATATGCTTCTTGGATGGAATAATGAGTTCATGATTAACTCTGTATTAAGATTCATAGCATCTTCTAGTTATTTGCAAAGGAAATTTATAAATTACTTGCTAATGTCATATGGCTTGCTTGAGAAAGATGTTTGTGTTCTTATTGATGGGTACTAATGACTATCCACATTTAGTTCTTTAATATCCTATTTGACAAGCTTTCCATAGACATTTCTTTGCCATACTAAGTATTTTTGAAAACATATTTGAGTAGGACTATAGTAGATACTACCAGAAACAGCTTCTTTGCAGTTTTTGAGAAATACTAATAAAGAAAAAAAGAACATCTACTAGTTGGTAGACATAATGGCAACTCTCTAGCAATTGAATTTAATTTCATACATGTACATATCTAATTTAATGTCATACACGAACATATCTAATTTAACGTCATACATGAACAAACATATAATATAAAATGATAACCAATAATGTCATATACATTAACAAACACATAATATATTATGATAACCAATAATGTCGTATATGAACAAACATATCATATATTAACCAATAATGTCATACATCAAATATGTCATACATCAAATATAGAATGTCATAGGTACATCAAATGTGTATCGAATATGTCTCTCAGATGCCTATATATATACATGGGGAAGGAAACAAGTCTCTCTCTCTCTCTCTCTCTCTCTCTCTCTCTCTCTCTCTATATATATATATATATATATATATATATATATATATATATATATATATATATATATATATGTATCAAATATCTCAACTACATCTTTTCCTTCCCATGAGGGGAAGGAAACAAGTCTATCGACGTCCTCTGCCGTCATGTGGAGGGAGACAGTGGAGATGACGGGGCCTTCCTGACACACTCACTTGACCTCTTGTTGAGGCTCTTCTCCAAGTCCAACTAGTACAAAGAAAGTAGATATGAATCAATATTTATTATACGTTGAAATCAAATATATGTACTCACAAAATCAATTATTTTCTTACCGCCAACAAATAGTCACTCTGTAAGTCCACCTCAAATGCTCGTGGATGATCAGGCGTGACAAGACCCTACAACAATTCAATAAATATAATCACTTATAAATAACATTAGAAATTTTGAGATTAACTATTATAAACAACAACTAAAACGAAGAAAATTCTTTCATACCTCCATCAGTGGCTGTGAGCTAGCCACAGCTGCGGCCACTCCACTATCAATAGACTGTCGCAGATGAGGACGTGTGTCCGACATCATGAGCTGCACGTCATACAATACATGTTATATCTAACATGAAACATGGAATAAATATAATCAAATGAATTAAATTAACATGAAACAACTGTACCTGTGTGAAGCTCGTATGATGTCTCTGCTCTGCGTCTGTGGTAAAGGTTGAGGGTCCTGTGGAGAACTGATGCACATGCATATTTTTTTTGGTCAATCCTGAATATGATTACGTAATAAATATATGTATTAATTAAAATGATTAAATTGATACATACCTCAGGACTCGTCGAAGGGACAAAAAATGGGCCTGGAGGATCACTGCTAGGCCCAGGAACACTTTGACCCTAAATTTTGAACAATGTCAATAAATCCTAATTAATTAATCATTCACTATACGTATGAAATGTGATCAAATTAGTAATTTACCTGTGTGTCAATGCCAAATGTCCGTTTCAGGAACTGATTGGTGACAAGCCCATCATCTGCACCATCTCCGACATGAGTGCCAAATGTGCATAGGGATCCACATGAAGTGCACATGTGACCATGACGTATAGAAGGCTCCCCCTCAACTAATGGGCTCGTGGAATGGATGAGGGTCTGTTTCAAAGCATTAATGGTCCCTAGAGTGCTGGCCTCTACATGTTCCTTCACAACTGAAGGAATAATCACATGCTCACGCTGTGGATGGACCACGGGTTCCCTAACTACATTAGGGTCACGACGTGCTCTGGGCCTCTCAAATGATGACCCCCCACCTCTACCCTGGGAGTCTAACATATCAAAATAATTGGGGATCTCCCCAAGGACAAACTCACAATATAATTTCTTCAAAAAATACATGGGGACTTCGTGATTGTTGTAAGGAGGGGCATCAAAAACCATCCACCATCTATCCCAAAAATTATTTCTAATAGCATCATGTATGCACCAATGGATGGGGAATCGTTTAGTACCCTCTCTAACAGTATTTTGCTCACCGGGTTTTCTAAATAATGCACATATACTACCTTTTGGTATTTCCTTTTTTTTAACATCTTCATATGACAATTTATTTGCATAAAATCTTTTTTGTTCATCCCTCTTAGCCCGCCAAATATCTAGCTGACCACTAACTGAGGCTATCTGAGTGTTAATGGATTCGAGGGATGATGCCAATTGAGCTCTCATTGGATTGGTTTGTCCGGATTCTTTCAACCGAGCAATGATTCCTTCTAATTCAGTTTTGCCTCTCTCTATTTCATTTCTTAGATTTTCTTGTGTGCCTGGTGGAGGTTTTGCAATTGGTTTGGGTTGTGGAATTTGTTCTTCTTCTTGAGGAGGGTTTTGGTTTTGGGGTTCTTGAGGGTTTTGATGTTCTTGTGGATTTTCTGGTTGATTATGAACATTTCCTGATAAAAAATCAATTGAAATTCAAATAAATAAATAAATCTAAATGAAATTTGTAAAAACCCTACAAAAGAATATAAAAAACTTACAAAACAATATGAAAAATATATCAAACAATGCAAAGTTAGGTTTATATCACTTACGGCGTCGTCGTGGGTGCGCTTGTGGTCTTGGATTTCGTCGACGAGGAGGCATTTTGGCAAATGGTGGTGCAAATGTTGAGTCTTCAACTCGCGTACGCGCTGCTCGCTGTAGGAGTAAAAGAAAATGGTAATGAAAATGATGGGCTGCGGGTTTGCAGCCCATCATACATACTTTTTATTTTTTAGAAAGCGTGTACGCGCTATAGCGCGTACGCACTATAGCGCGCACGCGCTATGGCTTGGGTTGCCCAAGCCATAGTGCGTGCGCGCTATAGTGCATGCGCGCTATAGCACGTACGCACTGTTTAAAATAGGGAAAAAAAATTTCATTGTCACCTTTTTGGCAACACAACTCGGTGCATATGCCCTAACATTTTTCAACTTCATAACATTGTTTGATTATGGAGAAAAACCTCTTTGCTCATTCTTGATTAGGTTCAATTTGAACAAACTTGCTCTTCTAAGTTCCTCAAATTTTCCTTCTTGCAAAATAAAGTAAATAACATAAGAAAATTTGAAGAATAGAAAGAAGATTATTTGTTTCCCTTCTAGAGTGAATAAACTTGGAAATTTAGTAAAGAATTCTCTCTCTAGAAAGAGATTTTCTCTCTTCTAAAGAAATCCATGCCCCCTTCTTTGATTTTTCAAGCTCATTTGAGAATTAATCTTTTACAAATCTCACAACCACTTTGTTTGACTTTTTCAACATAATGCAAGTTTCCCTCTCTAGAAATATTTTTCTCTCAAAAAGTTTCTCTCTTGAAAATTCTCGCACTTCCTCTTTGAAAACTTCCACCTCTTCACAAATTCTATAAAATCCTTTTCTCTATTCTTGGATCTTCAATTCTTCAAAGTGAGAATAGAACGAAGATCCATCTCATGCAAATTCCAACTCTTGAAGCTATTAAACCATGTTGCCATTTTGCAAGAGATTCTCTTACTAAACTGCCATTTGTCTTCAAATTTCCAATATTCCCCAAAAGATACTATTATGAGCATTTATTTTCATCATTAACTTTTTCCCATAGGTGCACTTGAACAAGCTGGAATCTAAATAAAATTTCAACTATTTTTTCCAAAACTTGATTTATTAAATATTAAATATTAAATTCTAATATTTAATTATTTAAAAAAAATTTCAAAATCCATTGTCAACATTTTTTACATTTATTAATTAAATATCAATCGTCAAATTTAATATTAATTAATTTCCATGTAATTCCAAATATCAATTATTCTCCACTATATTTTTGGATTCAAACCTTTTTATACACTTGATTAAATCCATCTTGCCATTTCTTCCTTAGTTGTGAAATGATTAATTTTCCATATTTAATTTAATCACGCCTTCAGCACATTGATCGTAGGTGGACTCAATAAACAATTAAAATATTTTTTCCTTGTAATTCGAACCTTTTAATTTCTCCTCACTTTTTGACATGGGCATAAAACTTATTATTTAAAGTGCCCTATAAGACCAAATCTTGGTGTCTTAATTAAATTAATTACGTCGATAGGCGTATCTACAATGAGAGATGTGGAAGATGGATTATAGTCTTCCCATGTCCATCAAAACGATATTTATTACACCGATTCACAACCGGATTCAAGGCATGAGATATCATTTTGATTGTAATTTGAATGAAAGCAATATTTTATTACGCCGATTCATAGTCGGATTCTAGGCATGAGATATGATTTTGATTGTTTATTGAATGAAAACAATATTTATTACCCAGTTTATTATGCCCATTCACAGCTAGATTCAAGGCATGATATATCACATTCGTTTATTACACAACTCATTAGATTCATATATACACCATTATATTCATATATGTTCACAGCCGTTATAAATTATATCGGCGTAATAAATTGTTCAATGAGTTAGAGATTACGTCGATATAAATTGTAATAAATCATTAGAGATTACATCGATAAAATTGTTCAACTAATTAGATTCATATCTGTTCAACTCATTAGAGATTACGCCTATTCACAACATTGGATATAAAATTCTATTTCTGGTAACAAAAATCCTAGAAAATTAAACATTTTTCTATCAACATCATTGACTGGATGGGAATTCCAGAGGTGTTTATGCTGAGGACACCTACCGCTGGAAGCTAAATTACAAGATTTCAGTCAAGCTAACAAATTCTATATTCACCTTTAGCAAAACCCGTAGGTGACTATTTGAAATTTTCAAAAAAACCTTTATCCCATTTTAATAATGAGAATTCAAATTTACATATTTGTTACATTAGTTCAATGATAAATACCATAGTTATTCAGTGACAGATACTTATCGATGACAACTGTAGTTTGACAATAAATATCAATTATAGTTTGACAGTTTCTAATGATCACTTCAGGCTGACAACTATAGTTCTCCTTTTTAACCCTTCATAGACTTGTAGTTTGTCATCAATATTCAACTAAACTATAAATCAAAATTAAATACTTGTGGCTAACAAGCCTAGCTCTCTATTTTAACCCTTCAACTACTTGCAATGTGTCATCATTTTTCCACAAATTTGGATACATTGTTACTGAAAAAATCTTATAAATGGTAAATCTACCATTAGCTCCTCACACACAATAGCTTCACAGAAATCAAGCACATAGGTTAGTGAATTTATTGCTTCTCTTTAATATTCTGAATAAATTTTGTTAAAATGTATCATTTTACAGTAGTTTTTTTCAACAATCAAATTATTTGTTTACATGCACAAGATCACAATATCTTCAGGACTAATACTATATTGTTCTATTTCAAATTATAGGTATCTACTATATTGCTCATACAATGCATTTGACTACTTTAAAGGTCATCATCTAGGTACTTTATATTGAATCTCTTTCTTCAATAATATTTTCAGTTATTATTATAATAAATAAATTTCTTGCATTGTACTATATTTCTGTGTCATTATATAGAGATTTAAATTCTGAAGTTGATAGTTTACATGATATAAATTTCAATTATATTCATAGGGTAGATATACAGTGGACTTGTGCTGCAATGAAAACAACAATGTTATACAAATATCAGATACAAAAGACACCATAAATGGACCACCTCCATCAAGTCCTACGATTTTCATAGGTTCAAATGGGTACATAGAAAAACCCAGTGAAAATGTCATGAAAAACATGTTTGGCCATTTCACAGAGATGGTAATTGATATTGAGAACCTAGTAAAGCATATACATGATGTTGATGAGATAGATGTCAATGTATCAACATAAATGACATCCTTCATCAGAAAAGTAGCTTGCAAAATAAGAAGCATTGAAGTATTTGTCAAAGAGATGTATTTTGATAAGCATTATGATTTAGGAAATGGTAAAATGTTATATGATGATTTCTTAAATTTCTTGAAAAAGTAGATATTGTAATAAGGTTCTTTGTGATCGTGTAGTTACAAAAATCACAACTAAATAAATTGTTCAACTCTCAAATTTTATGCAATGATTTCTTACATTGCTTGAACAAGTGGATATTAACACCAAGGCTTCTTTGGATTCATGTACTTGCAAAAACTACCTATAAATAAATTGTTGGTAATGTTTGTCACACCAGATCAATGTAAATGTACTTTTTATATTCTTATTCATTTTTTCTGTATCAGTATTACTTAATCAATTAAAAACTAAATGTGTCTTTCATAAGTAAGCATCTATTCTACAAATACAAACACATATTGAAACAAATAGATGAATTACTTAGTCATGAATTATATAGAAATACATATTTAATCATATTTTTATCAACCGCATTAAAATAAACTTTATTTTTTGTTATTATATTTTGTCAATATCAGCTATGGGACGTCTGAAATGAAATTTTGAATCAGAAGACCAATGTAGACTATATATAAGAGAATACCAAAGGGAGTATCATAGAAACTATTGTAGACAAAGAAGAGAACAACAAATAGACTCTCAGATAGAAGAGCAATAAAGAAAGTGCAATCAAGTTGATAGAGAACAATATCCTAAAAAAAGAAAAATTCAAGTGTAAATCATTTTGAAGTTGACAATAGTGAGGATACAATTCTACAGAGAAATGATCATCAAATGACACCTGCACAAACCTCTAATTCTTAAGGTCAAAAAAGACAAGAGGATCATGCCGAAACAAATGAGACTGCCCATCCTCACTTTAATGGAACTATTCAGTTCAATGATGAACATGAAAATTCAGTGTCAATAGATTGTGTTCCATAAACACATCAATAGGGAGATTCATTATAGATGAATTCAGGTGTTTAGTGTAGTGTCGATAATGTACGCAATTGTAATGGTTCGGTTCAATTTGATTTCAAAAGATTTCAAATGCAATTTAGATCTCAACTAGATAGTTTTAGAACCCCAAAGATGCGTTATGTCTGTCAAGAATCGTATATTGGAATCAAAGTATCCCAAAGTTTTGAAGGTCCTAAATGCAATAGATGTAGACAAGAAAGAGGAATTCATAGATTTTCATGTTCAAACAATATGGATCCTAGGCCATAAGCGGCGATCTTATCAAAATTGACACAAGTAGAGGAAATGTTGATTGCACGTATAAGCCCAATATTGCAAGTGACCCATGCAATAGGTGGTCAATATAAATACAAAGGTCACCCCATAAGTTTTCCTCAAAATATACAATAGGCTTCAAAAATATTGCCACACACAATACAAAATTTGCCCATTATTATTGTTAGAAAAAAGAATCAGCGTGGCACATATTATAATTTCACTGTCAATAGAGATCATGTTTACAAAGCACTAAAATACAAAATAGAGCATGACAAATTTTATTCAAATGTTATTATTGATGATAATGCTCTCAAATACCTACCAACAAACACAAATGAAAATGTATTTAGTAGATTAACTACTATCAAATGGAATTTGACTCAGATACCAATGAAGTCACATATGTCAGTCCTTTATTAGAGATTGATGAAGGTAATACAATAGAGCACACTACATCAATGGCTTCAAAACCACCAAATTCCCAAAGAGAAATGGAATTAATTCAAATGTGGGTTAATAACCCTGATGCAAAACCAAAAAAATTGATTGATTGGCCTGGTATTGGTGTTTCTCCTATCAATGAGTATGTAACATCAGGTTTACTAGACATGGCATTTCCTACACTATTCCCTGATGGAAGATGTAATTGGTTAGAACCACGAATGAGGCATGTGCATCTACATGAATTTGTTAAGCATTTATTACGATATAGGGATCATAGGTTTGGCAAACATCCATGATTTAGATATTTTATGATGAACATGATAATGAGACACTAGGCACAAAATTCATCTGCAGTGTTTGTGAAAAGAATATCCAAGACATGCCCATTACTATCAATGAGCTATGTGAGCATATGGAACTAATGCCACAATCTCATTTAGCTGATAAGTTGATGCAATTTGGAACAATGTTAAGGGGAACACGGTCATACTAGACTAAATGTTGTGCAGAATTGACAGACATGCTTCACCAATTTGGCACTCCGACAATATTTTTCACCTTAAGTGCAACAGATATGCAATGGCCTAATCTACATGCTCTCATGCTTGGAACATGCCCAACCAATATGCGAGAAGCTCAAAATTGGAGAAAACAAAATGTTATCAACTATCCTCATATAGTTGCACATTACATGCATTTAAGACACAGTATTCAGAAAAGAAATTCTAGAAAATGGAATGGATGTTAAAGATTTTTGGTGTAGGTATGAATGGCAACATAGAGGTTCTCCACATGTGCATGGATTTTTATGGATCAACGGTGCTCCCAATATGGACATTATTGATTGGTCAAATGAGGAGGAATGGAGAATAGTTGGGCAATATTTTCATCGCATTATTCATGCATGGAATCCTAGAGAAGATCCACATCAAAGAAATATACAGGTGTTTTCAAATTGTTTTTCTGTAAAATATATTGTTATTATATTATATATTGTTTTAAAACTATATTTATATAATAAACATATGTTGAATATGTTTATTTTCTTGTAGGCATTCCCAAATTTTGGTGAACATCCATGTCTCAAAAATACAACACAACTTTCCAATATGGATATTGATAATGACTATGAATAAATACTAAACTGTGTTGAGCATCACACAATTTGTAGAGAGGGTGCATGTCTATGCAAAAAACAAGGAAAGATGGTTTGCAGCTAACTATTATAGTTATTAATATTTTTTATTGTAAAACATATTATTTATTTAATTAAATAATTTTTCATTCACCTTCTTGTAATGTTTTCAGATATAATGTTCCTTGGCCATTGAATCTTACTGGATCTAAACTATATGAAGACATAAGAATAGGGGGAAAAAATTTGAGCCAGCAAGAAATGATGATAGAATTAACTCACATAATCGTCACATATTGCAATTAAATCTTGAATTTTGAGATGCATTAAGAGACAGTTCATTGATTACTAGGTTCAAATTTTTGGAGTATGCACCGCCCTCTATGTAATTGGAAACATTATTGCAAGTAGGACATCGGTATTCACATATGGCTGAAGGGGAAAAAAATCATTAAAAAGACTAAAATAAGAAACATTTTGCTTCCACCTCCAAGTTGGGAAAAGAAGATGTGAACCTTATATAATAGAAGAATTTCAACTTATAAGCTATGAAATAATAGATGTCTTTGGTATATCTATTAATTTTTGTTTCCACATTGTAGAACAAGAACAAGATAGACATAATGGAACCTGAAAACATGGGAACAAAATAATTGAGCAATGGGCTTTACAAAAGATTCCACATTTATGGGCAAGATAATTGACCTTGACTAATGATTGGCGGGCAGTAAATCTTGCTAAAGGTCGCCTTGGAGCACTCATTTTTCAATGGCAGTAAGACTTTGTGCACTAGAATGGGCCCATTTTGGTGCTGCGTAAACGTCGCCTTCTCTTACGCAGTCTTTTTATAGCTTGTCTTGAATAACTCCTTTTTTTTGGACTTATCGCAACTCAAATTTTGTGTAGAACAAGTTGTTCAGTAGAATTGTCCGAAGTTGCAATTCGATAGTGAAAGCTTACCTGCGAATTCGGACTTATTTGCAGCGTTTGTCACGAATGGCTTGGATTTCCTTACTCGTGGCTCTAGAGAGAATGAATTTTAGACGTCAACACAATGGAATGCAATTTTACAGAATTGTAATGAATGAATGAAACGTCTACAAGACCAGCAGCATCAAGACCAGCAGCATCGAGGGTTCGAATATTGTTTTTAAGACAATTTCAAGATTTTTTTATGATGTCAATTCACTTGTTGTAAATCTAATCAATTATAATAATAAACTATCAAAATGTTGATAAAACATGGCTTCATGGTTACAGACTAGGGGCTAAATTTCATGACTATATTTTTTGAATCTTATTCGATTTAGAAGAAACATGTATAACATGAAGGGGGATATTTTCCCTGGTATTTTAGAATTACAAATGTAGTATTGCAGTTGAATGAAGATCATGTTTGTGATATATGTATTTTTAGACAAGCGTGTTTTTATTGTAACCATTGAATGGTTTTGAGGGGTAGGGAATTGTTACGCATGTGTTATGATTTATCAATAATAGAATAAATATTGAAATATTTTATCTTCTTTTTAGACAAGCATGTTTTTATTGGAACCATTGAAGGGTTTTGAGGGGTAGGGAATTGTTATGCATGTGTTATGATTTATTAATAATAGAATAAATATTGAAATATTGTATCTTCTTTTGGTCAAGATCTTATTTATGTTGAAGTTGCAAAGATTATACAATTGGTCGTAAGGATTTTTTTGTTTGTTATTTACTATGGATAAGCTTAATAGCTTACATGATGAGTTATTATCACAAGGAGCCTTATGCTATGTTACTCAATTTAGCTCTAAACAATATTAGCTATAGGAGTTTTCAAGTGATATTGCAATAAGAGTACTTTTTTTGGTTTTCATGAATATGCAAAAAGTAAAGAGAGAAGGGTTACTCCTAAGAATTTAAAAGATGAAAATTGTTATGATGAAGTCTACCAAACTTTGTTTCATTAAATTAAACTATGCAACATTTGGTATAGTCTTCAAGGGGTATGCAAAGCATTTTTATATCTTGATAAATACTATAATAACAAACAATATGTATGAAAGATATAACTAAAGTATCCACATAAGGGTTCAAAACCAAACTTACATTGCTTAAGAATCACTTGAGAACAAAAAGTATGAGAAAAGTGACTTCACAACAATTATATCAATTAGATTCATCTAAGTACTTCAAAGCAAATGCTATAAACTAAATGAGGGAACAAAGAGAATGTGCAAACACCATGATACATCAACATATCACCAAATTTCAAAGGCAACTTTATTATCTCAGTAGCTCATAGCAATAATCTCCAAATTTCATCCTTTACAAATGAGAAATGAGGCCTTTATATAGATTCTTGATTATAATGACTATCCTTGACTGAAACAAAATTAATGGCCCAAATTGTGCCACCTCAGCCCTAATTAGGGTTAGGGAAAAGGAGGAGAGTAAAATTAATGCATGGGTTCACATGTACCAATTAAGGGAAAAATACTTCCTTAATGGGGGTGATAAAATGTCTACTATGCTAGCCCATTCAGTAGTAGAGTGGGGCAACATGAATTCCCAGTATGAATTAAATGGTCCATCACCAAGAATAACTCACATTTGATTCTATTCCTTGAATGTTCATAATTTGGGTGACATTGTCTCCATCTCATCCACGCTGACACTTGGTGCTTATTCTTGCCAAAACTCAAAAATAATCATTTCTCATCCACAACTACTCAAACTATTCTCCCAACTTGGATTGAGTCTTGGGTTGTGTGCATAACATTGAAGAATATTAAAAAGTTCTCAAGTAATCCTTTGCGAAGAAATATTACAAAAAAAACCCCTCTAGTTTTCTTCTAAGATTGTATACAATTATATCATTCTCAATCAATCTTAGTGTTCATAAGACTACAACTGCATGGATATTCCTTATTAAATATTCTTAACAACCTTTCTCAATCCAAAAAATATCTCATTCAATCTCTCAAATCTATGCTTTTCCATTATTATTGCATTGTACGTACCATTGATAAAAATTATACACTTCTTCCCTTATCACTCCATCATCAATCAATGTCTATTTGAGAGTTTCCACTAAAACTTATAGGGGTGAGATTGCTTCATCTTGATAAATATGCTCATCCTCACATGATTCGTCTATGCATTGTACCCTAGAAAGGATGGCCAATACCCTTTCGTATATCTATACCAAGCCTTCAACATATTTGTTTGGCTCAGTATGGATGATTTCCATCTAAGCTTATACACTTTGAGAAATCTATGTGATTCTCTCAACACCTTCCATCAACTTGCTTGGAAGACCTATAGATGAAACAAATTAAGACATGGCCTTCTTCCTTTACTAGATGGAATAAGTTGTTTACATATTCACATAAAGCCCTATTCTTTCTTTTCACCTTTTCATATTTTCCTTCTAACCATCTTCTCCTTCAATGCATGGACATCCTTCAAATTCTTCAATGACTTGCTCCTTGGAGGCATGTCCTAGATCCATTTATATCACATTGTAGTCATTTGCAACAATCTAGTCATTTTTTTAAATCATAGGTACTGCAATCTATAAAGTCCTAGATCTAGGTTCACCCTTGAGGATTCTTACAATCTATTTTGCTTTGTCTTTTTATTCTAGCTTATTGTCCTTAGTTCAAAATTTCTAATAATTTAAATCCTAGCTAGTTTCTTTCTCACGTCTTCTCTACAACCTTTTCCTTAAACCAATCTAGACTAACAACACATCAATTGTTAACTGACAATTGTTCTTAATCCTGTACCACTCTTTCACCAATTTCTTCCTTCGTGATAATATGTTTTGATGTTGCATCAAAACCTTTACTTTTGTAGTAGGAATTTCCACCCATTTATGTTGCAGGAACTTCTATCTCCATCATCTCCTATTCTAATATGGTCCCAAGACTTTCCTCTGTGAAAACTTCTCTCCCTATCTCTTCTTTGGAAAAAATTGTAATAAGCATGGATGTTTTCTCTATCTTGCACCAGCCTGGTACATGATTTTCTTGAGGCACCCTTCTCTTGTTGGTTTAAATTTCTCTCATTATGAAAGGGTCAACCTCCATAAGCTTGGACTTTACTAGACAATGAATGAATAGCTACTAATCTTTGTCTCTTTTACTGAGGTTCTTCACCATGAGGGTCATACATACTTCTTGGCTATACCTCTCAAGCAATAGACTTCCCTTTATCTTGTTCAATATTCTTTAATGTAATTTCTCCTTCTTTGACTCTCACTCCTAATGATTTGGTCTATCATCCCACAATGGCTGATGTCCCACCAATTTATAAGTCACACTATCCTTTGAAACCCTCATTTTTCTAATTTGATTCTAAACCCACCATTTAATACACCTCACAATTGGTGCAAATATTGAATCAAGATCTAGTATTACTTTCTTGGACCATTCATTTTGATGGATGGTCTTCTCCCATTGCACCTCATATTTGGACTAGATCACACTTATATCTTCCTCCACTTGATCTAGTGCTTGGATATTTTTCCATGCTCTAATCATAATGAGTTGCAATTTGAAAAAATTCTCATTTTTATTTGTACTCATTTGCAATGCTGACCCTGTAATCTTTGAGGTTTTCCCTATGTTTGATTTCACACAACTGTCATTCTAATTCTATTGTAGGGATTATAAGCCAATCTTGCTAGGTTAAGTGCCAAATGGTAGAAATATAGCTAGTTTGCTTGTTTTCCAACTACCAGACAATATGGAAACATTTTAATCATCTCCTCACTTCTCTATCAACTTTATCACCTTAGTTGACAATCTCATGCATAATCTACCTTGCAAAGTCCTAACAATGTGCATGGAAAAATTGTCATCGACTCTCACAAAGTTGTCCTTAACATAAAGTTATAACCGAGGGTAGAACTCATGCACTTTCAATTGGTGCAAACCACTTCCTATTGTTGATGTGCATCTTAATCCATAATTCCTTGTCATCATTAGTGTTACATATATTTGACATAGGAACTCGTGTATAATTCTTTTATCTACTCTAGATTTTTAACTTGCTCATTCAAATTATTGGTGATTATTCCAACCTAGTCCATGACATTCAATCCCTTGATCACTTGTTCAACAAAATATCACATCCTTGGTTCAAATATGTAGGATTCTGATATCCTAAATATTTCGCTCATTATCATGACCAAATTATTGTACTCTCCCTAGATGTCTAACCAAACTAGTTGTTTGGGTAACTTGGAGAGGTGGGCCATGTTTTTTCCAAGCCATAATTAATCACCCCATCACAATGGTCAATCCTAGCAATATATACTCTAAGTACTTGCTCCTTTGACTTCAACACAATCGATTTGTATGTCGGGATTTTGAATACTTTTTAAATTGCGAATGGAAAAAGTTTTGCCAATTCTTTATTGTTTAGATCTCTATTTGTTCTATCTTTTAGATTATACCATTTCAAGCTTTCCACAATCAACTTTGTATGTTTGAATACCAAAAGAAATCTAGCTGCAACCACGATCCCACCTTTGTCAATTTGAGTGGCTGAGTTTATGGGTTCA
Source organism: Cupressus sempervirens (assembly GCA_028749045.1). NCBI lineage: Eukaryota > Viridiplantae > Streptophyta > Pinopsida > Cupressales > Cupressaceae > Cupressus > Cupressus sempervirens. The sequence goes on from CM053786.1 coordinate 743,545,893, forward strand.
TGGTCCTTATACTCTAATATTCTCCTATTTAATTCATCCATGTCAAGACCTCCCAAAGTTGTGTCACTAACATTTTTCAATTTCAAAACATTCTTTGATTATGGATAAAATCCTCTATGCTCATTCTTGATCAGGTTCAATTTGGACAAACTTGCTCTTCTGAGTTCCACAAATTTTCCTTCTTGAAAAATAAAGTAAACAACATAAGAAAATTTGAAGAATAAAATACAGATTATTTATTTCTTTTGTAAAGTGAATACACTTGGAAATTTAGTGAAGAATTCTCTCTCTAGAAAGAGATTTTCTCTTCTAAAGAAATCTATGCCCGTTTCTTTGATTTTTCAAACTCATTGGAGAATTACTCTTTTACAAATCTCACAACCACTTTGTTTGACTTTTTCAACATAATGCAAGTTTGCCTCTCTAGAAATATTTTCTCTCTCCAAAAGTTTCTCTCTTGAAAATTCTCACTTCCTCTTTGAAAACTTCTACCTCTTCACAAATTCTATACAATCATTTTCTCTATTCTTAGATCTTCAATTCTTCAAAGTGAGAATAAAACGAAGATCCATCTCATACAAAATTCCAACTCTTGAAGCTAGTAAACCATGTTACCATTTTCCAAGAGATTCTCTTACCAAACTGCCACTTGTCTTCATATTTTCAATATTCTCCGAAAGATACTATTATGAGCATTTATCTTCATCATTAAATTTTGCTCGTAGATGCACTTGAACGAGCTGGAATCTAAATAAAATTTCAACTATTTTTCCTAAAACTTGATTAATTAAATATTAATTATAAAATTCTAATATTTAATTATTTAAAAAATATATATTTCAAAATCCATTGTCAACATTTTTACATTTATTAATTAAATATCAATCGTAAAATTGAATATTAGTTAATTTCCATGTAATTCCAAGTATAAATTATTCTCCACTATATTTTTGGATTCAAACCCTTTTATACGCTTGACGAAATCCATCTTGCCATTTCTTTCTTAGTTGTGAAATGATTATTTTTCCATATTTAATTTAATCACGCCTTGAGCACATTGGTCGTAGGTGGACTAAATAAATAATTAAAATTAAATTTCCTTGCAATTCGAACCTTTTAATTTCTCCTCACTTTTCGACATGGGCATAAATATTATTATTTAAAATGCCCTATAAGACCAAATCTTGGTGTCTTAATTAAATTAATTATAACCGCAGACATACCAAAGATTTCAATGACTCCCTCTTTTGCGAGTACATATTTGTGTTTTGGATTAGTCCACGTTCGTATATAATTTGCCTCATAAGCGCATGTAGGCTTCAGTGAAGGACTTCTTGATAATATGAACTTTCACACATTCCTTCTAGCTGTGGCAATTCCTTGACCAAGCGGGAATCATGAGTATGGCGGAATAGCACCTGGAGTCCGTAGAAAAAAATCAAGAGGGATTTTTTAACATTTTAATACTTCCTTAATCGTTCATGTTTGTGTTGTTGGTGCATTGAAGGCTTTGTAATGGACTCTTAAAATTGGACAAAAATCGTTGTCACCACATATTGCACATTTTATGGAAGGATTTATTGTATTCTTTTGGAAAAAAAATCTTTGTTACCACATATTGCACATTTTATGTAGGATTTATTGCATTCTTTTGACATTTCTTGCATTCTATTTACCTAAGAGCATGTTAGAAATGAGAATGAAATTTGGAGTGTTATCTTGGTCTCCATAAAATAGTGCTTATGGGGGTAGATTCTTTATAAGGGATTTTCACCTCAAAAAGAATTCTTCGACTCTTAGAGTTGGTGTCGATGAGTGCTTCTAGGGAGAGAATGTTTAAAAAAACAAAACAAAACAAAACTTAACATTCTCCATAGCATGTGGAGATATAACTTATGAGCGTGTATTCTTAAGGGGGGTGGACCTTTATACCTTGATCATTTTCCTCAACCATATGAATTTCATGCTCGCGGGTGCAAATGAGAGGCGGTAGTAGATGTTTTTTACTAGCGTTTTCCATTTTCACATTTCTACCCTTGTTTGATTATAACTTAGTCATTCTTCAACATATCCGTGGCTATTGGTGTTTAGTTGGCCTACCACATAATCACACCAGCTTGTTCTTCAATCTTTTTCAACTTGTTTTCACTTAGTACTTGGCTTATTCATACCACTTTCTCAACAAGTGACCTTTTTTTATCATACTCTTTCCGCTTTGAGGATGATTTTCAAAGATGTTTAAAAAATTTGGATATACCTACCCAAGATATTCTTATAGTTTAATATTGAGAGGACTTTTGAGGTAGAGAGCTACTCTCCACTCTAGACTTAGAAAAATTCACCACTTCCCAATTGGGTCATGAAGAACTCAAGATAATGACACTAGAGCTATTGAGAAAACAAAAACAAAAAAAGACCAAGTGAAATACAAAGAGCAGAGGGTCCCTATTTCTATTGTAGCAATGTGTGAAAAGGTCACAACATCTAGAAACTCTATATGTAAAGTATTGAAATCATTTCAAGGATCAAAGATTAATATAAATCTAGAAGTTTTAAGTAATCAATCTTATGCCATCACAAAGAGAGAAAACATACTCAAAAAGAGAGGAGAATAATATATTGGATCAAGACACCTTTTTCCATGATTACCCAGATGTGTATGAAAGCATTAAAGCCTACTCAACCAGATCACTCACAATTCTCAAGTTTAGTCATGTCAAGTTATATATTCCTTTTAACTCAAAAAGCATTTTGGGGATTACCCCATTGCAAGTCAACTGCCCATATCCCTGACGAGGTTGTTATTGTAATTGCCTAAGAGATTACTCTAGTTAAAATTATTATTTTGAACACTTATAGAGATGTCTTTATACTCCTAAAGGGCATTATTTGACCTTTCTATATTATTACTCATCTTTTAAATATTAAGGTCCAATAGTTGAATCTGATATCAATGGGGGGAAAACCCACAACCCAAACCTACTTTTCTTTCATGAATCTTTGTTTCTTTTGAAATAGCATTTCTTTTCTTTTACTTGGCTTGTAAATGTGGGAGCTCACATGGGTTAGAAATTACAATGGTGTTGCAGTAAGATTAAAATTTTCACAAGCCATGACCTCTCCAAAAGAAGCCAAAATGGCTCAAAGCAATTGATTAGGTGTGAAATATATAGTTATCTTAGAGTCCAGTTATATAGGCACATTACATTTTTTTTCCTTTGAGTCATGTATGTTTTCTAACCTAATGATAGGCATAAGAATGACAAACTCATCTTCTAAGGATCTTCGAAGATAATTATCGAAGACCCAACATAAATATAAGTTAGTAAATCTCAATGCAAATAGAAACACACCATCATCTTTCTCACAAATGAGAATTCCCTAATCTTCTAGCTACTTGGTTTACCAAAACCAAAGCCAAAGGAAAATAATCTAAAAGAGGCAAAATAACTAAAACCACTTGAGAAAATTGACTCAAGGGAAACAACACTAACTACAAAAGGAAAGAAAAACTCAAAACCAACTAAACTATGTGAGAAAACCAAAAATGAGCCAAACATAAGGGAAAACCAAAGGGAAACACCAAATCAAAAGGGAAAACGAAAACAAGGAACATGAGGGAAATCCATATCAACAATGTGAAGGGAAGACTTTCAAAGGAAACCTACGTTAGGAGTAATGCTTTAGAAACTATCCATTGATGAGCAATGAGGCTTCATATCCTGTCAGAGTCTTCAACTTAAATGCATTATCACCTAGAATTTAAAAAATTGATAAGTACTCGCTCATAAATCATCAAACTTGTCACGATCACCTTTCTTTTCACAGGCCTTATCCATGCATAGAAACAAGTAACTCTAGTCACTTTTTCAAACCATCTCTTGACCACTCCTTGATGTTTTGCAAATTTTTAAAATTCTTGATCTCTTTTCTCTTCTAAGTGCATTAATTGGGTCAAATGTGTTTATATTCTATCTTAGTCTTCCATGTGTTCTTACATGAATTATAGTATTAGTGTTCTCAATCAAATTGGAAAAAAATAGACCCAATCCATAAACCAAATTATAAGGAGACATCCCTAGATAACTCTTGATTGTGGTTCTATCTTCCCAAAGAAAAAATCTCAAATTTGTGCCCATCCTTTGGATTCTTGTTTAGTAATTTCTAGATTACACTAAGAAGGTTCTTCTTTCTTATTTTTGCAATCCATTTCCATATGAATAACAGTTAAATGAGAACTTCAATGTTATCCCATATTGAAATTCTTAATTGGGAAATTCAAAAGATGTGAATGCTAAACCACTCTCAGACACCATGAGATTTAGGCATCCAACTATTGTGATTGAATGTTTTCTTCAAGAAATTTGATGATCTACCATGCATTTTTTTAGAGCTTTTGGTGTTGACCATCATGTGCAATAATCTATAGTAGTTAAATTGTGTCTATGTTGTACTAAAGAAGGGGGGTTTTCTTCAAGATGTTTGAAATCCACATCTATTGTGCCTTATTTGAGAGCTTGATCTTACAAGCACCATGTGAACTACTTTGTATCAATTAAAATATATTTTTGTTGTGCTAAAGAAGGGGATTAATCATACCAATAAAGTCTAAGCCCCATTTAGAAAAATGTTTCACTTCAATAGTAGGTTGCAATGACATTACAAGATTTCATTCACATGACAACTACTTGGAAAGTGTGATATGTCTTCACATTTTTAAAGTGCATCCTTGAATAGTAGGCTAATATTATATTTCACTTGAGATGTGATGGGCTATGGCTAAATTACTTTCATGATTGGTTCTAGATTAATTGTGAAAGTGTAATGATTTACTTCACTTCTTCTTTTCCAATACATCTTAAATAGATTCCCTAATAATTATTTTTTTACAACACAACCCCTTGAAACATAAATAATTGACTCCTTATTCACAAATATCTCTTTTATACAAGTTTCAGATGGGAAGGAAACTTATGGTTTAGCAAATAGTAGATAATGTCTCCATACCACTCATCTAAAAACATTTCTTCTAGAATATAAACTTATACTAATATTGGACTTGTAGTAAAAATTATTATATGCCAAAGCCTATCCAAAAATTAGCTTCATATGTTGTATCTCCATATAATACTCCTAAATAGTGGCCACCCATTTCCCTTTTTTCCCCCTATTAACAATTGCTTTACTACTATGTCAAGAACTATGTCATATACCTTGCCTCTCAAAATATAATTGATGAAGTTCTTTATATCCTTCATAAAGCATAGGCTTGGCATCTGATCACATTCTAGTTTGGAGTACTCTTAATTTTAGAATACTCAACTTTCTATAGCTTCATAACATTTCAATTAGGTATTATAAGTTCCAATTGTGATTCAAGGAGAACTTTTTTGGGATTTCTAGATAGCATATAATTTTTTAATTATTAATATTTTAAATAATTGTTGTAATTATTATAATAGGATTATGGAGTTTTTGGGGGATCTTTAGATTTTAGGTATAGAGAAATGATTTCAATTATGTGATGATTCAAAACATGCTATTTTTTAGGTTCCATAAGAGAAACATATAAGTGTGATATACTCACATTTTGCTAACATTTTCATCAAATGTGGTCCAATCTCTAGGGTATTAACAATGTCATTCTAGTGTAGTATTCATTATTTTCTATTAGTTTTTCTATAATTTACATTATATCTTACTATTATATTCCTTCAAGGTTTTTTCTATATATGTATAATTTGTAAACAATTGGAGGAATATATGTACTAGATTATGGATAAAAATTATTATCTAAAGAGAATCTTTGAACACACAACCATCATGAAGAAAATTACCTAGAAAACGTAAATAATAAATATATGAATAATAAAAATAGGAAATAATTCAACGAAAGAACCTAATTCACAACAAACAACCATTCGATAAAGTAGAAGGTCAATATATGAAATAAAAATAATAAACACTTATACCTTTCCCACAAAACCCTTATTATTTATTCACTGTATGTGTTCAAAATGATGGATATGTGGGTTGATAACAATTGCATGACTTTGATAGTATGGTGATAGTATGATTACATGTTCATGATGATATGTTTTATTGCATTATTTCACAATAATAATGATAGTAATATTTGTTTATTGATGACCTACACTATTTTGCCCCAATGTCTCATAGTCTATGAAGGGATAAAGATAGGATGCCCCTTAAGAGATTTTCTAAAAAACCAAATTTATGATCAAAGTCTTGAAAGAATTAATAGGATAGGTTTAGTAGAATATGAGTTAAAAATTGAGATTAGTGAATCATAAATGATGCTACAAGGAAGAGAAATAGGATGAATAGGTTATGGATAGAGAAAATGAGAGAAGTCATGGTGAGTGAAAGGGGTGGGAAGATGATGATGGAGATTTTTTGTATTGTTGAAAATTGAGATACCTGATTGGATTATTGTACTTTTGAGTCATAGATTGATTCTTTTGATATATATAACTTCCCAATTGAGTCTTTTTTTTGTGCTTCTTATTCACATATTGTCACGTTTGACATATCATGTTGTACATACAATTTGTACAATAATAATTTTTACCCATCCTATAATTGAGATCATTTACCTAGGATCTAATCTATTATCTAGAATAATATCATGTTGCCCCTTGATCCTATTAGTGGCATCACCCCTTTATTCCACGGGGGGGCAGTGACCCTTTACCTTAGAAGGATAAATCCCCCTCTAGACCCCACTGGAGGTGGTGGCCATGGCTACAACTTTGACATTGATTTTGGTTTAGTTTCTTGGTATTGAGTACATTGATCATTTCCTAGATACTTCATGATATTGCTATGTTGTATTTGGAGTTGGCATGTATTGATTTGTTATAGGTGCTCATGGATACCTAGAGAAAACGGCGATGCTGATTTTTCTTGGATTAGAGAAGCGTTTCTTGGGACAATTTATGGTCTTAGTAGGTAGTTTGAGGGGCATTCACCTATTATGGACTTGCGAGGATATTTTGCTTAGATTAATCTTGGTTGGAGACTTGGATATCTTGATGAGAATTCTCATTCCCCACTCTTGGTCTACTTAGTGACTTACTACTTGAGAGGTATAGCTCATTGTTTCTCTTAGGTGCATTATGTTTATGTTTGTCTTTCATTAATATGGATCTTGAGATATTCTACATGAGTTAGTTTTGGTGGGTTCATTTGAGAGATGTTTTAGCATTGGTTATCTCCATATGCATATATTGTTTTATGTCGGTTGAGTATGGGAGACAGTTTTATATTGGGCATATTCCTTGGATTAGGAATGGTTATTCATTGGTTTAGGAATGGTTTATGAGTTAGATCTTCTTGTGAGAGGTTTACATCCATGATTGGTTATATGGTATGGTTTGGATGTTTTCATGGCTTCTTGGTTGGGGTTTTATAGAGGAGATCTTACTTGGCACAATCTACATCTAGATGTGTGTGTAGGACATGATACAAGTTATGATTTGCATGGTTTCTCTTTGGTCTTTATTATCTTTGTGGATGTTTGGTTTCACTTACATTGGATTTGAGATAATTGGAGACTATGATCATAGGTTTGTGTTCATATATGTCATGTGAGAGATGGCATGGTTTTTCTTTATCTCTTTCCTTTGTTGGTTGTGGAGAACTTGGGAGAGTGTTGGATACTTGTTATGAGAGTTATTCTTCCAAGTTATTAGTTTATGTGTTGTGGATGTCCTTGATACTACATGGATTTTCCTCTTTGAGATGTTGTGAGTGGATTGGTTACATATTTGATATTATCTTTTGCAATGGGAGCTTCTTGGTGTATATGTGACAGGTATTGCTCTTGAGGCTTGTGATTGCAAGTTACAGATTGGATATATTGATGTTGTGAGATTCACTTGGTATACCTTTGGAGGTCTGGATAGTTGGATGGGTTGGAACTTGTTGTGTATGTTATTTCAGCTATGGATTTTGACAACTATGGATACATGTGATTACCTTTGGATCAGGTGTTTTCTCTTGGTGCTTTAGTTGGTACAAGATTTTATGATTCTTATGTGACATGTTGGGTGGTTTTCTCTTTGCATGGCTTATAAGTTATGTTTGGTGGCAGCGAAATAATAGTAGGTCGGTTCATTCATGTTTGAGATGTTGGATACTTTTATTTTGTTGTGGGTACTAGGATAGAGCACATGGTGTACTTTGATCCATGATGATGGATGTGTTAAATTTATAGCATTTTTTAGATATCATGTATTTGATTATTGCTCTCATACATGTACATGTATACATAATGTATATATATACTTATGTATATTTATACATATTTATAAAGATACATATATGTGTTTTAATTGATTGTACAAATTGATTCAATCTAAGTCAAATTGTTGTTATAAAGTAATGATTGTACTATGAATATGATTAGTTTATTTACTGTTATCATGAACTACTTCATTGTGCCATATCACCAACTGAGATCAGGTATTGTTAAATATCATATGCCGATAATGATCGAACTCCTTGAAGTGCATAACCATTGAATGTGGTTAAGGATAATAACTAATGGTTTAGAGTAGTCTCATGCAGAGACATGACCCTACGTACCTAAAGGGCATGTAGAGTGATGTCTCTAGATGAGACACAACCATTAAATATTTATATATATTAAGTGATATGATCATTTGTAAATGCATCACATAATACATGTTACTACTAATGATCTTCACTTATATATGTCAATTTGCAAATACTAAAGTAGCATCAATAATATTCATTGAAAGAGAAAGAGACAAGTAAGATATAAAGAATTTATACAAATCATTTAATTTGTACCTCTATTGTGATCGATATCAGAATTAAAGCAATCAAATCTATCATTGTCTAGAAATTACTTATAAGGTAATCTTCTACCTTTGATCTAACATTCCTTAACATGGTATCAAAGAAAGATTAATAGAGAAAGCATTTTTAAAAAATGACAGTGATAATTCTTTTAAAGATTGCTAACATCATTTGAACATATCAATCTATTAGCTAAAATTTTTGTATGTCACTAACTATGACTTACAAAATTGTGATTTTAATTAGGAAAAATTTCATGAGATTTCTCTCTCCTCTCATCAATAGGGGAGGCTTACTTCTTATCATTGGTGGCTTCAATAGGAACTTAACTAAAATTACAAAAAAGATTGTTCTCATGATCAATTCCTCTTTTTTTAGAAATGATTTGCATACAACTCAAACTTTTCAACTTGAAAAAAAGTGCATTATTGTTATGATAATAGTGGTGACCCTAGAATTTATGTAAGAACAACACCAGGGGCAACCGTTTACTTTTGGTATTTTGTAAAACAAAAATAGGAACCCCAAGTCTCTACATTTGTCTCAAATACAAATTCAAGTAGAATAAACAATAAGGCACAAAGTCTCTTACTGAACACTCTCAAATTTAATAAAAATACTTACAAATGAAGCCCAAAGTCTTCAGCTCTAACTAATCAACCACTACTATCAATTATAATTTGTCCTCCTATAACACAAATTCTTTAAAAGTTCAAATTGGCTATGAATGTAAGAGGCAACTCAAAGTCTACAAAATTAAATTCAAATCCCTCTTGATCAAAGCTCCAAAAAGTACAATCAATATCCAGAAAATGTCATCACATAACAACTTGAATCAACATGAAGTTTGAAAGCAAGTTTCCTCTTTTATTGAAAGCAATCTGATTTACATCCAAGCACAAAGTCTTAGAGTGCACAATACAAATTGGCAGAATTTTCTTGCCTTGCCAAAAGATGATTATTTACAATGAGATCCCTTATTTATATAGGACAATAGGAGAGAAAAAGGTGAAGGAAAATGTAGAACAACCTCAACTGCCTTGACTATCTCTAACTAACTACTTTGACTTTATTCAAAGTTGCATGCCTAATGCAATTACAACTTGATTACATGTTACAAATTTGCACGTGATACTATCACATGCAACTACATCTTTTTTTCCACCACATGTAATATGCCAATTACAAATAATATTCTAAGTGTCTTACAAGACACAAATCCTATTAACTTCAAGCTTATTGGTCTTCATGGTATTACAAGATGCTTGATATTCTACGATTATTGTGCTCATGTTTGGTGGAAGCATCTCACACTAGAGTATGAATATGCATGAACCTTGATTGTTTTGTTGAGTGTTCATTGACCAACTTGAAAGCACTTTATACCTATAATCATTCTTTCACCTCCTTGTAAGCTCCATCATGTGATCACTCTTGCTTCATGTTCCTCTTTCTTCTTTGCATGTTTGGGGTTATGCATGCTGCCATTATTGAGTTTCCATAAAAATCCATGTATGTTCCTTCAAGCATAGATGGGTTCATTTCTCACTTTTCATGTGTAAAAACATGGATTTGGGAAAAGTAAGAATAGGGAAAGTGTTTAGGATGATTGTGGACAACAAATGAGAAAATGTATTAAGCTCATAATGGCTCAAAAATGAGTAGAAAAAACAAAAATGATTTTTTTGGAGTGAATTGCATATGTAGACAACAAAATTTAAGATGTGCAAATGAGGAGTGAAGCATAATGAAACGGAAACATAACATACTTTAATAGGTGTAATTCATGGTACATATCGAACAAGCATGTGGGAAATTCTTCTTCGTCCATAGGGCAGCCATATGGAGGTTCATGGAATGTGTATTGGTGGGATTTATACTTGCATTCACATGAGGAGAAAACAGTGAGCTTGCCTTGCTTATTAGAACAAAATTTTGCACCTGATTGCATATGCAAGTAAATGAAGCCTTGCACATGCAACTTGGACAAGAAGACAGAAGATAGGAGAAACTTCATGCACACAAAAATAAATGCAAATAGAAATGACAAAGATTTTTCAAAACAAACAAAGAAAATATATGCAAATTTCTTAAGGAAAATAACCAAGGAAATTTACCTCAACTCCACCAAGAATGAGAAAAACAAGTCTTTATCCAAAACTTGAGAAAAATTGAAATAAATCCAAGAGATTTAGGATTTCAGATTTTTCCAAAGCCAAAGACTTAGATGGATTTTTAAATCCAAATGACATGGTTAGAATTTGGACATGTGGAGATGATTAGAGAGATTAAATGCCCAAAACTTGGAACAAACTTTGACCAAATCAATGCCATACACAAATGCATTTAAAAATGGTGTCCAAAGCATATCAAATGATTTAGAAGACTTTAATGCAAGTTAGGAAGGATAGGAAATGTTTTCAAACTTACCTTGATCCAATCACTTGATATTTTGGTGTAAATTGCTCAAAACTAGGGCATTTTTTAGCAAAACCATATCCTAGATGGGTCAAAAAATGAATAAAATACTCAATAAACTCCTTTTTTGAGGAGCCCAATGTGTTCTTTGGGTGGTTTTAGGAAAAAATGACCCATAGATCATCAAAGATGACCAAGTATTGCTCAAGATAGGAGCATTTAAAGGCTAAAAAATCCAATTCAGGAGAAAAATGCCCAAAAAAGTAAATTTTTGATAACCAAAAACATGTGTTTTTGGGCTAAAAAATTCCACTTTTGGGTGTTTGATAAAAAAATCTCATGTTATCAAGTAAAACCACACTTTTTGGTTGCATTTGCATGTGAAAAATGTGCCCAAAAACCCTCCAAATGCAGTATGTAAGTTAAAAATGAGATTTCCTTGTGCAAATGCATATATTATAATGCATGCAATCTACCCAAAATCACCACTTTGTGTTTTTCAATAAACAGTGCAAAACACACTTTTGGAGACCATTTACATATTTTTGAAAGACATGTAGTTGGGCAAAAAATTGCCACTTTGCCTTGGTGGGGTTTTAAAATATGAAAACACATTTTAGAATGCATGTAATTGGGCCAAAAAATGTCACTTTGGCTTAGACTAAGTGAAAAGGGCTTTTAAATATTATATACACATGCAATTGGGTCCAAAATCTCCACTGAGTGCATTTACAGGTTATTAAAACATGTATTTTAGCTTAAAAAGTCTATTAAGTGATAATTTTAAAAGATGTATATGCAATAGGTTAGGAAATCCCCATTTAAATGCATTAATATAATTAAAATAAATATATACATGCAACAACATATGTAAATGGGTTAGATTTTGCCACTTACATTGATTTAATAAGTTTTAAATATGCAAATGTATATTTAAAACCCACTTAACACATTAAAACGTGTTATTGCATTGCAAAAGTTTATTTAAATTAATGCTAGGACTTATATTTTATTGGAAGTGGATTTTCACATAGTGATTTGCATGTTGACTTTATGCACTTAAGTTGTCTTATGTGATTATATTTAATTTTAAACTATAGCTTTTAATAAAGTAACACATAAAATAGTCTTGAAAATGCTATTCTCATAAAAACATAAAAAACTATGGTCAAATCAACTCAGAATGAGTTGAAATTTTAAAATGGACCAAAAAATCCACTTTAAATACTAAATATAATGTTATGTCATGCAATAGCCAATAAAAGTCCACTTTTATGAGATTTCAAATAAAAGTGCCTAGTTGACCTAAAAAACCTCATGTTTTCCCTTATAACTTGAGCTAAAAAGCTTTGATTTCAACCTAAGTTAGCTCAAAATGAGTGGAATTCCAAGGGCCATTCACCTAAGGAAAAAATAAGGCCAAAGACTATTTACAACACAAAGAAAAATAAAGAAAACATGGGAAAGTTTTCCAAAAAAAAAGTGTTTGCAATTAGAGAAGAAAAATTCTTACTAACAAACAATTGGGAATTCAACTCGATGGAAACCTTCAAAAGAATGCATAGATTAAGAAACACAAAGTACAATTTAGTGATATTGAAGTGTTTTTATGATATTTTATCAAAGCATTAAAATAAAGAGGATGCACCTACAAATCTATGAGAAGATTGTGTAGGGTTGCCTCAATTTTATGATGTCAAAATTGAGGACAATAGCTGGATCTAACTGGGGAATGTACCTCATTTGTTCTTAGAAACAATGAGGGATGTAGAAACTAGATCTCTAAGTTCCTTTATCTACTCCATTGGACTATAGAGTCAGGAAACCAAAAACAAAAATACTCAAATTTGACTAATGCAAAGAAACCCCAGTTTAAAAGAAGCTTGTACAAGTACACTGATTAAAAACAAAGAGAAATCTAATTGATTAAAACTAGCCTTTAATGCAACTTTTTAGATGAAACCATTTATTGGCTCACAAAATAGTTAACTTTTTTTAGTACCTTGCAATACGTAGCATTCTCACAACCAACTTCATAGAGATGCAACACAAATACCTGGAGCAATGATTTCAATGCTTGATGTTACACCTCTTGGAAGAGGTATAAAAATACACCTTTTTGAGATGAATTATATGTATTGCTGCTCAAAGATAAGTTCATGAATTGAAACTTCTTCTACTGAAGTGAACATGCTTCTTTAGCTTCTTCTTCAATTGTATCTTCATGTTCAGATACATGTGGAATGTCAAGATTTTCATTGGTCTCCAACCAACCTAGATGTCAAATTGGACATCCCCTTGATCGAACAAATTCTAGACTCTTCTGCCAACTATAACTTGCTTTATTGGTTCATCAATCACTTGTACCTTAGGCTAATTGGGAAAACCATGCTCATGTGTTTCTGGTAACATGACATGATTGCATTGCACACTTTAGCATGTTGCTCACAAACTTTTGACTTGAAAATTCTTTATTGTGAGTGAGAAATTCCTTTTCAAGCTATGGGGTAGGGAATTCATGCAAAGTACGCCCAATTTTTGTTAGGAATAAGGTGTCTCAACCTTGGATAATTCCTATTATTATTATTATTATTTGTTTTGTAAATGTATTTTTTTGTAAATAATGTAATTAAGTGTGAGTGTACATGTCTAGTTGGCATGTTGATGTGTCACTCCACTTGCATGTGTCAACATCTTGAATTGTGTGTAAGGAGATCATGACTGAAACAATTATGATGGATTCCTATGGCATATAATAGCTATCTTTGGAAGATTTGGTGATTGGTGAAGATGTGAAGACATGTGGCAATTGATCATTGAGTATTGTACACTTGAGTCTCCATCTAGCATGCAGGGTTTGGGGCATCGCCCTGAAATTTTTTTCGTTCCTACTTTTTTGGAGAATGGTAAAACCCTAATACGATTGTTCTTTGAAAGTTTCCCTAAAAATGGAAAGCACATGATATAAGTATTTTTAGGGTTGTAGATAGGAGAGAGTGAAAAACATATTGTTGGTTTCTACTAAATTAGTCTTCCATGTCTTGAAAGAACTTGCATTGCAAGTGTGTTGTAACCTTTATGTTGAAGATAATACATTGTGTAGGTTTTGGAGGGGTGGGGTTGTTTTACGAAAAGGTTTTTCCCCACTAGCATATCTTCGTGTTTATGTATTTTCTTTCTCTATTTGTTTTCTGTATTCATGGTTGACTACAAATTTATTGTTTACATAATATCAAATCTGAAATTGTAAAGATCTAATAGGAATTTGCACAATACTTTCCTTAAGGGATTAATGCAGGAAATTGTTTCTGCACCTAAGTTTTTCCTTACAATTTTATGACCTTGAGGCACAAATATATCATTTTTAGCTTGATAAAGACTTTCTTGCAAGTCCTCTTTTACATCATCTTGAACATTGGAAGAAAAAATTTCCTTCCTCAATTTTTGATCGTTGGTCTTCTGAGACTGTGCAAACTAGAAATGAGAGGCACCGACTATGCCTTCTTCCTTTTCTTGGAGGAGAATAGCAAGATCACTAGCTTTAGATTTAGGATGTTGTGTTTTTGCCTTTACTAATGGTGCCTCAATTGTAATCTTTTTTTATTAAACTAACTTTTGTTGATTCCCAACTATAATTGCAAGCAACAGTTAGAAGAGGCCTTCTTTGTACATCTTCTTTCCTCACGAAGATGTCACTTTGGCTTAGGCTAAGTGAAAAGGGATTTTAAATATTACATACACATGCAATTGGGTCCAAATTCACCACCTAGTATATTTATATGTTATTAAAACATGTGTTTTAACTTAAAAAGTCCATTAAGTGGCAATTTTAAAAGATGTATATGCAATAGGTTAGAAAAACCCCATTTAAATGCATTAGTATAATATAAATAAACTTATGCATGCAACAACATATGTAAATGGGTTGGATTTTGCCACTTACATTGATTTAATAAGTTTTGAAAATGCATATTAAAAACCCACTTAACACATTAAAAAGTGTTATTGCATTGAAAAAGTCCATTTAAATTAATGCTAGGACTTATATATTATTGGAAGTGGATTTTCACACAGTGATTTGCACGTTGATGTATGCAATATGTAATAAAACCTCACTTTATGCACTTAAGTTGTCTCATGTAATTATATTTAATCTTTAACTATAGTTCTTAATAAATTAACATGAAAAATAGTCTTTAAAAAGGCTATTTTTCATAAAACATAAAAAATTATGGTCAAATCAACTTAGAATGAGCTTAGATTTTAAAATGGACCACAACATCCACTTTAAATACCAAGTATAGTCTTATGTTGTGCAATTGCCAATAAAAATCCTACTTTTATGAGGTTTTTAATAAAAATATGCAGTTGACCTGGAAACCCCCACTTTTTCCCTTAGAACTTGAGCTAGACACCTCTGATTTTGACCTAAGTTAGCTTGAAATGAGTGGGATTCCAAGGGCCATTCACCTAAGGAAAAAAAAATACCAAAGACTATTTACAACACAAAGAAAAACAAAGAAAACATACAAAAGTTTGCCAAAAAATGTGTGCTTACAATCAGAGAAGAGAAATTTTTACTAACAAACAATTGGGCAATCAACTTGATGGAAACCTTCAAAATAATGCATAGATAAAGGAACAAAAAGCATAATTTATGGATAATGAATTATCTTTATGATACTTTATCAATGCATTAAAACAAAGATGATGCACCTATGAATCCATGGGAAAATTGCATTGGGTTGCCTCAATTTTATGATGTCAAAATTGAGGACAACAAAATCATGGTGAATAATAATAGAGTTGAAGATAAACTGGAAGGAACTTCTAATATTGTCTCATGAAAAATTTGAATCATAGCAATACTTCAAGAACTTGAATTGGAATCATTTATAGAAGACAATAATAACATGCCTATAGATGAAATAGAAAAGACAACATGGAAAAGGCGTAACAATAAAATTAAGAAAATAATCATTGATGGAATTTAAGATCATATTATTTTATGAATAACAAAATTAGCTACCTCTTATGAGGTTTTCAAAACCATTCAAGATACATTTGAAATCAGCAATGCCAATAGACTACATACATTAAAACAATAACTCATCAATATCAAAATGGATAAAGGAGATACAATCTCAACGTATTTAAAAAAAATAATTGAGTTAAGGGATCAATTCTCTACCATTTGAAATAATGTAGATGATGTGGAACTATCTTTAATAGCCCTTAGATGAGAACTATTATCATGGGAATCTTTTATCCAATGCATCAATCATCCCTCTATACCCAAATTTGATCAACTAAAAAATGATTTCACTCAAGAAGAGTCACGGTTAATCTCAATAAGTATCATCTCCAATAAGGAGGAAGAGAGCATTACATGAAAAATCAAATAATGAGAAGGGTAAATTCAAAAGGAAGAGAGGAAATAAAAATACCTATCCGAAGTTCAATGTTCCAAATGTG
The DNA here is from genome assembly GCA_028749045.1 of Cupressus sempervirens. Taxonomy (NCBI): domain Eukaryota; kingdom Viridiplantae; phylum Streptophyta; class Pinopsida; order Cupressales; family Cupressaceae; genus Cupressus; species Cupressus sempervirens. Next base: position 743,562,633 of record CM053786.1, read on the forward strand.
ACAAATTTGGACCTTATCATATGTGTTGTCTAGAAAGAAAGAAAAATCTGATCAACATGGTCAAAGTCAAAGAAGGGGAAAACTCATTATTCTTCCTTGCCTTGTCAAGTGAGTTGAACACTAATAGAAACACTTGGATTGTGGATTGTGGAGCCTCTTGGCATATCACCAAATTTAGAGATTAGATTGAAACACTTGAAAGATATTCAACTGAAGAAGTAATGATAGGAGATAACTCCACTTATCTTGTGAAAAGAATTGGGACCTTCTCAATAAATTTGAATTTCAAAGTTGACTTGCACTTAAAAGACTTCCTATTTTTTCCTAGAACCAAAAGAAACCTTATCTCTATATCTAGTCTAGGAGATCAAGGATATCAAATTTATTTTCAAGAAAATAAAGTTCTATGCTAGTTGAGAAATTCAAACATTAAAAATGCTATTTCTATTGGAGTTAGAGAAGGGAGCCTATACAAACTTGCAATTCCCAAAATCTAGCCCTAAACCATGAAATTGGAAAAAAAAATAAGATTTGGCATAGAAGGCTATGGTACTTAAATTTCTAAGCTTTACCTTCTATAGAGAAAATTTTAGAAGGCTTACTTAACCTTAAACTTGAACATGAAGGAATATGTAAAGGATGTGCACTAGGAAAGAACCCTAAAACTCCTTTTCATCATAGTGAACATAAATCAAAGATCATTCTTAAACTCATTCATATTGACCTATGTGGACCTAGGGAAATTCCTTCATTGGGAGGATACTCTTACTACATCATATTTGTGGATGATTATTCTAAAAAAACCTAGATATATTTCCTTAAGCTGAAAGAGTCAAATGAGGTTCTATCCAAATTCAAAGAATTCAAAGCCTTAGTTGAAAATAAAACCAACAAGAAGATCACAACTCTAAGGTCTGATAATGGAGGAGAATATATCTTTGAAAATTTTAAAGAATTCTTCATATCTATTGGGATTAAGAGGGAGCATAATGTATCAGAGAATCCTCAACATAATGGAGTAGTAGAAAGGAATAATAGAAGCACTATTGAAGCATCTAAGGCTATGATGCATGATCAAAATATGAATATAACATTCTGGGCCAAAGCACCCAATACAATTGTATATATTCAAAATAGATGCTCTCATGCAATTCCAGAAAATATAACACCTGAAGAAGTCTTATTAGGGAATAAACCTGACCTAAGTCACCTACAATTTTTTGGTTGTCCTGTATGTATTCATATTCCTATGAAGAAAATAACCAAACTAGAACCCCTAGGAAAGAAAGACATATTTTTTGGCTATGGTGATTCTTCCAAAGCCTACATAGTCTACGTGTCAGGGTCAAGAACAATTGAAATTAGTAGAGATGTCAAGTTTGACAAATATTTTTTATACAAAACTTCTAAAAATATAGAAGAACCTAATGATGGTCCCATTTTTGAGGATAATGAAAACACTATGATGTAGAGGGAGAATTATACAAAGGATAATGGACCCACAACACCTAATCCTAAAGAAAACTCAATAAGAAAAGACCCTTATACACAAGAAGAATGATAGAAGAAAAAAATGTGGCCTCCGATGATATCCTCAGAGAAACCAAGAAGACTAGAAATCATTCGTGTTATGTTACTCACAAAATGAGTCCTCAAATTTTAAACCTTCTAATGTTGGAGAAGCCCTAAAATCCCAAGCTTGGAAGGATTCCATGATTGAGGAATATCAATCTATATTGAAAAATGATGTGGGGGATATTATACCAAGACCTAAAGATAAATAAGTTGTTTCCTCAAGATGGTTATTCAAAATAAAAGAACTTGATGATAATAGTGAAAAATACAAGGCCAAGTTTGTGGCTAGAGGACTTTTATAGAAGGAAGGAATTGATTATGATGAAACATTTATTCCTATTGCTCGTTACACATATGTCAAAATCATGATTGTAATAGTTGCATTCAAAGGTTGGAAGGTACATTATATGGATGTAAAGACAACATTATTGAATGAAGTCACTAATGAACAAGTATACTTGGAACAATCAGAAGGGTTTGTTATTCATGAAAAGAATTCACATGTGCGTAAACTGAAGAAAGCTCTATATGGCCTTAAGCATACCCCCAAGACATGGTATGAGAGAATAGATAGCTATTTTGTCAAATTAAAGTACTCAAGAAATGAAGCAAATCCTAACATATACTTCAAGAAATTAAAGGGAGATATGTTAATACTAGTTTTTCTATGTTGATGATCTTAACCAGTGAAGACCATCTTATTTTTAAATATAAGAAATACCTTATACTTGAATTTGAAATGAAAAATTTAAGTCTTCTACACTACTTCTTGGGATTAGAAGCAAGACAAAAGGAATAATACATTTTCCTAAACCAAGGGAAGTATACCACTAACATATTGAACAAATGTGGTGTGATGGACTAAAAACCATTATTCACAGCTATGGAGACAAATATTCATAAACTCAAAGATGAGGCACATGAGTCTGAGGCCATTGATCCTACATATTATAGATAAACAATTGGATCATTAATGTACTTAGTGAATATCCATCCTAATATTGTTATGCCACAAATGCACTAAGTTAGTTTATGTGTGAACCTAAGAAGATTCACCTCATGCCAACAAAGAAAAATTTGAGGTACTTGCGAGGCACTATTGGACTTGGTCTGAAATATGAAAAAGTTAAGTTATGACATGATGGATATTTAGATTTTGATTGGGCCAGATGTTCTACTAATTGAAAGAGCACTAGATGATGTTGTTTTAGTCTTAGATCTACAATGATATCCTTTTTAAAGTAAGATGCAATCTTTTGTTTCCTTAAGTTCCACCAAAGCAGAGTACATAGCTACATCCATGGGAGCTCAAGAGAAATATGGTTAAGGAAGTTACAGGGTAGGCTTTTTGGGAATCCTCTAAAACCCACAATTATACATTGTGATAATAAAAGTTGTATCAAACTCTTAGTGAATCTAGTCTTCCATAACATATCAAAGCATATATAGATATTAGTCCACTACATAAGACATATGGTAGATAGAGGTTTCACCAAGTTGGACTACATCAACACTAAGGAGCAATTTGGTGACATATTCACCAAACCTATTGCAAAGTTGAAAGTGGAATAATTTAGAGGAAAACTTGGTGTGAAAAAACTATAATTGTAACTCCTGAGATAATGTTTTTTTTTCTTATATATATAACTTTTATTTCTGTTTAAAGAGTTAGTATTGTGCACATGTGGTTGTTTATGAAAGGTGATGATCTTTCATTTCATGAGATGTTAGGTCTTTAGTGTAAGGTGACTACCTTAATAATAGATTAACCTATTATCATAGACTTCATTAAATTGTTGTCTTAGAATGTGTTGAATAGTGTGGTAAAAATAGTCTCATGATTGACTTCTATTTTTATTCCAGGGATGAGCTGAAAGTCATGGTACTACTTGTGTTGTATTTTTTTGTTAAGTTCTTGATTCATTGTCATAATAATGCTATGAGGACTTGTTTTCCTATATTGTACTAGAATTTAAGACAATTAAAATAATCATAATAGATTACTTTAGTCCTAGAATGAGTCGGAGATCATGATTCCATGTTATCTTAAGATCAAGATAAACATCTGATAGATTATATCTAGTTATTGTTTTGGAATGTGTTAGATATCAAATAATTGTGTTGGTGAGCATTTGAATCTTAGATTGATGGAATCTAGATCATCATTTTGTGAGATAGTCATATCCTCCATCACTAAGAAGGAGAGTTGAATTTGTAGCATCATTTGGATATCTTGTATCTTATTATTGCTCTCATACATATACATGTATATATAATTATCTATATATACATATTAATAGATACAAATATATGTATCTTAATTGATTGTACAAATTTATTCAATTTGAGTTAAAGCTTTTTTATAAAGGAACAATCGTATTGTGAAAATGATTCAGTTATTTACTGTTATCATGAACTACTTCATTATTCCATATCACTAGATGAGATCGAGTATTGTGAAATATCATATGACAATAATGATTGGACTATTTGAAGTACATAACCAAAAAATATGGTTAAGGATAATAACTAATGCTTAAGAGTAGTCTCATGCAGAGACATGGCCCTACGTCCCTAAAGGGCATGTATAGTCTGTTGGAAATTTAAGAGGAGTAACTAAGAGGGGATGGGTGAATCGGTTACCACTAAAATAAATCCCAAATCTCTTAGATATCAATACAAACCAAAACTCTGTTTAAACTATATTCTATTGTAACTCAAAAAATATACATGCACTCGATTTACACTATAAAATGTTGTAACTCAGTAAACATTGAAATAACTCGATAACTGCTTAACATGAAAATATTAAGATATTATCTATGATTAATCTTACTTTAAATTAGTTTCATACACATAAAAGGAATAACATGAACACAATTGACACCAAGATTTAACGTGGAAACCCAATTTGAGAAAAACCACCAATTGCAACTAGTTACTAATTTTCACTCTTTTGAAGTGAGCCTTGTTAGGAGCCAGCCTTATTAGGAGCCAACCCTATTAAAGGTTAAAAAACACACTATTAGGCATGACCTTGTTAGAGGATTTAATCACTCTGTTAGGAGTGGTGTTGTTAGATGTCTTTAAACAATTCAATCTAGAAATGCCACCTTTTTAGAGGATTTACAAATAGCTATTAAGCCAACTCTGTTAAGAGATTTAGATCACCGCTACAATGGTTAGAAGGTAACAATGAGATGGCCTAATTTTTGATGCAACTGAATTGCTAATTATAGATCTCAATTTTGGCTTGTATACTTGATCCTTCCTAATCAAATGTATCTTTGCAACTCAACAAGGATATTTTTCTTATCCTTGTAATTCGCTCCTCTAAGCATCATCAAATCTTGTATTATGTTCCACACATTCAATCCTTAATTTGACCTTATATTTATATCTTACACATTGTCAAGTCAGCTTGAATAAAACTTAGAATAGTTAATATTCATCTTCTCAATGAACTAGAACCAATAAATAATTCAATAGAACTCAATATGCCAAAACAAGAAAATCCTTTATTAGCCTACCCTGCTTCGTAGATACTAAGTCAAAGAAATTTTCCTATTTTGACCTAGTGAAATCTGTTAACACTGTATATTCACAAAGTTCCTTTGGTAACTAAGTGAGCTCAGTTAAGACTGGATCCATCGAACATTTCCTTCATTAGCCAACTAAGCTTAGTTAACACTCAACTTTTGCAAACTTTCCTTTGACAATCAAGTGAACTTGGTAGACACTATCTTCTAAACTAGGAAAACTCTAGAATTCTCAATAGGCATAGGAAACTGCTAATGCTTGAGTGAGCTCGGCATACACCAACTGAAAATGATATGACATTTTGTGTAACATCAAATTCAATATAACATTAATTAATTGTTTCCAAGAATCTCCCTCTTTGGCATTGATGGCAACACAACATGTCATAATATAATGAAACTTTAGAGCAAGAATAAAGTAAGGAACCAAAGAACTCCCCCTATCAGTGGGAACTCCCTCTACCTTTAATTTCTCCCTTTGTTAGCAAAACTTTGTCTTTGATATCAGACCAAGTCCATTCTCTTTGAAATCTCTAGAAATATATACTCTTCTTCTTTTGACATCTTATGCCAAAGACAATATTATGTGAATATCAATGTACCTTATGATGTGATTCATTTGCAATGAGCCCTTTTCAATACTGCATCAACTTACTGATCTTCAACATGTTTTCTAGGTTGATACATCACTAAGCTTCATCTAGTGAGCTTTAGATAGGCCAATAAACCCTAACTTGCCTCTTAGATACAAAAATGCATCCCTAAATAATGGCTTAGTCAATATATCTATAATTTTCTCTTTACTATTCACATATTCAAATCTTACCTCTTTATCTTGTACCAGTTCTCTCAAAAAATGATATTTTATAGCAATGTGCTTGGTTTTGATATGCATTACAAGATTCTTTGATATATTAATTGCACTAATGTTATCATAGAAGATAACCATTGGATCCTTGATTTATATCTTCATACTTGCCAATAGTTGCTTGAACCAAGCAACATTTGAACAATTAACTACCACTACCACATATTCTACCTCTCTTGTGGACTAAGAAATATAATTCTACTTTTTGCTTGTCCAAGACACTAGTGTTTTACTAAGAAATATTTCTCCACCACTGGTGCACTTTCTCTCATCAAAACTTCATGTTCAATCAACATCTATTAATTCTTTTAAATCCAAATTGCCCCCTTTTTTTGTACCATAAACCATATTCTTTAGTACCTTTCAGATACCTCATGATTCTTTTGATTACCATCATGTGATTTTCTTTGAGACTTGTTGAGCATCTTGCCACTATACCAAGTGCTAATGCAATATCAGGCCTCGTGTGCACTACATATTGAAATTTTCCAATCATTGATCTATATGTGGTCTGATCTACCTCTTTGGAATCATCATTTTTGGAAATCTTATGTCTAGTAGACATAGGTGTTCTGACTAGTTTTGAATCTTTCATTCCAAACTTCTTTAGTATATCCTTGATATTTTTGGATTGAGTAATGTAGCTACCATCTTTCTTCTATTGGATCTATAATCCAAAAAAGAATTTTATTCTCCAAACATAGACATCTCAAATTCTTTACTCACCTCTATAGAAAATGCCTTGCATAAGTCATCATTTCTTAGAAATAAAGTGTCATCCATAAAGATTTATGCCAACATAATCTTCTTGTCTAGTCCTTCTTTGATGTGTAGACTGTTGTTATCATTTGTTCTTTGAAAACCAATCTTTATCAAGTTTTTATGAAGTCTTTCATTCCAATCTTTGGGATCTTGCTTGAGACCATACAATGCTTTGTGTAATTTGTAGACCATATCTCTTTTTCTAGGATCTACAAAACTTTCAAGTTATTCTATGTAGACTTCCTCATCAATAATTCTATTCAAGAATATAGATTTTACATCCATTTGATAAACTATAAATCCTTTGTGTGTTGCATATGCTAGTAAAATTCTAACACTTTCTATTCTTGCAATAGGAGGAAAAGTTTCACCATAATCAATACTTTCTTCTTGAGAATAACCTTTACAAACTAACCTTGCTTTGTTTCTGGAAACTTTTCCATCTTCATTTAGCTTATTTATAAAAATCCATTTTGTGCCAATTACATTTTTATCCTTAGGTCTTGGAACAAGAGTCCAAGTCTTATTCTTCTCTGTTTGTTCTATTTCTTTATTTATAGTGTCAATCCAACTTTCAATATCCAAAGCATCTTTAACATTTCTAGGTTCAAATTCAGCAACCAAACATGTAACTTTCAATTTGTTTCTTGTCATTGTTCCATCTAACTTGTATCCAATGATCTAATTAGGTGCATGGTGCCTTCTGACATATCTTGCTAACACAGGTACTTTGGATTTGGATTTTTTTCACTAACCTCTTCATGATCTTCTATATCAAGCTCAAGTCCCACTCTCTATGAATCAAGTCCATTAGACTTAGTTTTCTCTAGCAACAGCTTGGTAGCTTATGATTACAACTCAAGTCCTTTAGACTATGACTCGAGTTGCATTGGATGCAACTCGATAACTTTTGGATATTTTGGGGACTCGAGAGGTGAGGCCTTCTAACTTCCAAATATATTTGGAAATGTATTAGGTTCATAATAAATAAATCTTTTGTAATCCTCAAGTTCTTTTTTGTAAACTCATCAATTCTTACATGTGCATTTTCTATGATTTTATGAGTGGATAAATTCAAACATTTGTATGCTTTACTTCTATAGGAGTATCCTAGGAATATGCCTTCATCGCTTTTTACATCAAATTTATCTTTCCTAGATTCCTTCAAGATATAACATTTTCTACCAAATACTTTCAAGTAACTTACATTAGGTTTGTTGCCATACCATAGTTCATAAGGAGTTTGACTTAAGTCTTTCTTCAACTGTACTCTATTCAAGGTATGCACTACAATACTAATTGCTTCCTTCTAGTATTTGATTGCAATATTCTTTTCCATCATCAATGTTCTTGCACAGTCCATGATGGATATGTTCCTTCTTTCAACTATACAATTTGGTTAAGGTGTACTAGAGGTTGATACTTGTCTCTTAATTCCTTTTTCAATGTAGAATTCATTGAATTCATTGGAAATGAATTTACCACCTTTGTCTGATCTCAAACATTTTAGTTTTTTTTTAGTTTCCTTCTCTACTCTTTCCAAATACCACTTAAATTTTTGAAAAGCTTCAGATTTTTCTTTTGGATACAATATTACAATCATCATTCTAGAATAATCATCAACAAATAGAATAAAATAATTATCTCCACTATAACTCTCTATTCCAATAGGTCCACATAAGTTTGTATGAACTAGCTTTGGGACATCTTCTGAATGATAGTCCTTGCTTCTAAAACTTGTCTTTCCCATCTTACCAATTTGATAATTTTTGCATAGATCCATATCAAGTTTCCTAAGGCTAGGAAAACCTCTTACTCTTTTCTTCTTTCTTATCTAGATTGGATTATCAAAGTTTACATGACATAATTTTTTGTTCCAAAACTAACTTTCTTCTACTTGAACAATAAAATATGAACTTTCATTGAGATCTAGGTAGAATAGATTACCTTTTTTTTGTTTGCCAGACCCAACTAGATTCCCTTTTCCATCCAGCATTTTGGCCTTCCCATTCATGAATTCTACCTTGCATCCAATGTTATTCAACTATGCCAAATTCAGTAGATTATGTTTTAGTCCTTCAACCCAGTAAGCATTATCACATCTAGGTTTATTGGTTAGTGAGATACAACCTTTTCCCTTTATGCAACAAGGTTTATTGTTTCCAAATCTCATACTAACACCATCATAATGTTCCTTTTGTTCAAATTTTATTTTATCACCGGTCATATGATGTGAGAAGCCATTATCAATAATCCATGTATCATTTTAGCTAACATGAGAGATAAGTGCCATTTTATCTCCTTCATCATCAAATTTATATTTTACAACAATATATACCATTTCATCATCTTCACTACCATTTGAATCTTTAGCTATGAAACAAGATTTCTTACCTTTGTCCTTGTAGTCCTTGTAGTTTTTGAAATCCTTCTTGCCTTTGAACTTGTTGTGCTTCTTTTCATCTATCTTCTCTATTTGGACATATTGCAGCAATGTGTCCAACTTCTTCACAAGAGAAACAGATTGTGAGGCCTCGCCCTGACCCTTCGTAGCATAGTTGATACCTTATTATTTTGATACTCACAACTCAAGATGTCGAGACACTATCTGATGCTTAAACATATTATATTATTTCATATTGTGTGATGTTTACTTTCAGATATTTGAGTTTGTTATTTAATGCTTTATGAACATGTATGTTGATGAAGTAGGAAAATGTAGGATTAACACTTTGATTATGAAATTGTAATGATTAAGAATATGAGTAGGATGAGAGAAACTTTGATTGATTGAAATTTGCATGTTTTAATTTATGTGATTCCCTGATATGTATATACATATGTGCATGCGATTTTATGGGACTACTGATGTGTGCAATGAGTGTGTAGGATATTTTAGCCGAGAAACCTGACAGAGGAACGAAACTGATCCCTATGTACCATTTGTGAAAACCTTGTTGCTCATAACTTAATTGTATTATGAGATGTATGAATGTATCTTTCTGTGATCAATAATTGTTAATGTTTCATAACTGTGTTCTTATAGTGTCACTTGACACTCATGAATTTGCATATGCATTCCAACATGCTAGTTAGGGTTAACTGTGTAACCTTTGGACCTAAATCAGACTAAGTTAGTGTCATTTTTGCTAATTTGTTTTTAATCGAGTTTAGTCACCCCTAATCTGAATTAGTGCTTAATCTGCATTTTGGAGTTGCTAGATGGTCCTAAATATTCCTAGCATTTGTTTGGTCCCAAATCAATTCCTAAGGCCTTAAATCATGAAATCTTAATACCCAAGGGGTATGGGTATGGGTTGGGGGCATTTTCCACCCCCTTAGCCCCCTTTGTTGACTTTTGAGGTCACTCAAAAAGTCTATTTTTTCCTTAATGCGAAAATTGAAAGTTGCTACCATGAGTTGAATAACCTCGACTCCACTTAGAGGTTAACCTTAGGTTTGGTTGAGTTAGAAACTTCTAGATTTTCAGGTGAGTGGGGGGAAGTTATTGCCCTTTTTGTTTCATTATTTAGAGGCCCCTTTTGGAGTAGTTTTGGTGTTTACCCAATCTCTACTTTTAGAGAGGAGTCTTGGAAGATTGAAGGCAAGGAAGGAAAAGCTCTTCTCAATTTGATCATTCTACCATAACCTTTTGTGAAGGTAGGAGTTCTTCATCTCATATGTTCATGTTGTTCATGGTTGATCATGTTGTTTCATGCTTGGTTCATGCTTATGCTATTATGTTGTTTATTGGTATGCTTGTACGTATATTGGGTATGATTGGGAAGGATTAAAACCATGTTTTCTTGAATGCTTTTCTTTCATGTTTTTGTTTGAATTTTGAAGTTTTCTTGTATGGGTGTTTTGGCATTACTCACCCTTGGATAGGGTAGAAGTGGCCAATTTCGAGAAAGGTATTTAGTTGGACTCCAACAATGTAGAGTCTCTTCTTAGGATGAGAAGAGGGAGAGAGGGTAGGGTGTTATGGGCCCCTACCTGTCAGCACAAACCATGTATGAGTTTTGGCATGTAGGAATGGAAGAAAAAAAGTTCTTGAGTTATAGTCCCAATTGGGCACCTATTTTGGTGTTGTGTTTGACATCTCTTGTTGGAAAAATCCACCTTTCACTAGTTTTGATTCAATGTTGAATCCTATTGTGAAAACCTAGTATGGATATGAATGTCTGATTTAGTTTCTTGTTATGTTTGTTTGTCACCTGGTCAGTTTTTGTTCCTCCACGACCTCAACAATGTATTACAAAAAATGAAATGGGTCCCTTGTTAAGGACCATAAAGAAAATTTTATCTGATTGTTGAAATTTTGGGATTGAAATCCTATTTAAATTGTAATTAAAACCTTTGTTGTAATGGCAATGACGTTGGGTTTCTTCCTGGTTCTTTCCTAGCTGAGCCTTTAAATCAAGTTGCCAATAAAATAGTAATTGAGTAATATCACTTCTCATGAGGTTTTCATAGGTTTTTGTTATATGAATGTATATCAAAGATAAGATGAAATGATGATGTTAAATTATGCAAAGATTTCCCCTTTCAAAAATGTTAAGACAAAAATTTTGTTAAGTTGGGAACTTGTTTAGGCTTCATGCTAATTAGGAGAAAAATTTGCTCTTGCTTTATTATGATAGCAAACCATTGCACTCTATGATTAATCTAAATTTTTTTAAAAAATTAATCCCCTTAGCAAATTTTATCATTATCAATTTTAACACTTAGAAAAAAAAATATTGCCCCAAGAGTAAAAACTCTCTCTGGTTTTTGTATGGGAAACAAATTAATTCTTCCCCTTGCAACAGAGAATATTCTTGGGAATCTTCTTAGTTTAAAATTAGAAATTAAAAGTAAATAATAACAAGAAAATTTCATAAGTTATTAAACCTTTATAACTTAATATCCAAAATATTCTATAATCTACCCATAAAACATTTTGTCTTTAATTCTTCTCCAATCCCATTTGGCATAGGCTTATTGACCAAGAAGCAAAATATATTATAAATTTCATTTAATGGGTTTGGTGGGTGATAGGATGTTGGGAGTGAGGCAAGTTTTAAAGTCAAACAAATTGATTAATGAAAACTCCTTTTACATCTCCTTTCCTCCCTAGGCGCAGTCTCTTCCTGCATGGGATGGCATTAATGTTTTTTTGAAGTTTTTGATTGGTGGGAGGGTTCATGGTTGGCAGATGGTACTTGCAAATGGCAGGTGGGCAGTTTGAGTAAGTGCTAGTGGATGTACCATTTAAGTTTGAAATTTATGTGCATTGGTTCCTTACCTTTTATCCCCCTTGGACTGTGCACTTTCCATGGTGCCTGGGTCAGCGCGCTATGTCCTTGGTGGTATGGGGGGGGGGGGCATTCATCCCTTTTTCTCTTCCCCACTTGGGACAAGATGAGGTGGTGGTACAAAGGACAGTGTTGGCGCCTTGTAGCTTGGGAAAGGGGATTAGTAGTTATATGGGGTAGGTTAGATATATTTCTTAGCATAGGTTTTTTTAATTGATTTTTGTTTTAATGTTAGTATTAAATTAAGGTTAGTTAGTATTATGTTATTTTTTTAATTTAATTTAGTTTAGATTTAATTTAGTTAGTTTTAAGTTAGGCTTGTTTAATATTAGTGTAAGGATAGTTAGGTGTTTAAAAAACTTGATTTTAAAATTGTTAGGATTTTATTATGTATATTTTTTTAAATCATGAATCATTATTAGTTAGTTTTGGTTATTAATTTAGTTAAAGTTTTACATTTAATTAAGTTTTATCTTGATAGTAATTTTAATGTTTTTTTTTTTAATAATTGTATTTTAAATTTAAATGTTTTATAAACATTGATTAAATTATTGTTACAAGTTATTTTATAAGTCAAAAATGAAATAAGGAAATAAATGTCAAAATCAAACTTATATCGAGAGTTCAAATTTAACGATTTATTTCTCCTCAAGATTATAAACTTAAGATGTAATGTAGAGAACCTATACTTTAACTATGAACACAAACATATCAAACTTAGAGTATTTTTAATTATTAACTTAAAAAAAATTGTGTGTGTTTTTGCCCTCATATTTTTGGGCATGACATAGATAAAAGAAATTTTATCTTTATACTTTCCTTTTCCTTTGGGATACCTTCTTGCAAGTAATGATTCAATGGCTTCAAGATCACTGTCAAAACTATTTTTCTCTTCACTTTTAGATTGTTTTCTTTTAGACTTTTTGGCTTTCTTCTTGAGTAATACCTTGGCTTCAAATGCAGATTCAAGATTGCTATAACTAGGAATATAATTATCATAGTTATCTAGTTCAAATGCCATCAACCTTCCAACTAGTGCATCCAAAGTTATCTTGTTATTTGGATAACATATCATTTCTTGAATAGTAGACACTCTGATTGCATAGATATGACGTCAAGGGTTTTGACTACCTTACTTACCACTGTTACATTATCAATTGTTCCTCTATAATCTTTTATAACACTGACACTGAATTTGATTCTATCAACATATTTTGCAACGTTTTCATCCTCTCTCATTTTTATCTAATCAAACTAACCTCTCAAGCTTTTTGCCTTGGCTCTTTTAACATTATCATCACCTCCATAGATATCCTTTAGTTTGGTCCACATTTCATGAGTAGTAGCACATCCTTTGACTTCATAAAATTCAACATAGTTAAGAGCTAATACTATGTCAATCATCATGATATTATAATTTTTCTTTTTAGCAATTTCTTCTACAGACATGTACTAGTAGGAGTTGTGTAAGAAACATTTAAGAATTTCAAACCTGAATCACTGATGGTTGCCATATGTGACTTCATAAGTTCCTGCCATGTTTCAAAGTTGTCTCTGTTCAACTTTGGGATCTCCCTTCTATAAGACATCCTAATCTTTAGCTTAGGTCCTTGAAACCTTATTTGCACGCACAAGAAGCTCTCATACCGAATTTTGGAAATATAAGAGGAGTGATTGAGAGGGGAGGGGTGAATAATTTACCACTAAAATAAATCCTTGATCCCTTAGATGTCAATACAAACCAAAAATCTATTTAAACTATATTCTATTGTAACTTGGCAAACATACATGCACTCAATTTACACTAGCAAATGTTGTAACTCGGTAAACACTGAAATAACTCAATAAATGCTTAACATAAAAATATTAAGATATTATCTATTATTAAACTTACTTTAACTTAGTTTCATACACAGAAAAGAAATATCATGAACACAATTGACACCAATATTTAACATGGAATCTAATTTGGGAAAACTACCAATTGCAACTAGGTACTAATTTTCACTCTTATGAAGTGAGCTCTATTAAGAGCCAACCCTATTAAAGGTTACAAAACACATTGTTAGGTGTGATCTTGTTAGAGGATTTAATCACCCTGTTAGGAGTGGCATTGTTAGAGGTCTTTAGAAAATTCAATCTAGAAATGTCACCTTATTAGAGGATTTACAAATAGTTGTTAAGAAAACTCTGTTAAGAGATTTAAATCACTACTATAATGGTTAGAAGGTACTAACGAGATGACCTAATTTCTAACGCAATTGAATTGTTGATTACCGATATCAATTCTAGCTTGTATACTTGATCGTTCCTAATCAAATATATCTTTGTAGCTCAACAAGGATATTCTACTTATCCTTCTAATCTGCTTCCTCTAAGCATCATCAAATCTTCTATTATGTTCCATGCATTCAATCCTCAACTTGACCTTATATTTATATGTTACACATTGTCAAGTTGGCTTGAATTTGACTTAGAATAATTAATATTCATCTTCTTAGTTGGCCAGAACCAATAAACAATTCAATTGAACTCAATATGCCAAAACAAGAAAATTCTTTGTAAGCCAACCCTACTAAGTATATACTAACTTAAATTGATTTTCCTATGTTAACCAAGTGAACTCAATTAATACTGCATATTCAAAAAGTTCCTTTAGTAACCAAGTGAGCTTGATTGATACTGGTTCCATCCAAAATTTCCTTCATTAATCGAGTGAGCTCGGTTAACGATCAACTTCTATGAACTTTCCTTTGACGATTGAGTGAACTCAGTAGACACTATCTTCTAAACTAGAAAAACTCTAGAATGCTTGATAGACATAGGAAACTATCTTCAATGCCCAAGTGAGCTCGACATACACTGACTAGCAATGATATGACATTTTGTGTACCATCAAAGATAATACACAATTAATAAATTGTTTCCAACATAGTCATGTCTCTACATGAGACACAACCATTCAATATTTATATATATTAAGTGATATGATCATTTGGAAACACATCGCACAATACATGTTACTACCAGTGATCTACACTTATATATGTCAACCTGCAAATACTAAAGCAACATCAATAATATTCATTGAAAGATAAAAATACAAGATATTAAGAATTTATACAAAGCATTTAATCTATACATCTACTGTGATCGATATCATAATCAAAGCAATTGGATCTCTCATTGTTTGGCAATTACTCATAAAGTAATATTCTACCTCTGATCTAACATTCCTTAACAAGATGTGCTAGGGGGATCATTTCCTTGTTCATTTATGTGGCTATAAATTTACCTTATACAATGTATACAACAAGAGGGAGATTGATGTTGATATTATGTGTGGCACAAATTGCATAATATCATTATATTATATTATTTTCTTATGTAATATTGTACATAGGAGAACCTAGATGGACGTGTAACATGGAGAGATTCTCATGGGATATACTTGATGAGTTGTATAGCAACATTGTGATAATATTTTATGTAATTATTTAATAGTGGGGAATAATTAAATATCTAATATTGAATGTGGGGTCAATGGTTTAGGTAGCGCATGGTTTATGTAATACCACTTGGTGATTTTGTGGGAGCTTGCTACTATATAAGAAACCACAAGGGTTGTTGTATAGGAAACAAAAAAGAAAAGAAAAAAGGAAAGTCAAACAAGACAATGCTTGATAGGGCTAAGGGAGCATTTGTGAAGGTTGGAAGCATGACATGGGATGTGTACATTCATGTTTGTTCACATGAATTTCTTGGTTGTGAGTACAAATTTGAAACATTATATTGCAATGGTATTTTTATGAATAATACATGGTGATGGATGCTTTTGGAGGATGGGTGTTTTCCCTCAATGAGGGGTTTCCTACGATATATCTTGCGTCACATTTTTGTGGGTATTTTGTCTATTCTCTTACATGCAAATTTCAATTAAATATTTATTTTAGGTCTATTATGGGTTATGTGGAAATGGTAATATATTTGGTTGACAAGTTTCCTATTGTTTGGACTATTTTAGATCTTACTAGATCAAACAATTTTGATAACATGTATACATTAAGATTTAATAATACATAATCAATAAATAAAAGGAACAAGACACAAGATAAAAGAGAACACAATTTACTTGTGAAAAAATCTTTTAGGTATAAAAAAATCCACACTTTAAAGCTATAGAGTCATATTATTATTAAAAAATAATATTTTTATAGTACAATCTTCAAAACCTAACCCTTAACATAGAGATTTATATATTTCTCCATTTTAGAGAAAATATGGTAGCATAAACCCTATTAAATGAACTTATCTCTCATAAAAATCCTCGAGCAAGTTTTTTATTTATTTATAGATCTTACATTGTAGGGAATTAAGGCTTCTCAAATGCATCTACATTTAATGTATCTTCATATGTGGTCACATTTAGTGTATCTTTAACATGCAATTAGAAACTCCTTTTTCATAACACTTATATTAGTAAGTTTAAAACTTCAATCTCCTAGTAGGTATAAACATAGGAACATTAAACATGCACCCATATTCAATAAATAATTACCCAAATAATAAACACTAGGACTTAAAGATTGGGAGACTTTAATCCCAACAAACTAAACCTCTTGCTATGTTTCATCATTTAAAAACTAAAAAGAAAGATATGGTTTATCTTCCTTCTACACTCAAAAAAATTAATTCAAGGCCTCTAGATAAACAATAAGTTGGAGAGAGATCATCTAGCTCAAAATCATTAGAAGAGGAGGAATGACCTCCAACTTGGCTTGTTTGAAGGTCTACAAAGCATAGACAACCACTTGAAAGTTATTCTCCTAAAGATTGGAGGAAAATATTTTTGCTTTGAATACTAGCATAGACAAACCTATATTTGTAGAAGAGACATTAAATAACAATAATGTAGACATTGTGAAAATTTGCTATGGATGAAGAAAATGAAGCTTTGAAAAATAACCATATATAAGATCTTGAAGTGTTTCATATAGGAGAAAAACATAGTTGCAAATGGGAATTCAAGAAAAATTTGGTTCAGATGGAGGTCTACTATATTAAATTGGATACACTTCCCTTTTAATAAATGTTATCACCCTTTCCATAATGCCTTCTTTAGACCATGGATGCATCCATGCATGATGCCCTTTACTCCACTCTCCACACTATTTCATCTGGTATCTTCCTTTTCTTTCTATGGCACTCTGAGCCTGATCTCTAGAATAAGCTAGACTTAGGTCAACTTGTTCTAGAATAGGTCAACCTCAAGTTGATCTAGTCCAAGACTACATCAACTTGGTTGATCTAGTCCCCAATGATGAGTTTAATTAGTTTTATTACACCCTCTGGTTGAATTATATTGTTTTCTTGCCCAAAAACTCACATATAAGGAGAATTGGAGGCTTCATTCCATATTATCACACACTCAAGTAACCTATGCTCTTTCTCTAAAATCAAGATTTATTCCTTTTTGCATCCAAAGAGTTTAAGCATTTTAAGACAATCAGGCATTTTCAAACATTCAAGAAAGGAGATTTCTATCAAGCATTGGAAGATCATTTTTGGACATTTCCTCTTCAAGATCTATCATATTGTTGGTCATCAAAGGAGGAGATCTACATTTAAGCATTCATTATCTTCTCTATTGAGTTACACTTTCATCTGTGACACCATGATGGGATTACAGTAGATCTGTTGTGAATTGTAGAGATACCCTACATTCCTAATTCAAGCTCTACAATACATTTACATACAAAATCCTTATTGACAAGAGTTTTAAGCAAGGTGAATCATAACATTTATCTTGTTTTCAATCATTCACATTTATATTTCTCATTTACGATTAATTCCTTAACCTAGGACTTGACCAAGAAAAGCTCTCATCCAACCAAAATACAAAACCCTTACTTTTTGTACGTAGAAACATGATATCATTTTAGAGTTTACATATCTGGAACATACTTTGTGGGAGATTTTTGGATAATTTTGTTATGTGTTGCTGAACTACATCAATCATTTCATAAGATGTCCTTCTGCTATGTCGACCTAGTCATTTTTTCCTTCTTGCTGAATGTTCTATGGGTTTTGTTCCTTTTGTTATTTTATTACAGGATCTATAATGCCCCGTAAGGGAACCCAAAATAAATTAACCTAAAGTTTCATTAAGTTTGCCAAATATTTCTTTTAAAAGATTATAAAAATCAGAGATAATATAGCAAAAGCAATAATTCACATACATACAAACCATTCATAAAAGGATTACATCTCCTAAGGGTTCCATGATGTTGAATCACATACATAAGTTTTATTAATATTAAATTTGATACATAACAAATCCACATCATAGAATAACCATAAGTACAAATCCAATTAACTAATATACAATTACATAAGATGCCACAAGGCATAACCATAATGCATAATCATCTATTGTACAAGTCACAGGGTATGAAAATATCAAAGAATAAACATCATGAATAAATACATCATCTCAAAAGATCTCCAAATAATCAAGTACAATACAACATAATATAACCATCCAACATAAAAACATGATTAGAATAAAAGGATCAACTGCACAAGTACATCCATCAATGACATCTAGCTATTAGATGTCAATAATATAAGAAACACTACCCCCAAACTTGTGGAACCTAAATGACCCACTCCCACTATGTTGAGGAAATAATTTCAAGTCCCATACAAATATCAATCCCAAAAGTCATAACCAACATCTAGGTCAAGGAAATCCTGATAGCAATCTATCTCAAACATACCAAGACACAAATAACATCTAAACCAAGATGCAACAAAGAAATGTAGAAAATATACTATGTAAGTGGGCAAGTATCATCACATGAGTCAACTCTAAGGTTACCCTAGCATCTTATTTGGACTTTGGCACCCTAGTGAATCTATGTGGTATTGGTATCATTTCATAGGAAAAGGCATACTAATGAGTCAAGGTCACAACCAAGCATCCTCTCTACTCCCATCCTAACCTATACTAGCACTCAAGGCATGGGCAAGGCAAAACACTGACTCTTATTAATTCATTTTAAAACTCATTGAATGAAATTTTATCACTTATTAAAACAACCTACAATGGGTTACCCAAGTAGCCTCTTTAGGGATCCAACCTCCATTGCAAGCCACTTCCCAACATAAATAAATACAACCTACAAGCTCATAGTAAAAAAATTTATAAGGCCACAATGACCACATCAGTTCTATACAAGTAGTTGGAAAACACTAAAAGATAACCGATAAAAAACACATAAGTTTCAACAAGAAAATCACAATATAACCACTAGTCTATAACTCAGAAAAGATAAATAAAAAATATAACCATGAAATCTCATATAACATCATAAACCTTTAACTCCTACACCTTTGGTAAACATCCAAAATTGGTCAGTATGCTAAGTCAACCCAAACCCAATACAAAGTAAAACATACATCACAATGAGTGTAGTTTTATAATTTGTTTGGTTTGAAAACATAAGATTTTGATTTGAAAAGGGTTCAAGTTTTCATTCTTCACATGCCATATTTTATAAGGTCCTCAAGATCACAAGAATCTCAAAAACTCAACAATTCATTAAAATCATCTAAATATTAAACCCCCTTTTATATAAAAATGAAAACCCACTTAATAAAATTTCACTTCGTTAAAAAAAATTCCCAAATTAAAAATTGAGTTTATAATATAAATTTACGATATCCATATAATCAATTCTCTTAATAAATATTATTAAATTTAAATAATAATTATTAAATTACAATAATTATAACTATTAAAGTGTTAACAAAATGATATTAATTTATTTATTAATAATCAATAATTACTAAAAATAACAATATAATAATAATTATTAACATTAATAATAATTTTAATTATTAATTAAACTAATTTAAAAAACTATATTTAAAAATTATCTAAAAAATAAAAATCACGTCAAATATTTTTTTAGGCTCGTAGGCCTCTACATACAACAGCTTTGGTTGCTTAGGTAGCCTTGACTACTTAGGTAGCCTCGACTGCTGTAGCAACTACAACTGCTATAGGCAACCTTGGCTACATGGGGACAGGCAGAGGTAATGGTCCTTGATCCCTATTTTTTAAATTTTATTTAAACTAAAAACAAAAAAATGAACAATATCCCCCCTTCAAACACATTAAAAATGATTATTTGGGATATTAAATTCTCCATTTCAATATAAATATTACCACTATAATTTATTTAGTATGGTAATTTTATATAAGATATATGTTTTTAAAATAAAATCTAGTATAAATCTGATATGGAAATAATTACAAACTATCAAGTTTGTTAATTTAATTTTTTGGTTTTCTTTTCCAAAAGAATGTTGAATTGATTTCTCTCACATACAATTCAATATTGAAAACACAATTTTAACAAGGGTTTCAACCATAACTATTTCTGAAAATAGATCCATAACAAATACAAAGAAGATAGATAAATTTTGAAGAGAAATTGTTGTGCAAATGTTAGCAAGATTCTACCTTGATTTGATGTGAACCATATGAATGCTCGGAGCTCACAAGAAATTCTTGTCTTCTCAAAAACCCTCTTTCTCAAAATTTGCTCCTCCAAACCTATGTGTGGAGAAATGAACTCTAATTTCTTAATAAAGAGCTTTCTCCTTCTAGGTTTCAGTTTTAAAATCACGCAAAGCCCTTTTCTTTATTATTTTATTTTATTTTAATTTCATGTGCAAACTTTTTACATTTTAATTAAAATAAACTTTATTAAATTTATTATCTCTCTCTCTCTCTCATTATATCATAAGATATCTTTAATAATATATTTATTAATTTAACTAATAATTATATTTAAAATTTATTATTAAAATGAAACTCTTAAATAAATTATTATTAAATTGATTAAATATAATTATGCCAAATTTAGAACTTTAATTAAATCTTTTAAATTTAATCCTTCTATTTAATTAATTTCTTAATTAATTAAATATAATTAAAAATTAATTTTTCTTTATAAAATCTTCATTAAATTAAATCATTTAATACTCTTTTAATTTTATTTAATTATAACTAAAAATCATAATAGACCCACAAAACAAAAACATAAAACTCATTTCAAAGACAAATTACTAAATCAAACTCAAGGGTCAAAATCTCAAATTCTTGTAACTTGACGAATTCAAAAGGGTAAATAACTTAGATGCTTGTCCTACTTTCTAGGACAATTGGCTTAGGGTTAAGATTTGGAATCAAGACCTATCTTCCTTCTTTACCATTGAGATATTGCGGTAGGGCACACTCATCCTAGCAATTCAGGGAAGTTGATGCCCGATACATATAATTTGCATAAAAGCTAAGCATGTAAATATACATATAAATCTAAACTAAATAGGCAATGGTAGGGTGTGGTACATCATATAGATCCCGACTAGCAAGGGGCTATGACTCTCTCCCTCAACCACATCAGAACTGTCAAACATAAAGTAAACATATATGTACACCATACACATGCAAGTATGGGGTAAGTATCCATATAAACTGCATATAAATCATTCATCTAACTATCATCATGAAATAACTAAAATCACTATATACAAGAATCATCATCAAAAGAATAATCATGAACACGTGAAATAACCAAGTATCAAGTAGCTCATCAAATACATCAACTGAGTATGAAATAACGTCCAATCAAATCAGGTAACCAAATACCACTAATCATAAAACATAACCATAAAGCTGGCCTAAAATAATTCAGCAATATAACATGAAAAGTAAACTATGGGTATGCACTATAGGATCTACGATCGGATATTCAGAAAAAGGGTCATATCTATGACTTTTGGAGCTAAAACATCTTCCTCTACACATTTTATGGTGGGCCTTTCATATTTTATTTCTTTCCATATCTTTACCCTAGATACATATCTTAATTGGGCTAATTATATACACATAGCAACTAGATTTAAATTATTTAAGCAATTGGTTTACACACACAATATAAAGGTTAAATAGCACATTTCACATACACATTATAAAGGTCAAATAGTGCATTCAATTGTTTTGCATTCCACTTTATGATTTAAATTTAATATTAGTGTGCTTCTTCCTTTGGGTCCTAGCTAATCTAATTTGGATTATAAAAGGAATCATATTTGGAAATTCCCTTCTTTCTCTCACATACACATTTAAATGGCTAGTGGCCCAGATAAGCGAAGACCTACACCCCTATTAACATGTCTCCCTTCCCCCCCTAAACATTTTGGTGAACCCAACTCATGCCCCTTCTTTTATGGAGTTTATCCTTTTTTTGGTGAATGTCTTTCGTTTTCTTCTCATAGAGTTAGATTTGGCCATCTTGTATGTGGTTAGGTCTGTCTTGTATGTTCTTTATTGCATTTACATGGTTAGATTTCATTATATTTTAAATTTTTTGATCTCCCCTTTTATGAGATTAATTAAATGAAGTCCAACCTATAGCATTACTATTAAGAATATCCATAGACTCATGGGATCCTTTGATCATGATTCCTCTTTCCTTCCTAGGATCCATGATGATACTCATATATTTTCTCATGACCTTAATCCTATAATGGAGAGTAAATATTCTCACTCATACCATGATGAAGATGAAGCTTTAAGAGTTCCTCATTTGCAACTTGATAAGATTTATCATGAATTTGATAAATTAGAAACTTGACTTGCACAAGAAAATCAAAATCCTGATAGTTTTGTTATTGTTTAATATCTTAAGAATCTTGTTAACAATGATGATAATAACATTTGTATCTTGTATGGTATATCTTACCTTATTAATACTCACAATTCTAAGTCTTTGATGTTATATTCTCAAGAGTTAGGATATCCTCCTCTTTCCACAATTGTCAAACTTTCTATCCTAATTTCCACCGCTCTTTCTAGCATATCTACATATGCTTTGCCTCATATGACTACTAATATACAAGTGTCCACTCCTTTTAGTGTTGGTCTTCCTAGCCTTTCACTTCCCATGAGTGATCCACATACTTCCATTCCTTCTTCACTACCTTCATATAATGTGATTATTTTTACTTATTCAAACCCTTTGCGTGTTCCTTCTAATCCTTCATCAACATCCTTGCACATCTTATAACTTTCCTAATCCATCTAGCATATCTATTCTTGCTAACATATCTTCTAATACTGCCATTAATACCTTGGTTCAAATTGTCATTGCATTTGCATTACAACAACTCACTCATTGAACTCAATATAAGTACAACATACCTATATGTGATGTTGCTAATCCCCTTTCCTTAGATATCCTTTATGTTGTTATTACACTACATGTTGAGGTACTTCATCTTGAGACTTATAATGGTAAGGGAGATCCTGTAATTCTTGTTAAAACTTTGCAGACTACATATAGTAATTTTTCTCATGACTACAGGCATATGGCTAAGTTCACTAGTACATTATAGGTCAAATTTTAACCTATATTTTTTACCAACCTTTGTTTTTTTGGATTTTATACCTGAGTTGGTCAAAATTTTGACCAACTTAGGGTTTTCCAAGTTGGTCAAAATTTTGACTATCTTGGGTTCAAATAATAAAATGCAAATGTATGTTTCTTAGTTGTTACTTTCATTTTCATTTTATTTCCACATGCTGTTGGAGCATTTGGTGTGTGGCATTCATCAAAGGATATTCCCTTTCTATCACCCAACAAGCCGGGCCTTCCTTCCTCTCTCGTCGATGGTCGTGGATGCTCATCAATGGCTTACAAAATTTGTGTTTTGAGGTATGAGTGCCATTCAAACCGTTCATGTTGCTATTTCCATTTTTGTTTGGCTTTAGCCTTGATTGAAGCTAAGTTTATGTTTCCAAGCTTGTTTGTTCTTATATACTCAACTAATTTGAATTTTTGTGAACTAATGACACACTTAATGCACTTATAGTTGTTCATCCATTAGAAAAAAAAAAATATCCACATTCAGTATAAATGATATGGGTTCTAGTAGTAAAAAATAAAATACAAAATTCCCAAGAATTGGTTAACTTTTTGTAGGAGGGTTATAATTATGAAGATGAGATATTGCTTGAATTTAAGTGAATGTTCAAAATATATGGTGCAAGTCTATCATGAAGGGAAAAGTTTGACACAATGAGAGATGACATTCACTTCAACAGTTTCTGTATTTTTTTTGTATTTGCAAGCACTTATGACATTGATTTTGATGAATGTAAATGGAAGCAAGCTATGATATAGCAAAGAAATATGTTTTTTGTTTCTTGGCACCAAACATGTCCAATATTTTATTTTTTCTACCACTTTAATGCTTTTAAATTTTCCAATTTAATTTTTGTACAATCCATTGTTTAGTCTTATGAGGGGTATTGGGGTTGAGTCTCATGTTGTATAAGATGCCTAGATGGAAGCCCTTTTGGCTGTAAAATTACTAGCTAACTCGTAATGTAGATTAAAGTTACATGCAAAATCTCTCTCTCTCTCTCTCTCTCTCTCTCTCTCTCTCTCTCTCTCTCTCTCTCTCTCTCTCTCTCTCTCTCTCTCTCTCTCTCTCTCTCTCTCTCTCTCTCTCCCCACACACACACATATGATTCTGATTTTTCCCATTCTAGAGGTATACACTTCTTATTGGAGATTTTTTATTCTCTTAATTTACAATGGTGTAATATTTAATTTAATAAAAGATGGAAAATTGATGTTCCTCTCCACACCACAAATGGCTAATGGTGTAGTCTTGCAATTGATCTCATTAACCCCCTTTATTGTAGTACAAATATCAAATTTACATCAATTATTGGCTATAATGTTCCCTTTGTATACTTGATCAATTGGTAGATATGCTTAGATTTTCTTAATACTTGTAGATTAATTAGGATGTGGTAAGTCAATAATAAATTAATTACATTAGTCGTCAAAAGTCACTCATTTTATGGAAAACTGATATTTTATTAATCATTTTATTAATATTTACTACTTATTTTTTAAAATGACTTATTAGGGTTCCTAATGTAAAGCTAAGTAGAAAAGAACTATTAAACGTTATTTTGAGAGGGAAATGAAATATGATATCTCAAATATTGAAGGGGTATGAAAAAGGAGAGCTTATAAAAAAAACCATTTTTGGCATTTTACTTTCAGAACCTCATCTTAGAGATTAAGCAATTGCCCATTTTTCTTGTCCTTGGACAAGAACTCTATAGAAAAGATTGGCTTTTGAGGACAAAAACTACCCTAGTCGATATTTGAATAGATTCATCCATGATTCACTTTCTAGAATTTTGTTGATTGCAATATTTGGATAACAATTTTTTTTAGAAATGTGAAATGAAGATTTATATTGCCTCATGTGATTGAGAAAGGTGGACCAAACTATTTTTTTTAGCATAGATAGTTTGAGGAAATAGTGACCATACCATCTATATTCTATGAAGTTGCCTTACAAATGGGGAAGAGGGCCATATGAAATAATGAGGTGAATAACTTTGTATCTAGGGAGTTTGGAGAATTATTATCCTAGCCATACCCAATTGGAGGTTAATTCATATCTTTCAATGTGGAACACAGCTCTTTTGGGGGTGGAGAGATAGATCCATACAACTTTACATAGGCAGTTAGTGATGTCCCTTCAAAACTTTGTAAATGTTAATACTTAAATGTAAGTTCTTCAAGAGTTTTCTTATTGATTCAATTTTTTGAGAAATTCTATCAACTATTTTCCTTAATACGAAACTTCCCAAATAACTAAAGCCTGACCAAATAAATATAAAGTGATCAATGCCTTCACCCAAATCTCTTCTTCTTAAAAAGAATCTTTGGACCGAATGAAACCTTAAAAGAAGGGCACTTTGAGCCTAAGGGCACAACTTCAGGAGTCTTGTGTAATCACAAGAAACTCATAGTCCACATTCTCTACATTCCCAAGGTATGCCTACCTTGAAAAGAAATTGATCATATTTATATGCTTCACACCATGACTACAAATTCAACAGAGAATTAGATGCCATATTAGCTAAATCTTTTCACGTGTGAATATAATATAACTTGATTGGAGACCTCTATAATTCAGCCCAAAAAAATTAAAAATCTTATGTGGGTCTCTTAATGTCCACCAATTATTTTAATAGAGAGTCAGAGAAAGAGATCACCCAAGTGGTATATAAGGTTGATTTCATCTACAAAGATCTTAGTACATACTACATGGAATCTCTAAATGATTAGAGCTATGAAGTAACTTGTGACATCAGACTTTTAAAGATATCTATTACAAATTTGTGTGATTTTTTTAGTTTTGATTGTGTTTGCATTTTTAACATAAATGTTTTGGATCATACTTTGTGATTTATCATCAGGATGAAAAAGAGAAAGAGTTCTAGAAAAAAGTGACATTATATTCTTACTCCCTTTCATCCTAATGATACAAAACATTGATACTAAAAATATAAACACAATTGAAACCAAAATGTTTTCATAACAACATTAGACACTTGTCTATCCACTGCATAGAGTGGATAAAATCTTATGAACTTCAAAGATAATTAGTCTCCATGATCAACTAAATTATGTGAAATAATTTCTTCACCGATATTGCCAATATTTTTTTATGATCTATGACTAAATAAATAAGTATAATGAAAAATATTAAAATATTTAACTATTATATTTCTTCCTCATAAACTACAAGAACACTAGGGGTAACTATGATAATTGAATACCTCATTTCCTCATATTTAAAAGAATGTAAGTAGAGAAAACAATCACTTCACTACCACTTTTTTCTAAGATTGGAAGAAAAGAATTAACAAGAAAACTAATAATGTTGAGCTATGTTTCAAATGGATCAATTAGAATTTAATGTTGAGTTATTGGCCAACTCCATTATAAAAGGTAGGGGTATGGTGTCAACCTATAAGATGAAAACCTAAAATAATATGGCTAGTAGAATTTTACCCATTTATGTTGTCTATTAGAAAATGGCTATCCATGACACTGAGCTTTTGCCCATGTTCTTAGATTTTCCTCAATCAATGAAAGATCTTTTTTTTTCTTAGACTTTAGACTTTTTCCATCTATTGTACTTTTGCAAACTATCTGCTATTTTAGAAGAATTTATGATGTTACAATTAAAGCTAAATCAATTTGCCTATAAAACCATTGAAGAGGAGATTTTTGTTGGACAATGAAAAGAGTTTAAGACATTTCAAGAAAATGTAGGTTTTTCGTCAATGTTTCTTTCAAAATGTCTTACAATTAGAACTTTCAATAGTGTCATATATCCATTGATGGTCCATTGATATAGGCTATTGTGAGGTTCTTTTCATCCCAACTAAACCCGCCTTTAAAATCATTAAAGCTATTTGCTTTAGACGTTGAAAAGAGTTTAAGAAATTTTAAGAAAATGTAGTTTTTGTCAATGAAAGAATTTTCTTATTGTCTCAAGGAAATGAATTTAGACTATTTCACGAATTGTTTTGTAGCTTCTTGGGTTTTCCTTTTCATTCTTGTCATTTACTAAAAGGATTAGGATTCTTTCATAATTATATTTAACTAATCATACAAGGTATTTGATGTAAGATTGTCAAATATTTTATAATATGAAAAAAATGCAATTTTTATATATAAAGATTTTCATTTGCCCAGATTCTATCAGTTTAAATTATGTATTATCTCTAGTACTAAAAATAATAAATCACTACATTATAATAAATCAGCTATGCAACATTCTTAATTGTTCTAGCTTTATTTCAGCATGACAACCACACGTTTCTCAATTCAAAAGCCCCTGTTTTGCATGGCCCATTTTTCACTGAAACTCATAGAATCTAGTATGAGCTAGAGCACCATTGGACAAGTCTGAGAGGAGAAATGAAGTATTTAATAAAAATATCAAATAATTATCTTATTTAGATGTTAATATATTTTCCATGTGTAGAGTCCTTGTTAATATAGTCTTTTTAAATTGCCTTTTTCCAATTACATCATTGTAGGTCGTATTGGAGGTCTTGCTAAGATTTGAAACTTCTTTTGGCTGAGATCTTTTTACTGTGCTTTGATATTTTTTTCTGTTCCTTGATGATAGGTAAACTATTTAGACAAAATATATTAGGAGGTTCTATCAAGCCAAATAAACCTGAAACAAAAATTGAATTGGAAGATCAGGCACTAAGAGATAGTCAGTGAGAAATATTACATTTAAAACCTCATTTGAAAGCTTACCAAAGATGCCATGCTAAGTTGATAAGACTAGATCTTTGGCCAATATTTTGGCCAAAGATCTCTCAATTTTAAATTTTCAAACACAATTTCTATGGGTTGTCAATGAAAAAAATCTAGAGAAAATCTCTAGACTTTCGTAATGTTGTTTGTGAAAGATATTAGGATAAGATATAAGTGATTGTGAATTAATAATGTTTTAAATTATATTTAGCAAGGTATCATTGAATTTGATTATGTATATTTTTTAATGTCATAATTGACTATATTTTCTATAATTTGTTTTGAAACTTTGAAAAAAAATAGATCAACATGTATATTACATTATGTAGGTCAGGTATTAGGTAATGATTTGGGGATTAATTTTGAATAGCTCCCCTCTTTTAGAGCTTTGATGTGGAATGTACTCGCTTTATAGAAAAATTTCCCATTTTTGGCAAGGTTAGCATATTAGCTATATTTTGATTGCTTAGGTATCTTTACTAGATATTTTAGGGGCAACGTTATTGTAAAATAATTTATTTTTATGTCAAGTTTCATTTAACTAGTAAACAAAGTTATTACATTTTATCTTTTGTGTTTGTATTGCACTTTGATGATGTAGGTTGAGGTCAATGGTAGTAATGAATCCCCTATTTACAAGTTCTTGAAATCAATCAAAGGTGGATTTTTTGGTGATAGCATAAAATGGAACTTCACTAAGTTTTTGGTTGACAATGATATAAATGTAGTTGATAGATATGCACCCAAAACATCTATGTTGAAGATTTAGGTACTTGAAAATAATATTTTGTTATTTTGTCAAATTGTTCTATGAAAATTGCACTTACAATCTTTTCAAACTAGTTTTATTTGTTTGATAACACATCTTATAGGAATAATGGCTAATATATGCAACCTTATGTTTGTAGGAAGATATTAAGAAATTATTGGGTGTTGGCTAATGCATTGAGAAACTATGTTATAGCTATTCTTCCTACTTACATTGAATGTAAGAAGAAATAATTTAACTGAGAGATGGTTCTATAATTCCCATACAAGACAAAATGGATTAGTAGTTACCATTCATAGTACATAATAATATTTTGAAATAATTGGAGAGTGCTCATGGATCATATTTTGAGTGTCTTTATTTGATACGAGTGTCTTGTTTAGGCTTGTCATGGTTTAGGTTTAGGATTTACATAATGCAAATTAATCTATTCATGGATATATATAAGCTAGTCATTGCAATAGATTCTCATGGTGTTGTTTAATTAATGAATCTATTCTCATTAAAGAATTAGAAGAAAGAAAACCTAAGTTATTTTTCTTACTTAAATGCCTATTGTATCTTGTTTATAATAATTTTGAACCCACTATAGTCTACTATTGTATTTTATTTTGTATATTCTACATAAAAAGTCTTATACCATTAGTTCTTTTGTCTAACTTACCAAGAATGATCACTTCATAATTATTTCAATTTCCTCAATGATATGCTTAACTTTATTTTTATAGCTATGCTAAATAGTGCCATGACTATTCAATCTATGGTCTTGTTACTTGTAGGTATGGCTTCACATTGTATGTATATAGTCTAGAGGAAGTTGCACAAGGTGGGGGTGTACTAACTCTAGACTTATTTGTTGATCACTTCTTCATCAACCTATAGTCATTGTATTCCAGGTTCTTGATTCTTTTCCTTGTTCTAAAAATGAAATATTTTATTTAAGATTCCTTATAAGTTTAAGATAGAGCAACATATTCTAGAAGTCAACTTCCCCCTATTTCAATTGCCTTTGAAAACTAGTCTTCAAGTCCCTATATCATTTTTTGTTGGGTAGTATGTAGCAGAGAGTAGATATTTGACATATATATGAACAAGAATAAAATAATAATAAATAAGTTATTTTTTCATACAATTTATGTCTCCCACAATTTATGTCTTTGTGTTAACAAATACAATAGGGGATGACACAACTAGATTAGGGAAAAGGTGTTTTATGATGGATTCTGAATTGGATATGGAATTTATAGCCATAGGAGGACTTGTGAATTTGTTTTAAATTTGCAAATCCATGAACCCAAAAACTACTATTGTTTGAGTATCTTCAAGTTCAAACATCTGAAATTGGAATAGTTAATCTATGAAACAACTAAAATGCAATCTCTATTTTCTCCTTAAAGTGAGAAACACCATTAGATTGATAAAAATTAAGGTGTCTTCTTGTAGTGCCTCTCGTGTTTGTAGTTTGTACCTTGTTTATTTTGATTCGAGAGATACTTGATACTCTTACTTTGTACCTTATGATGACCCGAAGGTTGGATGTTATACTTGGATTCAGTACCATAGATACTTTACTTCTATACTGTTTAGTTTATAATATTTGCATGTTGATGCTATTTTGAGATGACAGTAGATCTATACGGATATCTAGTTATATGGTTTATTGGAGTTGGACATATTCATTGATCATGTTATGAGATGAATTTCATGGTATCGTTATTTACTTCATTCTTGTACCTTTACACTTTCTACGAATATGAGTGATGTAAATGGATTAAATAGGTATTTTAATACATTTTGCTTCGGCTATGATATTATATGCAATT
Organism: Cupressus sempervirens; assembly: GCA_028749045.1. NCBI lineage: Eukaryota > Viridiplantae > Streptophyta > Pinopsida > Cupressales > Cupressaceae > Cupressus > Cupressus sempervirens. Next base: position 743,593,495 of record CM053786.1, read on the forward strand.
AGACTTGATCATGTATTCTAGTGTATAGGAATTACATCCCTGGTAGTGGCACATGGAGTTAGTGATTCAGTTATTCATATTTTACCAATGTCGTCCCTATATGGTCAACGTACCCTTATTTTAGTTGTTTTAAATCTAAACCTTTTGGTGATTAGTAAATCTAAACTCATCTGCATCATGTGATTAGACGAGTGAGCATGTCTGTGCATTTAGAGGTTCACTCCGTCACGAAAGTGTTAAGTGATTTTCTGTGATTTTGGATTTTTGGGTTTTAAATCTTTTCTAATTTGATTTCTGGCAACTTTTCCTTAGGTGAAATTCTGTTACAGATAATAACCTATTTTCATTTGGATTGATTTGGAGTTTAACTACTCTAGCTGGCTATTTTTCGTAGTCGATTATTCACTCAAAAATGAATAAGTATTGGAAAAGTGATTTTTATTATGGACTTCTCACTTTTTAGAAATTGAATTTGAGAGCATTTTAGAAATCCTCTTTTGAAGGATTCTTGTTTTCTTCATTCTAGGAGTTGTGAACGTGGGATCTGTGTGAGGTTGGTCTTGTTGGATTTGGCTTGGGGAGTTTATACTGTGTTGTCATTTTTAGTAGATTCGGCGAGTGATTTATTTTATTGTGCAAGTTACTGTTTTGGCCCCTTTTGTTGTCAGGTAGGGCTTTCCCATTTTATTTCTTTTACTCCATTTCTATTTCTATTTCTTTTAGCAATATGTTAGGAGGTTGAGAAATAGTGTTCCCCTCCATTTCTATTTGCTAGTTCTGCTTGGTTGGTCAAGTATGAAAAATTTCCCTATTTTTGAATGAGAGTTTGGGTTTTTGAGTTGTTCTGCTAGCCGTTTTTGCATATGGTGTCCGATTTCTATTATTATTGGATTTTTGAGGTTTTTGCACCCAAATGCCAAATGGGTTTTAATTTTGGATTTTTTTCAAAGTTTGGGGTTTTTGCCTCATTTTATGTGCTGCCTTATTTTCTTGGGTCTTCTTGGCACAATGTGAGTTGTGGACTTGGATGATCCATTTGGATATCCGTCAGACCACTATTGCACTTTAATTTGCATTGGGATGTGTATAGCATTCGTCATCCCAATTATGTTTTTGATTGATTGACTTTCTATTTTTGTTCTCATCCAGTCCTTTTGGTATGATCTTTGTGATGGTGGTGTGCCACACACGAGTACATATGTCAGGTGACTTGTAGGCTCGATCTTTTATGGTACTTCCAAAAGTTGTGATCATTTGGGATGGTTTGGGAGTTTGTATGCCTACAGGCACTCATCGTTGGATGTGGAGGGGGCTTCTACCTTGTAGCTTGGTGATCATTGTGCCCAGAGGGTTGGTGAAGGAAGCTTTAATTAAGTGATAATTAAATAAAATGCTAGATGGTAATAAACTTAAGATAATAAAATATTTGGGGTGCTAGAGCCTTTCTGTTGATGGATGCCTTTCTGTTGATGGATGTTGAATCTGCACAAGTCCTAGCTTGGGATTTTTGATGCCAAGCGACTCTCCATGATGTTAGTCCCTAGATAGTAGCCCATTGAGATGTTTGACCAAGACCTATAGTTTATGCATTGTTTATGCCTTGGATTCAGTCATCATATTGCTTGGTTTATGTGTTAGCCATGGATGTTATTTTGCATGTTTGTAGTCGGATCATTATCTCCATCAGTATAGTGGGTGTGGACCTATGGGTGCCACGTGGTTGGGAGGCATAGCTACCTTCACCACTACTAGGGATTGGTGTACAGAGATGGTCTATTGTCCTAATGCAATCGTTGTTGGATGTGTTCACTTGGTACTTTAGGTTTCAGAGTATGCTTTCTTGTGATTTATGCTTTCATTGGGATGTTTGTTTATCATGTTGATGATCTTAGTTTTTGACGCATTCTTTATTATGATGTTTAGCATATAATAGATGATGTATCTACCACTAGGATTATCTTATGCTCTTTTACTAGCATGTTAGATTTCCTTTGCTTTTGCAGCATGTTTAGTAGTGACATTTATGTTATGATAGTACCGTCGATCCGATCAGTAGCTTGGGAATGTTATACATGGGGGGATGGCTAGGGCGCACGATGGTCTGATGACGCTATTATGGTTGGGAGGAACCACATGCATAGTTTACTTTTCCACTCTTTGTGATGTTATTCTAGTTATTGTGATGTTGCTTTAATTCAATGTGATGTTCCTTCTGTATTTTTACTCTTATCTATTACATGGTTAGATGTTATTCTTTCTATATTTCCTTATTCGATTTGAGGGTTCTTGCCTTGAAATGTGGATCTGGTACTCCTCAGTGTGGAGATTCTGAGCTCAGTTTTTGCTTTTTGTTTGTCCATAAGTATTTTTATTTAGTTTCCTGGGAAACCTTTTATCAGCATGGTGCAACACAAAAATGTATCGCATGCCCATTGAAACTATATTGTGCATCCCTTGATTCTATTGCACGCCTCTTGGAGAAATGTCGTACGATACTAGAAAGTATCACACCTCCTTTTGAGAAATGTTGTATGACACTCTTAAAGTGTCATACGCCTTCGAGAGAAGTATTGCCTAGACCCTAAAAATGTCACCCTCATTCTTTAGAAATTTCACGTGATACTTTTCTGTGTTGTATTAAAGTATCGCCCAATTTTTGTAAAAACCTGCGCAAGCGGGCAACGGGCACTTTTCGGTCTAGTCTAAATTTTTTGAGAGTTGATTTGGATACCCTCTTCTGTGTTCTTTAACCCTATGGTGTCACATTTTGGATCCATGTTGTTTCTATTCTTATCCAGTTTTGCATCTTTTAGTTGTAGTTCTTTAGGGTTTAAAATATATCGTTTAAGTATAAGTTGACATATATTTAATTCCTGACATATATTTATATTATGTCAAGAATTAAATATACGTCAACTTATACTTAAGATATATTTTAATATATGTGAAAATTCATTTGAGATGGGTTTCAGATCTCTACGGGATAACATAAAGATTCTAGGAAATTTCAGGGCTTCAAATTTCAGACTTAGCCAATTTTTAGGAGTCAGCTTTGGTTTGTCAGCTTGGTTGTTCTTGCATGTCTTCTTATTTACGTTTGGGTTAGTAGTGGTGTTAGGATATTCGTTGTTGTTGATTGTTTGTTAGTCTTCTGTTTCGATCTTTTTGATCTGTGTAAGTTGTTATCATGTTCTCTTACACTTAGTAAATAAAAAATAAAAAATTATCTTGCTTGTATTTCATCCTTGTTTCCAACAGGATCTCTGAGTAGGGCATTACACTTCTAGTATCAATTCTAACAAGGAAAATTTAGAAAATGAAGAAATCATAGAAGTTTGAACAAAATTGATTACAAAATATGGTCTATGACATTGTGCTAAAATGGTAAAAGAATCTTTCCATCATAAGATTTAAACAAAAAGAGAGATATCTAGCAAACAAGTAGGTGTCAAGCATGTTGTTAAACTAGTGAGAACTATTATGTGTAACTTTTTAAGGATTCAAGAGATGTTGAAGATAAGACTCACAATCATGATTAACTATTACCTAGTTAGAAAATATAATTTTCCCTTGTCATACAATGATGGCTAGAATTGCCACAAAGACATTGGGCTATGCACCCAACTTAAAGAATGGAAAGGAATACCTAAGTCTTCAGAGAATATATCTATCAAAAATTTCTCTATAAAATGATTATAGACATACATTTAATGTTTCTTTTGTGAGCAATTTGTTTTGAAGATTTTAGAAATCTTCACAGTAATGCCTAGTATAGCTAGGAACAATCCCTTGGGTAAAATATACATCTATTGTATGATAAGTAGTTTGATCTCCCAAATCCAATTTGAAAAATATGATAGACATCTATGAAAGCCATGTAAAAAGGATTAATGCATTCTAACTTTGTATGGGAAGTCATGACTAATTTGATGTCAATATCTCTTATCATTAATCCTCTAGAGGGTACAATCCTATTGCATATCATATTTACAGCCTTGGACATTGACGATGTTCATTTCATTGTTTTTGAAGCTCTCATCTTCCATGCACACTATAGAATTCTTTTGTGACAAGGTTCTCCTTAAGAGCTCTAATCTTACTCCTATTGCTTAGATTTATGAGGTGTAAGTTAATGCAAGGTGGAGTTTATTATTGTCCTAAAATTACCAACACAATATTTATGCATTTCATGATAGGCACTATCTAAAACATGGGGAAAAACACCTAATTTGTCCATATTTTATGTAAAAATTTGATGCTACCACATTTGATCAATAGAATAGTAATATGGTTGGGTTAATAAACTATGGGTGCTTGAACACAAAGCTATACATGTATACAAAGAAAGCCAAACAACTATATGAATGATCATACTGAACTACTAAAATAAACAGTCACAACTCTGATATGTGCAGACTCTACATTGACTACAAAATTTCTCTATTAAATGGCCCCAACACATGAAAAACAAGGAGTAATGGAAAGGCTCAATGAAAGTTGTTGATATTATAATATGGGTGAATTTGAGCAAGGTGACCAATTTTTTTTTTTCAAAACCATATGTGTAGATATAAACATTAAGTACAACATGTCCAATATTTTTGTAGATATACACATTAATTAGACCAACTTTTTTTTTCCGAAACTATATATGTAGATATAAACATTAAATAAAAAATGTTCAATATTTTTGTAGATATACATATTAATTACACCAAAGTTTTCTTTCAAAACCATATGTGTAGATATAAACATTAAGTATGTGTCCAATAATTTTGCAAATATATTTTTCTATGAAGAAAGACCATGCTTGACAATATGAACCCAGAAAAAAATAATGAGAGAATTTTTAGATTGTGGTTTGAGTTCCAAAGAAAAGTTGATAAATGTAATTGTACTTACAAAAAGTGTAAGGGCTTAAAGAATTAAAGAATTCTAATTACAACAGCCTAGAGTCATTATAGGCAACATGGTCATGTTGAAGGGGGGCCACAATTTTTGTCAATTACTGAATGTGAATTTCCTATTGGAGGAACATGGAGGTTTGAATATCCAAGTTGAAGATAACACTTCATGGAAGAAGATGATAATGTGCTAGAGGACATGATTGAAGAAGATGGCATTGGTGCAGCTAATGAATATGCTCATGATGATGGTACTATCACATCTAATAATGATGATGATGATGGTTTTTATATACTTATACTTGAGAAGGCACATGAGCCCCTATACAAAGGCTCTCAAAAAAATCATCTCTCTACTATAGTGTTGTTGGTGAACTTGAAGGTTATGAATGGTTTATCCAATGTAGAAATGTCACGTATGCTAAGTTGTGTCATTTTTGTCATCTATACCATTACTATTCATTATATTAACAATTCATATATGTTGTTGTAGGTTGATAGGTGAGTTTTTTTACCACCATCAAACATTCTATCTCGTTTGTACTGAGAATTATCTACCACTATGAATCAAATTGGAATGAATTATCAGACAATACATACATGTCCCAATGATTACATTCTATATCACAAAAAACATTAATTTGCAACAGAATGCCCTAATTTTCATATTAGTAGATATTAGCCATATCAAATAACAAAAAAAGTTCCTCACAAGGTTCTTTGGTACATTATCATTATTCCACGTCTTCAACAATTATTCAAGTGCACTAGCTTGACACAATAGAAGTAAAGATGACATTATGTGAATGCTTGTGGATGGTTCTGGATTTAAAGAGATAGAAAAAACATGGACACGCTTTAAAGAAGAAGCTCTTAATCTCAACATTTCATTGGCAACAGATGGTGTCAATCCATTTGGATATATGAGATCTATTTACTCAATGTGGCCTATTTTTGTCATTAACAATAGCATTCCTCATTGGATGTCCATAAAGAGGGAGCACATAATGTTGTAAATGATTGTACCAAGTATTTTTTCATTTAATAGTCATCTAAATTAATTTATAAACAATGCATGAAAATAGTCATAATAATTATGTAATGTTTTTGTTCATTCCATTACTAGGTAAGTACCAAGTTAAAGATATGAATGTTTATATTAAGCCACTTTTTGATGAGTTGTTGAAGTTTTAGAATGGAGTCACTATGTATGACATCTCTAGACCAATATGACAAAGAAAATCTTAATTCTATGCCATTCTTATATGGACAATACATTGTGCCCCTGGGCTAACTCATTTTTGTGGTATGCTATATTGTTAAGGTCACATATTTTTGGCCTATTATAGTGCTTATACATTATTATTGTTTTCTTAAGTTGCATATGATAATTATACATGATCCAATTATACATAATCTTTTAGGTCTTCAGAGAAAGGGAAAATCTGCATGTCCAATTTGTGATTGGAAGACGAAATCTCATCATTCAAAAAGTTTAAGAAAGCAAGTATTCGATCAATTTAGGAACTTTCTCCATAATAATCATAAGTATTGAAGTACTGAAAAACATATTTTTAATGGGAAAGAAGAGACAACATTAAGGACATGAAGAATGACACCTCATCTATGGAAGTTGGAATACAACTGATTAAATCGTTGAGGTAATGTCCAATTTGTGGTTTGAAGTTTGAAATTTATATTTTGATATTGTACTTTTATTAAGTAGTGATGTAATTGATGCTCATGAAGGTCATCAAGGCATCAATGAAAAAATTCTTAGAGGAATAAAAAGTTATCCTACTCAATTTAGTAGGTTACCATACTACAAGGATCTCCCAATCATGCATTTGTTCGATGTTATATATATTGGAAAGAATGTAATAGAGACACTGTGGAAAATATTGGATGGAAGGTGTGATAGAGAAAAAATTGCTAAAATTTACTCTAATATTCATGAATCTGATCATGCACTAAAAGATTTCATTAAATCAGATAACAATGGAGACTACATAAATATGAATGTGCTTCCTTGGTTATTAATGGAGCAACAAAGTGATGCATTAAAAAAAGTCATAAAAAATAAAATTTGCAGCAAATATAAGCACTCTTGTATCAAAAAAGGTGATTTTGGGCTATGGTTTAAAAAATATGATTGGCATACCTTTGTCAAGGTAAGTCATGTTCTCTATTTATAGTATATTTGTAAAATTGCATGTACTACCTATTGTATTATTTCATAATATATTGAAATGATCATTATTAATTATTGTAGTATGTCCTACCTCTATCCCTCCTATACCAATTTGACAACAATATTAAACAATTTATATATGATCTTGGAAAATACATGATGTTAGAAGTGTTATTTCTTAGATTTGTTGCACATATATTATATTTATGACTAACTTTACTTTTTATATAATCTATTGTATAATTTTATCTGAAATCTTGTTTAGATGCTATTACATGTTGAATCTCTATTAGGTGGTTATCATCTAAAGAAATTGACAAAAAAAGATATAAAATATTGGAAGAAAAAAATTCCATAGCTTATATTTGAAATGAAAAAGTGTCTACCTTCAACTTTTTTCAATACTCAAGAGCACTACCTCATACATCAAGTTGAGGAGATTGAATTGTGTGGACCTGTACAAACTAGGTCAATGTAGATGGTTGAGAGGCACTTGAAATTTATGAAAGACTTGGTTTGACCAAGAACATGTCCTAAAGTTTCCATGGTAGAGAGATATATGGTATACTAGACCATGGTGTACATTAGTGAATATCTTCCAAAGTTTGCAGCAAATATCTATGTAGATCGCATTTGGAATCTCAACTCTATTAACAAATTTGAAGGGGAGTACTTTACAGGGAAAGGTAGATTGAGGAGAGTGGGAGGTATTATAAGACGTTTATTGTAGTTAATTATTTTTTATCCATCATCAATATAGGTTGTTTCTAACTAGTCTAGTTGTTTTCTTTATAGTTAGTCGTGAGTGGGATGCACTATATTTGTATATTGCAAACAATCTTGTCTGGATGATGGTATAGATTCAACAGTCTCAAGAAAATCATTGCTCATTAACATGGGATGATGTTGCATTGTTGGTTAAAGAAGCTCATCGTAATGGAGATCCCAATGTTATACCAATGGTACTTGATCTAGCATATGACTTAAGAGATAGAAAGGTATGCAAAAGATTACTAATCACGACTCATAAGTTTAATATCAACTCACAAATTGATGTAAATAATCTTGACATGTTTGAATAATTGTAGATCAAACACCACAAAGCTATGTACTACCATAGCTATAAATTTCGCATAAAAAAGTTAGACAAAATGAAGAAAATTTGTGATTTTAGGATAAGTGTAGTCTTTGTGGTCACCAATATTTCATTTAGAAATGACACACATCCTCAAAAATATAAAAATTTATACTATGGCATTTTGGATGATATACTTGAATGCAACTTTAATTCATTCAAATTAGTTCTATTTGTCATCAAATGGTACATGCTACAACTGAGTTAAAATGATCCTGATAGGACTGTTATTGAACATGATAGTGGATTTACAATGATTAATACAAGGTCATTTGAGCTAGTTGGAGATAAGTTCTATGTTCTTTCAAGAAAATGAAAGAAAATATTTCACTTTGGCATTCCACACAAACTGAGTTGGTCAGTTGTTGTTAGACATGATCCAAGAGGAAGGTCGGTAAAGTATAATGTGATGGAAGATGAAGTAAATGATGATCACGAATGACTATTACACAATGATGATGATGATGAAGAAGACAATGATTCTGGTGATGTTGATGATGATGGTGATGATGATGATGATGACAATGATCATGATCATGTTGATGAAGAAGGTGATAATCAAAATGATGATGGTCATGATGGTCATGATAATGGTGATGAAGATGATGATGATGATGATGATGATGATGATGATGATGGTAGTGGTGACGATGATGATCAAAGTGACGAGTGCAATTATGGCAATGATGATGATGACATAGATGTAGATGATGATCTTTGACATGATTTATGAAATGTCTATTGAGGTATGATCAATGTCAAGTATGATGGGGTCATGATTTATTTATAGAAATTTGTTTGACTTGTATGTTTTTATAATTAAGTTATTATGTGTTGAACTCTACTATCATGGAGTATATACAATGATATTGCATAGCTACCACACATAAAGTAGAGATAAGGAATTATATAATATACAATGATTTCGATGAATGCATCATGTAATTTTTGTCTTCTACGTAATTTGTAGTATATAGAGCATTGTAAGTAGACAACTTTTCATTCATTATAATATGGGTGAATTTGATGAGCTAGGAGACTAATTTTTTCTTTCAAAATCATATGTGCAGATATAAACATTAAGTACAACATGTCCAATATTTTTGTAGATATACACATTAATTAGATCAAAGTTTTGGCTAACTTAAGATAAATAATTTACATATGCAGACTATTCAATGCCTTTGACTAGGATCTTGCACAATCACATGGATCGACATGTATAAGTCAATAGACCCTATAGATACAATTTTTTATTTGCATTTCTTCTCTTTATCATCAACATCAACTTTAGTCCTAGTATGTCTCTTATTTTATGGATTGCAGGTATCACCAAATAGGTATTTTTTTGATCTATCTTCCTTGAGTGAGGAAAATGTGGGAATAGAAGACAAAAGTGAGACATTTAGTAGGTCTAAAAGATGGAGATCAACCAGAGGTCAAAAGAATAGAAGAAAATTCAATAAACAAATGCAAATTTTTATTTATGATGGGGGTCATGTTCTTATGATAATGAGAGAAAAGGTGATAGGAAGGTTCCCTTAAAGTACACACATCTTCAAAAAGAATGGGTACCCAATGAACTACCTCCAGTTAAAACTGATTTTTCTGTTAATGAAAGGATATATCACATAGCTCCATCTTCATTACATGGTTTGGGCCTATTTACCATGGATGGCATAAAGGTTTGTTACAATAAAGTTGTTGAATTGATGGAGTATGTAGGAATTTCTTACAATTACAACAATTGAATGCGGATTGTGCAGTATAAAAAAAGTATGCATAGGTATGCATTGTCACCAAATTATATACAATGCAAAGAAAATAATCAAAGTAAAAGGCTCACTATGTATATTGATGGAAGGCCAAAAGAAATAGAGAATATTGTAGGATTTATAAATAGTTCTCAACCTATGTCAACTAATAAGTAGCCAAATTTTATATTCAAGGCATGCAAGGGAAATCATGTTTTTGTATGTACGATAAAATCAATAAGTCTAGGAGAAGAGTTTTGATAGATTATAATTTGAATCATGTAGATAGAAAAAAATTCCCTATCATGGGACTAGTAAGTATAACATTTAAACTAGTTACCTCCAATTAATACTAACTCCAATATACAATCTATTGTTTTATTAATATTTTTTTTGGGTAAGTCTATCTCTTTCATTTTGCTGATGATTGCTAAGAATTAGTAATCATTTTCATAGGGGAACATGGATAGACCACCACCCACAGGCAGGGATGCACCATCTCACACACCTTCTTCAATGAAGGTAAATCTTAATTATTGTAATTGTTCAAATTATATAGAAATAAGTGTTGTATTATTATATTCTTTTATTTATGGATTTGGAGTTATTTTGATGGAATTTTATTGATATTGATGTCACAACTTGATACTTATTCATAGGAAAATCTAAAATGATAGAAAATCAAATGTGATCTAGAATACAAGCATCATTTCTAGATGACATCACCCTTAGTGTTGACCCCATATTCATGGCCCACCAACTCATACAAAGATACAGTGATGAAATTCTTAACATTATCATCGAGGGTGACACAAGTGAGGAGACAAAAGTACTAAAAGAATAATTGATATGTAGAGTCAAATATTTGAAGGTAAGTAGTAATTAATCTCAAGTAATGATATAAGTTCAATAGATGTTTATATATTATAGTATCTTATGGATCATGATCTAAAATATTATGTCTTCTTCTACAGCAATTTGTGAAACCTACGAGACCATGTGGTGAACATGGTGAAGATTGTAGCGCACCAACCTTCACGTAAGTAACACTTTCTCCTTACAACATTACTGAAAATTATAGTATTATTACACCATTGAGTTTATTTAAGGAAAATTTAGTTATGATTGAGTGCTATTCCATACTTGGGTCTCTATTTGAACTAGTTTAGGTTGTGCTTGACTATGAAAGGTGAGAGTGTTATAACCACCGAGTTCAACTAAGAACTTATTTACTATTAATAAATCCATGTAACAACAAGATTACACTAGTTAAATCAATGGTAATCTACTAAATTAGACATAGGGTTTCTAGACATTATAATATTCCTTGCACATTCTAGTTCCTTAGCAAAGTCTGGTATAAAATTAGACCTTCATGGCTACTGATTCATGGTATGTTTGATTTCTTAAAATGAGATAACACAAGATTCACATGGAATAAAAAGAGGATTAAAGCATCATTATCTGAATCCTCCTTTTTCAAAAGAATAAAATTATCTTAATTTAGAATTCACTAATTGAAAATTCCCACTATTTTAAAACAGATGTCAGATTAGTCAAATTCATATCATATCACATATTATCTTCTTTCAATCCTCTTTAGAATATTCTTCAAAAGTCAGAAGAATAATATACACATCTTAACCAATTCTAGATACATCTAGATTGTTGTTGCAAGAACAATCAATATTTTTGTTTTGAAAAATACCACTTCACCTATTCTATTAATTTTAATAAAATAATTCATTTAAAGTTAAAATTAATAGAGTCAACCAAGTGACCTAAATTTGAATTCCTTAGAATTTGAATATATCTAATATGCTTTCATCAATATTGTAAGTGACCATAAGTAAAGAAATAGAAGTTTAACTAGATGTCTCATAAAAGTTTGTAATTATAATATAGAAGTAATATTGGAGATATAAGATGTCTCGTAAAATTTTAAAATTCTAATATAAAACTAACATTAGAGGTAGGTACCAACAATATATTAAGACCAAAAAAATTTATTTAATGCACTAATGTGTTTTGAAAGTTAGGTACATGAGCAAAGTCGATTGTATGTTGGCATCAGTAGGTTGACTATTTTAAAAGTAGTGGAAAAAAAATTGATCCATTGTACCTAACCTAGTCCTTGTGTTTGTGTTAGTAACCTTGTGACTATTATGGATATATTTATTTGATTTTTAGCCTGTCCTACTCAATTTTGATATAGGACATCTAATGTTGAAAGTGAAATTGGTGCAATGTTGTTTGTTTTCATCAAAATTATAACACTTAAGTTTTATTTTTGGATGCTTCTAGCTAGTATCTTATTTTATCTTTATCCATTGCAAATGTCTTTGCTAACAATATTGTATTCTTTAGCTCATGATGAAGTGTGGATGCCTTCTTTAATTGTTGCTCTGATATTGCCAAGTGCATTGTTGGCAACAAGGAGCATGCAAATATCCTCAACTATACCAAGTACAACTGGTAGAACCTTATTTTTCTATAGTTTGTAATGTGCTAATCATGCATTGTATTTTTTGTTGGGTGGATTTTATACTCATGTACCTACTTTTTGCACTAATAGATAGACCTTCAATTGATAGAGCAGCAGAGACTAGTACTACTAAAGCTGATCCATTTCTTGGAGCAATTAGTGTGACTAGTACTGGTTCATTTGTGGGGACATTGTTGCTAAACAAGAAAACTATATTTCCATTAAAATTATGAAAGATTCTAGGTGCTTTAAAATTGTTATTATTTATAGTGTAATTTTAGTTTACTTATACATAACTCATTTTGGACTAATAATCCCATGATTTTTTTGTAGGCAATAATGTTTTCTTTGATCATCTTTTTGATATATTGAGGCCATTTCGACCCACCATACGTAAAAGGTATGTAATTTCATATCATTTCTACAATACTTTTCTTTTCTTCCATTTATTGTACTATTTATTGATCTAATTTTTTTAATTTTTTTTAAAGGTGGAATGATTGGGGTCCTGAATTAAAAAATCAGCTGGCTCATTACATCTTTTGAGGACCTTTTTCGATAAAAAACATTTTTGACACTATCCTACTTCTCAAAAGACCATCAAAACATATAAAGACTGTGAGGGACCAATATGCAAGGGGTCTAAAGGAGAACCCAAAGTATGACCATCCTCCAATGATTCCATCAATGGAGTGGAATGAAATAATAGAAGATGCAAAAGAGAAAAGGCTATATGATAATAAAGGAAATAAACCAGAAGAGGGCAAAAGAAGATATGTCATGATATTATTAAGTAGAATGTAATCATGCACTAGTTAGTGATCTTTATAAATATGTAATGTAACATGTTTCAAACTGATTATAGAATGCAAGACACATTAGTGGCTACAAAAGTGAGACTAGAAAAGGTTGGCCAACACAAACTTGGCTCTGGTAGCTATATGAATCTTTAGTCTCGGTAGAAGCAATGGAATTTCATATAATTTTTTTAATATAGTGTTGTAAACAATTTTGTTTAATCAAATCATACATGCAAAACTAACAATATTAATTCTCCTATCAGCCTTTTTCTTAAGATAGCTAAGAAAAACAAAAATAAGAAATGATTTTTTAAAAATGCTCTTTGATAAACCTTGTTGGATGATGAAAGAATGTTGGTTTAAGTAATTCTCTATGAATGTTGCATATTGTTATTGATTTTTATTTCATGTTAATGAATATTGTTATGTGTTAATGAATTCTTGATGAGTATTGCATATTAATGAATTTTATTTAATATTAATGAATGTTATGTGATTGTATTGATTTAATGTAGTTGTTCATAAATAGATGAATGAATGAATAAAGTATGAAATTAGATGATAATGGAGAATTTAGATAGGCCAGATGAGGTTCCACCTTCACATGGTTGGCGTTGTTAAGTAGAGAATATTAAAGTATTCTCAAAACCAAGTGAAGCTAAAACTAACATACCAAGGATATCTTCATAACCGGCTAATAGTTTCTTTTCTTTGAGATAGAGTTCTGTGTCCATTCTTTTATCAATCACTACTCTTTTAGGCTCCTCAATTTCCTACTCTATTCTTTCTTTTTCTTCAAAACTATTACCAAAGTAGCAATTTATTCTTGATAATATTTAGCTTAGTTACCAAGAAATTTAATTTTGATCCTGATACCTCTGCTTCCTTCAACTACTATTCTATTGTATTCATTAGGTTTTCATTCCTCACCCACATTTTTTCAAACTTGAAAGGAAATTGTTTTGGGAGTGAATCCTCAATGATATTTAGCTGAACTGCAAAGTGGTTTGAACTAGAATGAGGGAGGTTATGGGTTGAGACAGTATATTGAAATCATTTTTTATTGAGATTCTTTGGTGATTCTCCACTATTTTTCTCTAGGATTCATTATAGAATTGAATTCACCACCTATAGTACAAATCTGAATTCATTATAATATTGAACTCATTATAGCATTAAATTTAAAACTCAGAATATTTTTGTTAAAAAATAATATCATGTCCAACACATGCTTACACTAGCCTTCCATACTATGATCAACATTGATACTAAAAACTAGCTTGTAGTCTATTCAAGAAGAACAAATAATTATCTAGTATAGATTATGCAAATCTAATACAATTTAGTAATCAAATCTGATACATATGTGACATGAACAATGATTAGTGGTGAAGGGGGCAAGATTCGATAGCTTCTTAGATTGATCGTTTGTATATGAAATGTATTCTTTGATGTATTGGTTATTTCTAATACTTGGTGAAGAGGAAGACTATATATGGATTATAAGGGTCTATTAGATCATATGATGATAACTTAGTTGGGTTGTTGATACAAGTCTATATGTGGAAGAACCTAATGGAGATAACACTATGATTCTTTCATAGAATAACTATTCATTGAACCTGAATACAAGCAATGATCATGTGTTGTTGCTACAAAAGATCAATCATTTGAGTGCTGCAGTGAGTGGACTAATGACACTACCTAATAATAACAAGTATTGTAGTGATCTCTACAAGTAGTGTGGCAAGATTTTTCCAGATTTTCAACACGTCGCTAAAGAAAGAGGGGAGAAATGTTTTACAAAGGTATTTGTTTATAATGCTCTACAATCACCTCAAAAAGATAGTGCATAGAATTTAAAACCAAATCTTGGTTCTTTTATTCAAATAATATTAGATAACTTATCAAGAGAGAGTGATACTATTTGTGACATAGATAAAAGTGTATTTACTTAATTGAAACAATGTTTTGATCAATAGTGGAATAACTCTTCTTATATGTTTAGATGAATGTTTGAATGTGTGTTGAAATGCATGGTTGACCTTGTTCAGCATGCATTTCTTTCTTGTATAATTCTCATATTCATATTTAGTGTGGTTGTGTTGGCATCCCTGTTATCCATGACTTGATAATACTCTATTATATTGACATTGACGTCTACAATATTGAATAGTTTTGTAGATCTCTCGAAATCACAGGTGGAACTTGATGGAAAACTATGTGTTTTTGTTCAAAGTGGTCTCATGGATCTATATGATAGTTTGTTTAGTTAGATTTACAATAGCCTTAATCTTATTTATGATTTCCATATTTCTAACACTTCATATACTTTCTTAGGAGATAAATAGGAAAGATAATTTATTTCAATACATTACACAAATTAAAGTATGTCTTACTATCATGCAATTGAATGTTACATCATCTATAACTTCTTGTAACTAATAATGAATTAAAGGATTCAAAGTTTAGAAAATAATTGAGTGAAACTATAGGTTCTTTGTTAGAGCTGCATGTAGTTCCAATTTTCAATGAAAATGATGCAATAAGCGCAAGAAAAGCACCATACAAGGTATTTATTCCTACAATGAATTTAAACAACATGCTTTGTTTACATCAATGTTGTTGGATACAATTGATTAATTGTGTGTTGTCTTTGATGTTACAAAAATGTCATATCTGTTGTTAGTCAATGCTTACTGAGCCCACTTGGTCAATGAAGATAGTTTTCCTTGTCTACTAAGCATTCATAGGTTTACTTTGAACAGACAATAGTGTCTACCGAAGCTCACTCAGGAGTCAAAGGAATTGAGGTAGAAAAGAGTGTTAATCGAGCTCACTCAATTAACAAAGGGAAAGTTGGATAGAGTTAGTATTCACTGAGTTCACTCAGTTGCCAAAGAATTTTTGCAAGTTTGTGGTGTTTACTAAGCTTCTATTGGTTAACATAGAGAATCATTTCAAAGTTTGTTTCTACCGAGTAGGGTTAGCTTACGAAGGATTTTCCTAGTTTTGGCATATGAAGCTTAATTACTTTATGTATTGATTCTAGCCAACTATGGTGATGAATATTGGTTATTGTAATTTGAATTTGGGCTGACTTGACAATCTGGAAGGTATAAATAAAAGGTCAAGTTGATATTTCTAGTGTGTGTGCAAGTGTATTGATTGAATTGAAAAGAAAAGAGAGGAAGCAAACTTGAAGGATAAGCAAGTATCCTTGTGGAGCAGAAAAGTAATATTTGATTAGGAAGGATCAAGTTTAAGTAGAAAAGAGATCTAGATTCAACAATTCAACTACATCACAATGAGGTCATTTCATTGTTACTCTCTAACCATTATAGCAGTGATCTAAAATCTCTTAGCAGAGTTGGTTTAATAGCCAATTGTAAATCCTCTAACAAGGTGGCAATTGGACATTGAATTGTTTTTAAGACCTATCTCAAGGCCACTCCTAGTAGGGTGATTAAATCCCCTAATAGGTTCACACCTAACAGTGTGTTTTGTAACCTTTAATAGGGTTGATTTCTAATAGGGCTCACTTCAAAAGAGTGAAAAACAGTAACTAGTTACATTGGTGGTTTTTCCAAAATTGGGTTTCCACATTAAATTCTAGTGTTTCACGTGTTCATGTTATTTCTCTTATTCTTACAAGTTAATTACTATCAAATGTTTTAAGATCTACTAAAATTAAATCACACTCTACATTTACCAAGTTACAACATTTTTTGTGTGTTTACCAAGTAACAACAACAATCAGTTTTCTCAGTCTAAATTTTATTGTTGACATCTAAGGGATCTAGGATTTATTCTAGTAGTAATTGATTCACCCCCTCATCTCAGTTACTCCCATATTTCCAATCATTGGTATCAAAGTATTTGGTGCTTGCAGGAAAGGTTTCAAGGACTTAAGCTAAAGATCAAGAAGTCTTACAACAGATAAATTCCAAAGCTAAACAAAGACAACTTTTCAACATGGCAGGGATTCATGAGACTTCATCTGGCCACCATTAGTGATTCAAGAATCTAGCCACCATTAGTGATTCAAGCTAAAAATACCTTGATGAAGAATACAAAACTCCTACTGGTACATTACTTGTTGGAGATCTTGCTGAGAAAAAGAACCATAACATCATGATGATTGATATTGCATCTACTCTCAACTATGATGAATTTGATGAGATCAAAGACTGTAAAACTACTTTTTATATGTGGAACAAGCTCATCTATGGTGGTGATGATAATGTAAGGAGAGCCAAAGTAGAAAGCCTTAGAGGAAAATTTGATTAGATGAGAATGAGAGAAGATGGAAATGTTTCCAAATATGTGGGAAGAATCAAATCTAGTGTCAGTGCAATCAAAGCTTCTAGAGGAGAAATCAAGGAAGAAATTGTTGTAAGTAAAGTTCTCAGAACATTGCTTCTATTTATGCGATTAGAGTATCTGCTATTCAAGAAAAGAGGTGTGATCCAAATCACAAGTTAAGTTTGGATGCCTTAGTGGGAAGATTGATAGCTTTTGAGCTAGACAACTTTGACAATTATGTTCTAGCTTCCAAAAATGTTGAGTCTACATTTGAAGCTAAACTTTCATTCAAAGAGAAAGGCAAGAAGATAAAAGACATTCAGTTAGAAAGTGAAGAGAAAATAGAGGAAAGTTTTGAAATGATCTTGAAGTTGTTGAAGCTTTACTTGCAAAAAAATATTCTAGAGGTAGAGGAAAGTACAAAGGTAAAGTTCCTTTAATCTACTTTTCATGTGAAGAAATTGGTCATATTGCTTCCAAGTGCCCAAACAAAGAAAGAAGGATGAGAAGAAGAGCCACAAGTACAAAGGCAATAAGGAATCCAAGATTAACAAATAATTCAAAGACAAAGGTAAGAAGATTTTTTTTATGGCTAAAGATTCTAACAACAATGAAGATGAAATAGTGTACATTGCTGTAAAACATGAATCTGATGAAGAAGAAGATAAGATGGCACTTATCCCTCATGTTAGTAAAAATGACACATGGATCATAGATAGTAGATGTTCACATCATATGACTGGAGAAAAAAAAAAATTGAACAGTTTGAACACTATGATGGAGGGGTGTAAGGTTTGGAAACAATGAACCTTGTTGCATAAAAGGGAAAGGCTGAATCTCATTAACCAATGAACTTTATGTGACAATGTCTATTAGGTTGAAGGACTAAAACATAATGTGCTAAGTGTGGCACAACTAATCAACATTGGATTCAAGGTAGAATCCATGTATGGCAAGGCAAGATTATTGGATGACAAAGGAAATCTAATTAGATCAGTCAAAAAAATAAGAGGTAACCTATTTTATCTTGATCTTGGTGATTGCTCATGTTTTATTGCTCAAATGAAAGAAATTTGGTTATGGCATAGAAGACTATGTCATGTAAACTTTGATAATATGGTCAAGATAAACAAATTTAGAAAAGTAAAAGGTATCCCTTGTTTGAAAAAACTAGATGTTAGATTATGCAAAAATTGTTAGACTGGCAAAATGGGAAAGACTAGTTTTAAGAGCAAAAACTATCAATTTGAAGATGTCTTGGAAATTGTGTGTACTAATTTGTATGGACCCATTGGAATAGAAAAATATAGTGGAGAAAAATTCTTTATTCTTTTTGTTGATGACTATTCCAAAATGATGATTGTTATGTATCTTAGAGAAAAGTTAGAAGCATTTGAGAAATTCAAATGGTATCTAGCAAGAATGGAAAAATAAACTAGAAAAAGATTGAAATGCTTAAGATTAGATAGAAGTGGTGAATTCATCTCCAATGAATTCAATAATTTTTGCACTAAAAGAGGAATCAAAAGTAAAGTATCGGCCCCTAGTACTCTTGAGCAAAATAGAATAGCTAAAAAAAGAAATAGATCCATTATGGATTGCGCAAGGAGTCTAATGATTCAAAAGAATGTTGCTATCAAATACTAGAAGGAAGCCATCATCATTGCAGTTCATAATTTGAACCGAGTACAGTTGAAGAAGGACTCACGCAAAACTCCCCATGAATTATGGTATGGCTACAAATCCAATGTAAGTTACCTAAAAGTATTTGGCAGTAAATGTTATATCTTGAAAGAGTCTAGAAAAGGAAAGTTTGATGTAAAAGGTGATGAAGGTATATTCTTAGAATATTCTTGCAAAAGTAAGGCATACAAATGTTTGAATTTGTTTACTCATAAAATCATAAAAAGTGCACATGTGAGAATTGATGAGTTTGCAGAAAAGACTAAAGAAGAAAGCAAAAGGAAACTAGAAAATTACAAAAAAATTGTCTACTTCAAACTTGATACATTGCTAGGCACATCTAACAATAAGGAGAATTCACCTCCCAAGTCTTCCATAGCTACCAAGTTGCAAGAAGTACAAATCGAATCACAGGGACCCAAGTCATATTCTAAAGCTACCACGTCAATGTCTACCAAGTTTGAACAACCCGAGCCTAAAGTTGAAATTCAAAATGAAGACAATGTAATTCATTCAAAAGGCAAAGAACCTATATTGGCTAGATATGTTAGAAGGCATCATGCACCTGATCAGATTATTGGAGATAATTAGAAGGTACTATGACAAGAAGAAAATTGAAAGGTACATGTTTACTTGCTAATTTTGAACCTAGAAGTGTTAAGGATTCAATAGAAAATGAAAGTTGGATTGAGGCAATGAATGAAGAAATAGAACAGATAGAAAATAACAAAACTTGGACTCTTGTTCCTAGGCCTAAAGATAAAAATGTGATTGGAACAAAATGGGTATTCAAAAATAAGTTGAATGAAGATGGAAAAGTATCAAGAAACATAGATATATTAGTGTGTAAAGTGTATTCTCAAGAAGAAGTAATTGATTATGGTGAAACTTTTGCTTCTATTGCAAGATTAGAAGGTGTTAGGACCCTACTTGCATATGCAGCTCACAATGATTCAAAGTATAACAAATGGATGTTAAATTTGCATTTCTAAATGGAATTATTGATGAAGAAGTCTACATTGAACAACCATAAGGTTTTTCTGATCCTAACAAAAGGGACATGGTCTATAAATCACACAAAGCACTATATGGTCTCAAATAAGCTCCTAGAGCCTGGTATGAAAGACTACATAATTACTTGATACAGATATATTTTCAGAGAACAAATGATAATAGTAGTTTGTACATCAAGGAAGGACTAGATAACAAAATTATGTTGGCAGAGATATTTGTGGATGACACTCTATTTATAGGAAATGATGATCTATGCAAAGTATTTTTAGAAAAAATGAGCAAAAAGTTTGAGATGTCCATGTTTGGTGAAATAAAATTCTTTTTTTTATTACAGATACAATAGAACAAAAATGGTATCTATATCACCAGTTGGTACCCCCATGTGTACTGGACTCAAGCTTACCAAAGACAATGATTCCAAAGAAGTAGATCAAACCTTAAATAGATCAATGATTGGAAAATTATAGTATGTAGTTCACACAAGGCCTGATATTGCCTTAGCAATTGGGATAGTGGCAAGATTCTCATCTAAACCTAGAGAAAATCATATGATGACAATCAAAAGAATCTTGAGATATCTGAAAGGTACTGAGGACTATGGCTTATGGTACAAATTTGGAGGAAACCTAGACCTAAAGGTATTCACTAATGTTGATTGGGCAAGAAATCTTGATGATATAAAAAGAACAAGTGGTGGAACTTTCTTTCTTGGAAAAAGGTGGGTATCTTGGACAAGCAAGAAGCAAAACTATACATCCCAATCCATAATAGAAGTAGAGTATGTAGTAGCAATAGTGAATTGTTCTAATATTGTTTGGTTGAAACAATTTCTAGAAGGAATGAAGGTTGAAATCAAAGAGCCAGTAGTCATGTATTGTGATAACACCAACACAATTAACATATCAAAGAATGTAGTAATGCATTCCAAAACAAAGCGCATTGTTATAAAATATCACTTTTTCATAGAACTGGTGTAGGAAAAAGAAATCAAATTGGAATATGTCCATACAAAAGAACAAATTACAGACATACTCACCAAGCCATTACCTAAGGATGCATTCCTGTATCTAAGAGGTAAGCTAGGGGTCATTCCCCTATCTGAAACTCACTAAATAAAGTTTAGTGATGCATCAACAAGAACCAAGTTCAAGATCAATCAGTTGATGCAACCTAATCAAGAGAATATTGCACATGAATTAGTACTCAAGGTACACTGATACAAATTTGGCATGTGTTGTCTTTGGCATATGTCATCAAAGAGGAAGAAGTTTACTATTATATCTATATCTTTCTTAAATTTTTTAGAGGTAGAAGTTTGAAAAGAAGTTATGCAAAGGGAGAATACAACATAAAGAATAAGCTCTTTTGTAAAATCAAAGAGGGAGAAATTTTCTATCAAAAGGAATCTTGTTTTCAAATTTTCATTATGCTATGACATGTTGTTTTACCATCAATGCCAAAGAGGGAGATTGTTGGATACTATTGATTAATTGTGTGTTGTCTTTGATGTTACACAAATGTCATATCATTTGTTAGTCAGTGCTTACTGAGCTTACTTGGTCAGTGAAGATAGTTTTCCTTGTCTACTGAGTGTTCACAAGTTTACTCTAAATAGATGATAGTGTCTATTGAAGCTCACTCGGGCGTCGAAGGAATTGAGGTGGAAAAGAGTGTTAACTAAGCTCACTTAGTTAATGAAGGGAAATTTGGACAAAGTTAGTATTCACTGAGTTCACTTGGTTGCCAAAGGATTTTTGCAAGTTCATAGTGTTAACCGAGTTTTTGTTGATTAACACAGAGAACCATTTCAAAGTTTGTTTCTACCGAGCAGGGTTAGCTTATGAAGGATTTTTCTTATTTTGGCATATGAAGCTTAATTAATTTATGTATTGATTCTAGCCAACTATGGTGATGAATATTAGTTATTGTAATTTGAATTTGGGCCGACTTGACAATCTGAAAGGTATAAATAAAAGGTCAAGTTGAGATTTCTAGTGTGTGTGCAAGTGTATCGATTGAATTGAAAAGAAAAGAGAGGAAGAAAAATTGAAGGATAAGTATATATCCTTGTGGAGTAGAAAAGTAATATTCGATAAGGAAGGATCAAGTTTAAGTAGAAAAGAGATTTGGATTCAACAATTCAACTACATCACAATTAGGTCATTTCATTGTTACTCTCTAACCATTGTAGCAGTGATCTAAAATCTCTTAATAGATTTGGTTTAATAGTCAGCTGTAAATCCTCTAACAAGGTGGTAATTCCATTGAATTGTTTTTAATACCTCTTGCAAGGCCACTCCAAGTAGAGTGATTAAATCCCCTAATAGGGTCACACCTAATAGTGTGTTTTGTAACCTTTAATAAGGTTGGCTACTAACAAGGCTCACTTTAGAAGAGTGAAAAATAGTAACTAGTTATATTGGTGGTTTTTTCCAAATTGGGTTTCCACATTAAATCCTAGTGCCTCATTTGTTCATGTTATTTCTCTTATGCTTACAAGTTAATTACTATCAAATGTTTTAAGATCTACACAAAGTAATTCACACTCTACATTTATTGAGTAACAAAATTTTCTGTGTGTTTACCAAGTAATAACAAAAATCAATTTTCTCAGTCTAAATTTTATTGTTGATATCTAAGGGATCTAGGATTTATTCTAGTAGTAATTGATTCACACCCCCCTTAGTTACTCCTTCTATATTTCCAAAAAATGAAACTCTAGTTGCTTTAAGACTTTTTTAGATCCAATAATCAAAGTTTGAATAGATTAAGCAACAAATGATCATAGTATTAAATATTTCATGCAAAGCACCATTCACTAACTATGCTCTTAATGTGTCATCTATAACATGTCTTTCATTTAGGTAGATGTGTAAACTATCATATAAAATTAAGTTTATCATAATTAGTGACATTGTGGTCTTAATATATCTGTAGCAGTGCTTTCAATCTAGTTAGATCCTTAAACTATTAGGTTATGAATAGCTTTTGACACTATTTTCTTGTTCATTGGACTAAGTTCTTCCTTTTGAAGCTACCCTTAGACTAATTTTTTGTAACCATATCCTTTTGATCTTCTACTACCATTGTTATACATCATCTCAAAAATTTGTTAACAACCATAGGATTATCTCTTTATTCTTCACATATCCACTATGACTATTGCACACATAGATACTAATTAAGTGTGTCATACTTTATGACTTTTGTTGTCAGTATGCTCTAGGTGTTTTATGGCTTCTTTTGATTAGGTTTAGTAGTAATAGATTAAGATGTAGATGCTCATGATATTAAATGTTTTATTCAATAGGTCATTTGACTATTTGTTCTCTTAGTCTCAAACGGTTCTTTTATTTTAGGTAGATGCTTAAATTTTGTTATATTTAACTAGCTTTTGGTAGTCTTCTTGTTCATTAGAATAGGTAATATTTTTCTAAGTTCCCTTGCTACTTAAGATGTGCTAAGAAGCTCCATTGATATAGAAAATCAAGATAAAAATTAAAATACCAACCCTATTTGCATAACTGTAATGAGGAATGATTAATTTGTTTCTATCCCAAGACTTTTGCACTTATTGGAATCTAAATCTAGAGCATGTGGCATTTTGCCAAGAACGGGAAGAGACATATACCAACTTCTCTTGCAGGAAAACTATTAAGCACTTCTAGAAGGATTAACAATCCCTAAATCATTCCCCAATCTCATTACTAATATGAAGGCAAATCCATATGATGTCAAGGCATTCACTTTGAAGATGAAAGCCGTGGTATGTTTTAAATTATTATGTGTTATTTGTGGAGGTTTTCACATGCACTTTATTTTCCTAGTTTTTGTTCTGTGATACATTCTAATATTAACATTAATGACTAGGATATATTCTATCTTCCCTCTATTTTAAAATTATGCTTGAGAAATTGACAGTTAATTTTGTTTAATTTGTTGGGCCTTAATACTAGACATGGTAGATAAGATTACATTAAAAAATATACTATTTTCTTCTCTAAATTACCATGATTGCAATTTGTGGATCTCATTTATAGTAGATCTGAAATGACTAATGCATGTAACTATAAAATCTACACTATCAAACCACAAGTTGTAGTACAGAAGATGATTGGAATCACAGTTCATAGTGAGGAACAATTACACAAAGAATATAGATAATTATGCTTTTATTTTTTCATTAGTGCTCAAGAGTTAATACAGTACTTACTAGTACAGGGAGGACCTATCATACATTGGATCCCTTAAGTCAACAATGGAGAAACTATTTGAGACACAACTATTGGTCTAACTACCCAAAACAACTCAGTAACATGCATTACCTAAGCTGACAAATTTTAACAATATAACAAAGTCAACATAAAAATTTATCAAATTGTAACATATAATAACTATTGGCAAAATCATTTTCTACAAAATCCTCCATTCTAGAAACTTATTCTTGTTTATATTTGATAGTTGAACAAGATGAAACAATTATCAGAAACTATAATGTTGTAAACAACTCTTTACACAATTTTAACTTTGAAATCCTTGGATACATCTCTCCATTCTAAGTTACTAGATCCTTACAAAATCTATCTATTGTTGTACTAAATAGAATAGGTATTAGGAGTGGCTTTGGGGAAACCACATATCCAGAGGGTATCTAGTTGTTTCTGACTATTCTTATAGCTAAAGAAACTAGACAAAATTAAAAATAAAGAATATTAATCTATTAAAAACCCAAATATTTAATATGCCTTGAATCAGAAAATATGTCATGAGACACCATAGAAAATATATTAAAGACCAAGTGAATCATCTTTGTTATAAGAATTAATGATTTTCTATAGGAAGCCTAAGATTATAAGATAGATAAGACATGATTAGCTAAGGATAATAATGAACAATGGCGATGCAAAGGACAACAATTAAAGTACATAAATATATTATTAAAATATGATTCTAATTGGAGCCATTATTGGTATAAAGGAAAAGAAACAACATTTAAATTATAATAAACAATAATTAATGAATAATATTAAGGCACCTGAAGTAGTAATTAGTAAATAAATAAGGAGAAGATCAATTCACTAGATATCAATGATTCAACACATAGATCAAACAAGATTAGAATATTCATTATAGGCAGTAGCATTCTATTCTCTTTATAAGAGAAAAAAAACCTTTATCAATCAAATATAAATATTGAAAAAATCAACATATGTACTTCTTTAAAGGGTGGAATGTTAGAATTCTTTAGAATAACTGAGAGGGGGGTGAATCAGTTATTCAAGGTCCAATGATGTCCAATTCAAACTTTTTCTTCTAATCCTTAATGGCACAAAACTAAAATTATCATGCATGCAATTGAACATTAAGCAATGATGAAAAGTAAACATGCATCACACCATAACACTAAGGATTTTGATGACCCAGAAACCCTCCAAGAATAAGAAGGTAAAACTGGGTTGCGAATGATGCCCATTAAATAACTGCGCAATTAATTTCAACCATTTTTTATGGTTTTCCCTGTTAAAGGCTACAACACATTTTTAAATGTGACCTTGTTAAAGGATTTAAGAACATTCAACTTGGAATGTCACCCTGTTAAAGGATTTACATAGAGCTATCAGGCTCACCCAAATCCATGGAATTTATAGTCACCTTCTCAAAAGAATCTTTCATCCCTCTCTAAGGATCTCATATCCTCCTCCTAAGGATGTCTTATCCTTCTCCTAAGGATCTCTTTATCCTTTTCTTGAGGATCTCTTTGTCCTTCTCCAGGGGATCTCTTTATCCTTTTCCTGAGGCTTATCCACCTAGCTATTAAGCTAACCTAGCAATGTAGGATTTCAATATCTAACACAATGGTAAGAAAGTATTAGAAGGGTTTTGACCTAATACAGATTGCAACCCTAACTATGCAGATTTCATATCACTCTTCAGTTCTTTTCTTTGCTTGGCTTTTCCTCCTTTGCAGTGTTGACAGCTTGTTCACCCATCAAGATCTGTCTCCTTGAGTTCTTTCACTTGTTATGCCAATGCATTCTATGGTCACTGATCAACTCAGATTCTTGATACTCTGTCCTTACTCCTCTTGGCTTCTTCACATGATCACACTTATGACCAACTCCCTCTCATGCATGCGCATTTGATCTCTAACCTGTAACTCCTTATATAGAAATTTTGTTCTCAATTTCCCACTCAAATCTTTTGAGAAAATGGCATTCTTTTCCCTCCAAATTTCTTCTTCTAGAAACTTCATGATAAATCTATTAGCATTTTCCTTGAATTGGTTTGCATGGTTTACATAAAATTTTGTGACATCTACTCATCATCCTTATCATCCAACTAATTCAAAAAATTTGATGTAACAAACTTATTGTTGCTGCTCTGGCAAATCTTTAACCTTAACGAATAATGTAGCAACTTAGCATCATTGATTTACTTATGCTTGGCTCCTTCTGTGTTACTCGGCTTCTATTTTTATTTACTAGCACTCAGCACCTGAAGAAATTCTGTGAAACTCGGCACTTGTATCTTGTTCGGCACTTGAAGTCATTCGGCACTTGATCTTCACTTCGCACCTGAAGGTTGCTCGATACCTGAAGATCACTCGACACACACTAAAGTTGAACTTACTCAGCTTCAACTGAGAATCTGCTTGGCTCTAACTAGCTAGTTCAGCTCTCTCCAATGAACTTAGTTAATCCTTACATCTTTGATGTGTCTCAGTGTGTCCATCCTCTGTATCTTAGAGTATGTCATCAATACACAATTTCATCAATGGCTTAGCTGATCCTTATACTTCATTACAACATCATAACTTCAACCTTTCTCTAGGTACTCTAGTTACATCTTATTGATTGCCACTTCCTTGTCAATCAACCAATTGATAATATTTGGATTACTAAAGCAATTGTCATTCCTGCAAGTAGCAAGTTTGACATCAATGACAAAATAATGATTGAAACATTCTTTACCACCAGTTCCATTTCTCTTCATTCATGATCTTTTCAATCATTTCCAACATGGAAATCATCTTCCAAAATGAAAATGGCATCAATTTGGATCTATTTAATTTACAATAACAGATTGAAAACACATAATGTGCAATAATCTTATATATTCTACAAGTGTAGTGATATGAAATAGTAGAACCAATGAGTTTTGTAGGATAATATGAAATGCATACCCTAAAACATTATTCTAATTATAGCATTTTAGGCAATAATGTAGAAAGAAGAATGAAATGAAAGAAAGGGGAGCATATATGAGATCACTATCTAAATAGACCACCCAATGATAGATGTCCAATGTGCTTTCCACTTAGGGCCAAGTGGGTATAAATTCTAATCGCGGGTTTAGATAGGAGGGTTTCCTGCTATACTATTACAATTTCCTTTTCATCCCCACACTAGCTAATTGTCGGAGAAATCACAATCATGAGAGGATGAATAAGGATACATGAATAGGGAGGGCAAGGATGAGAATCCCATTAGGTAAACCATCCCTTGGTGGAATTCTAATCACAATGTGTGATCCATTTGGAGGTAAAAGTGGTATAAAATCTTCTCTTGAGCCAACCTATCATGCCCCCTCATTCAAAACCTATTATGATTGAATGCTAACAATGAATATAGATGTGACGTGACTTATCTAATAAATTATGATGATTATACATATTATACTCATGTGTGATTACTAACCCTAAGAGGGAAAAAATACCTGGCCTATTTAAACATTACTATAAATGATGGATCTTATTAGTCATTGTATAGAGATTAAGTATAGTGGTGTTATACCAAATTTGAATATTAAAAATATAAATATAAACCATTTTAAAGAAGGAAGAGTTTGAGAGCATGTAGATTCCATTAAATTAAAGCTAGAATTATATTACAATTAAGATACATGGGGAGAAGTTCCCACACATAAAAAATGTAAAATGAAAAGTGTCACAAAAGTTATTATCTAATTTGAGATCTTAGTTTTTTTTTTAAAGTTTAGAATATGGGTGTGATTGGTCAATTGATTGGTAGTTACTAAGTCTTTGTAATTAGAAGTTAATGTTTATATTGTAATGATATTTTTTAAGGGTTGATTGAATTTTATTACTAGAAGGAGGAACCAATTTAGGGGAAAATCTATAAAGAGAGAGCTTTCAAGAAAATGCTTTGGAGGTTCCTTTATAAAAGAGTCCTTTTCAATACATATATCTTGTAGACACTTGGATGAAACAAGAACATGCATTGCCAAAAACCACAAATCTTATCATAAAAGACTGAAATATCATGCTTCATGAAAGTAGGAAATGATTAAATACAATTTTCATACATCATGCCTCATGAAAGTAGGAAATTATTTAATAGAATTTGCATTAAACATGCGTGAATGTTAAAAAGACTTCATAGATACAAAGCCAGTAGTCCCATGGTGGTTAGATTTTTCTATATTTAATTTGATATTGACTACTTTAATTATTATCATCTAAATTGATGAAAATGTCTCTATCTATGTGAATATGAGTGGAGTAGTAGCACTAGGAGCAGAGTAGAAGGGTGGTTGGACTAGTAGCAGTTATAGAGCCTTAGGTCATGAGTATGGGAATGTGTTAGTGTGGTAGAGCTAGTAGTTAAATCATTTATAGAGCATATTTAGTCTCTTCATTATTTCTTAAAAGATTCTGAATAAGCTTATGAGTACAATCTTTATGATTGAGACTCTCTACCTTAAATTAATCGACCTTTTATTTGGATCCTTATAAAATTTAACTTCCCATTTTATGCACCAATTTTGTGCACATAACTAGCTAGTAGTAGCTTAATAGAGATCTTATGAATTTTTTTTAATTTAATATTTACATATAGTCAATGATATAGTTATGATTTGTGGCCATATTTGTTATCTTCAAAGACTCATGACAATTTCCATCTAGAAGGAATTTTTAAATTAAATATCTCATGTGGGTGCATTTACTACTACTTAAACCAACATTCCACCCCTTTCTTCATAATGTTGTTTCACATATAGGGAGTCATTTGGTGCGGCACTAACTCTAACAAATGGGCTCGCTTGAAATTTCACCCCATAGTCTATATTGAAATGGATTTAACCCAACTATTTCTTGACTCCATCAAGATTTTAATCCCTAGTTTTGGGTCCATTCAAAGGATAATATATGTCAAAAATTATAATGCGTGTTTATATTTTTAGAAGGAAGGTTGCCTTATTTGAGATTACCCTCATTGTAAACTCCTAACCTCACACATCTTGGATTAAGAACTCCACCCCCAAGTACATATGTAGACAATGATAAAGGTACATTTATATTTGGACTTGTATATGCAAATAATATCATAACCTCATCCATCTATAGCCACTTGTAGTGCCATCAAGATAGGTCTGTTAAATCTCATATCAAGGTGGTGGTATACCCACCAAAGACCTAAAGGTAACTATCCAAACTAATCACTGACTAGGCTAGTGATTATGGTGAAACTTTCAACCACACTTTGCTAGCCATTTCTGACCAATAGTTATACAATTTTTTGGTGGCCATTTCGACCAAGATTGGTCAAAAATTAGACCAATAGTTCAACCATTGTTTGGTGGAACTTTTGATGAAGATTAGTCAAAATTTGGACTAATGGCTATGAATAATGCTCCCACCAAATGTAGCCTATTTTGACCAAATACTTGGTCAAAATTCTGACCAATTGGAGGGTTCTTAAAAATTTTGATGAAAAAAATTGTGACGCACAACTTGGTTGCAAATTCAACCAACATGGGTCAAAATTTTGACTAATTTTCATTGAAAAATGGGTCAAAATTTACTAATGGTTATTTCCACATACATTTAGGGATAGAACCTTGCAATTATATTTATATCTACCTCCTTATTCTATTGATTCCTATCAAACCCATGCTAATGCTTTCATTAAACAATTTTAGAATAATATTGGTCCACAAATTTTTTTAACTAATTTAATGCATTGTAAGAAAAATATTAAAGATAAAGTTACTAATTTTATTGGTGGATTTAAACATTCGTACGCTCATATTTCTTATCCCATACCTAGTCATGATATTCAATGCATCTTTATTTCTAATTTATAGAGACATTAAAGATAAGATTCTCAATACTAAGTATACCTTATTTTCACATTTATGTGCAATGCTTCACCATTACTAGTTACAAGTGTGTCAACTCAAGAGCTCTACTCCAATGGCTCCTATTTCTAGTGGCAAGACTGATTTTGCTAGAAATTTAAACAAGTTCTCTAAACCTAATAATTTCATCAAAATCAAGTCAACAAATACAATTTTTGATCAAGTAGCTACTACATCTAAAGGTACAATTACTTTTTCCTTTGTATATCATAATAATTGTAAGCACACTCAAATTTTTGAACCTTCGTTTGTGGTGATGACTAAATTGATTCATGCTAGAATTCCTAATCATCCTCATATTCATCCTATTGGTACTAGTAAGCCACTTCCTAAATCTTTTGATTCAAATACTTTCTGTCAATACCACTGTCAACTGGATCATGATACTCAAAGGTTTTATGTTTTAAATAATGCTATTTAGGACCTTATTGACTCTAAGGCTATATTTATTGATGCTCAAGTTAATAATATAAATAATTTTTTGCATCGCCTAATCAGATTTTTTCACTTTACACTAATCCTTGACCTTCACACTCAGTGAATGTTATAAATCAACCTTATTCTATTGATCACCATATTAATTATGATTAGAAGATACAAGAAGCAAATCATATGGCTAATCATATTGAGTTGGAACCTCAACCTCTAATTTCTTCTCCTCCTGAACCTAAACATACACCTCTTATTAGCTTAAGTTAGTTTGACATGTTTAAAGCACCTAATGGTACTTTGGTTGAATCTCTTTACATAACTACTAGATTTGTTCATTTTCCTTCTCATGTTACTTTGGTTGATCCTTCTTTTAATGTTAATTTTATCACCAAAAATTACCTTTTTAATAAAGGGCTAGATAGAGGTACCCATGATACGACTTCCATATGGATTCAAAATTATAATTTTTTCTTTATCATCCTAAAAGTTCTATCAATTTACCTATTAATCTTTAAGGAAAATCTATTTTTACTACCTTTATTGCTATTCCTACTTCCAATCAATTTCAAGATATGATTGGTATTCCATGGCTCTCTTCCATGTAGGCCATAACTTCTTCTATTCATAAATGCGTTAAATTTCCCTATGATGGAGACATTATTATTACTATTATTCATTCCCTTTATAAACCATCATATGTTATAGATTGTGTTGAGATTGATTTTTATTGGCCATCTTGTTCTAATAAACCACCTACTCATCATGATCATCTCTATAGAAACTATTCAAAACACAAAGGAGCCAAGATCATGGAAATTAGTCTTCCTAAGGATTATTCACATGTCCCAATCTTTCCTACTCCATTTTCTCCTACTTTTGAACCTATTTAATTTCTACATGTTCCTTGTGGCTTACTATGTTTTTATTTTATTTTATATGTTTGATTTGATTTATTTAGAGGACTCTTGTTTATTCATTGAGCACACGAGGATAAAGTGATCGCCTTTTTGTATACATTCTTCTTTTTATATTTCTTTCTTCTATATGTTTCTATAAGCTATGTCATACTTATTTTATTGTTTGTACCTGTGACTTTTGTATATTCTTCTTTGTTTCTTATGTTATGGTAGTGTTGATTCTTTCTGGTCTCCATGTTATTGGCCTAAAAATATTCTTCTTTGTAACTCTTACATGTCTTTTCCTCCATTTTGTTGTAGTTTTACTTCCTTTGGGGAATGATGATATTTCATACTTGAGATAATATGACATATTATCATATAATCTTACAAACACCAATGTTAGTATATCCTTTCATACCCTCTCTATTTGTTGTGTACTCATTTCCCTTGATATGTTTCTCTTATTGGGGGCATCTCATAGCGGCAACATTCTTTAGTGGAAGTATACACTTTCGTTAAATTTATTTCTCCCATTAAGGTGTTCTAATAATTTGAGAAGCCTAGTATTGTTTTGATCCCTTAAGGACAGACACATCCTTATGCTTGGGTTGCTTTCGATTCTTTTTTTTGGATGTGGATTTCCCTTGAAGTTGAATCCTTTAATGGACTGGATATCATACTACACACACTTTCTAGAACATTTGGTTCATCTTTGATGGGTTGACTAGCATTCCACATCACACACTTGCTAGACCATTCAATGTCATCCCCTTTTGTAGAGACCTTTTCGCCTCGTCCTTTTCTTGTGTGGTTCAAAATAAGGCACAAAAACCTTATCGGCTAAGTAAATACACCCCTTTTTAGTGCTTATCTCTCTTAATATGATTTTGGATGTGACAAAGACTCAAGTCTATTGGGAGCTTGATGATTTCTTTGCCTCCTATATTGTGATAAGATTAGCTCTTTTCTTTTGATTTTCTTTAACCTAAGTTTGAGGAAACTCATAATCCCAATAAAGTGGGCACTAAATGTACCATCTTAAAATGGATACACTTTTCTTTTAAGACCTTTTAGCACCTTTTATATAATGTCTTCTTTGGACCATGGCAGTACTCATTCTCAATGTTCTTTTCTCCACTTTCCACCCTATTCCTTCTAGCATTTGCCTCTTCTTTTTGTGGCACTTTAGACCTAATCCCTGAGGCCACATCAACTTTGGTCAACCTATTCTAGATTAGGTCAACCTCAAGTTAGCCTAGTAGACCTAGTCCCCAATGATTTTGGGGCTCAGGGCCCAAAAGGCTTTCGGGGTTTAATTAGTCTTATTATACTCTCTAGGCAACTTGTATTGTTTTCTCATCCAAAATCTCATATATAAAGAAACTCGAAGGATTCATTTTCATAATATCACACACTCAAGTAACCTAAGATCTTTCTCTCAAGTCAAGATTTTTTCCTTTTTGGATTTAAGGAGCTCAAGTATTTCAAGATTGTTAGTATATAATTTATCCTTCTTTAAAATTCTAATTAATTCTTGATTCTATTTCTGAATTAAGAGGAAAATATAAATACTAATAAATGAGTTCTTTGAGTAATGAAATTTCTATATTCATAGATATAGCTCCCTAACTTTAGAGCTATAGAAATATAGACCTTATTGTAAAAGAACTATTACAACAATCACTTTTTACCAAAAAATGTAAGACAAAACATTCAATTAACAATGATGCAAAGAATGTGAAAATTGAAATGTAACTCAAATTTCATAATAATTATTAGCTATGTGATTTCATAGTATTATAAAACTTATTTAAATGAACTCAACCAAAATGAAGGCTACTTTGCTATTTGGATTCAATATCAATACACAATGCAATGAAAATCTAACTCCACATACATTCACTTCCATATGAAAATAAGAGTATGGTTCAAAAAAATCACATGGTTTACTAGCAAAACTTATGTATCAAAACCACATGATTTTAGATATTATTAAAATTAACATATATGTATCATAAATCCAAAAATTAGATAGCTAACTATTAAATTTTTTGTAACTAGATTGCTGCCCTCTTAGAATCTAAAAAACAAACTTATACAACTGGTTAGGGCTTCAAGATTAATTTTTAAAAATGAACTCATGTGGTGAGTTGCAAACTAACTTCTTAAACAAAGTTTTTTTTAATTAATTAAAAGGAAAACTTTCTAAGGAAATTGTCCCCTAGATCCTATCTAATCAACTCCCAACTATTACAGTGGGATTGCAATGCTACTCCTAATTCTTAGGAAGTCCATCATTGGCATCCTTTGACTTCTTATACGTGGTAGAGAATCCAAAAAATTCTTTCTATAGGGTTACTCCAATAAAATCCATCCTTAGCTTCTAGATGCACCCAATCTTGTGGACATGGTCCATCTTCTCATGTGCTTTCAAATGATCCTCGCATAAAATCATCACAGATTCTTTGCAAGCGATGGTGGAAAAATCCTTTAATGTACACTCCTAAATCTCTTTCATTATCTTAATTATGTCTTGAAAGGATGCAAATACTTCTTGGGTTCCCTTGTTTAGTTTTTAGTCATTTTCCATGATCCCGACATCGATGTACTTGATCTCATTATCTAGGATCTATTTGAGACATTCCATCTACCTCAACAACTCTAAAACTTCTTCTAGTCCATGCTCAATGGTCATGTTTCTCCACTCTATATTAGATCTCACGATGAATAGGAAATCAACATCTATAGCAATATCTAGGACATCTATTAAGAACTTGGTGGGACCATATGTTTGAACTTATGTGATCTAGATGATGTATTCATCCCACTTAACTTTT
Organism: Cupressus sempervirens; assembly: GCA_028749045.1. Classification (NCBI taxonomy): domain Eukaryota; kingdom Viridiplantae; phylum Streptophyta; class Pinopsida; order Cupressales; family Cupressaceae; genus Cupressus; species Cupressus sempervirens. Next base: position 743,628,095 of record CM053786.1, read on the forward strand.
GATTTTTTCCATGCATTCAATTCAACTTCTAGCTCTATTACCATCTTAGCTTCCCACATATTAGTTTTAGTGAATTGAGACATAACTTATCCCATCAGTCAATACATCATCCACCCTATCATTAAAAAGTTTGGTAATTGACCTATCCCTCTTAACCTCTTCAATGATTTTTTCAATGGTGGAACAAGTGACATCTATTACTGAGGCACTAGCTAGAATTGCCAATGCATCAAGGTTTTTGAGGATGTGGATATATTCAGACATCAATTGTATGATTTACTTCATTTCCTTCTTATCTTTAAAATCCTTTTAAATTCCATTCTCAATATTCTTATCACTAGCATTGAATATCTTCATATCCACAGCTCGGATCATCATCCCAAGATCAATTCTTTCTACCATAGAGTCTTGTGGCTATAATTCTTCTAGACCTTTATCACTAGTGGGTTTTAAAATGTCTACTATCTAATACTCTATTTTATCATCCATGTCTAACATAGCTTCAAATTGGCACTATGCTTCTCCTCTAATTGATTGAAAGATCAAACCAATTGGGAGTGGAAACATTACCTTGAATTTGAGAACTTTGAGGTCCTACATGGGTCCCAATGGATAGGGCACTTATATTAGTGGTATTAACTATTGTAAATAATTGATTAATTGTGTATTGTCTTTGATGTTACACAAAATGCCATATCATTTCTAGTCAATGTATGCTGAGCTCACTTGGGTGATGAAGATAGTTTCTCCTATTTGTCGACCATTCCAGAGTTTGCCTAGTTTAGAAGATGGTACCTATCAAGTTCACTCGATTGTCAAAGGAAAGTTCATAGAAGTTAAGTGTTAACTGAGCTCACTTAGCTAATAAAGGAAACATTGGATGGAACCAGTGTTAATCAAGCTTACTCAGTTACTAAAGGAACTTTTTAAATATGTAGTGTTAACTGAGTTTACTTGGTTAACATAGGAAAATTGCTTTGAGTTAGTATCTACTAAGCAAGGTCAGCTAACGAAGGATTTTCTTGTTTTGGCATATTGAGTTCAATTGATTTGTATGTTGGTTCTAGTCGACTAAGAAGATGAATATTAATTATTCTAAGTTGTATTCAAGTTGACTTAACAATGTGTAAGATATAAATATAAGGTCAAGTTGATGATTGAATGTGTGGAACATAATAGAAGATTTGATGAGGCTTAGAGGAAGTGAATCAGAAGGATAATCATAATATCCTTGTTGAGTTGCAAAGATACATTCGATCAAGAAGGATCAAGTATACAAGCCATAATTGAGATCTATAAATAGTAATCTAGTTGCATCAAAAATTAAGTCATCTAATTGTTACCTTCTAACTATTGTAGTAGTGATCTAAATCTCTTAATAGAGTTGGCTTAACAAGAATTTGTAAATCCTCTAACAAGGTGACATTTCTAGATTGAATTGTCTAGGGACCTCTAACAAGGACACTCTTAATAGGGTGATTAAATCCTCTAATAGGGTCATACCTAACAGTGTGTTTTGTAACCTTTAATAGGGTTGACTCTTAACAAGGCTCACTTCAAAAGAGTGAAAATTAGTAACTAGTTGCAATTGGTGGTTTTCCCAAATTGGGTTTCCATGTTAAATCTATTGACATTCAAGTCATGTTTATTATTAGTGACATACACTTATTTAGATTGTAAGCTTATACCAAGCATATTGTATAGTTAACAATGTTAACCAAAGATTTCAGTTGTTATCAAGTTCTATAGTTGTTATTGAGTCCTATGGACAGATTTCAATTTGCATCAAGCAGTTACTATAGAGGTGATGATCAACAGTGTAAATTGAGCATCTCAATGTATTCTAAGTTTACTAGTGCAAACTAAGTTGTGCAGTACTTACCAAGTTCACAATTGATGTGATGTGATTCTAGTGTTAACCGAGCTACTCAGTGTTAACCAAGAGACTCAAGTTATACCAAGCTCAAGGTGATAGTGTTTACCAAGCTATTCAGTGTGAATCAAGTGATTTAGTTTATATGTTGAGCTTCATAGTATTCACTAAGTCACTAGTGCAGATCGAGTTCAAGACTACTTGGAAGTGATAAGTATGGGTAGAGCGTCTACATCTACTGAGTGCATGATGGTGCCAAGCATTGATAATGGATGTTGAGAATTAGAACCTCACCGAGTCAATCTTCAGAGCCCAAGTTTCTACAATTTGGTCAACTTTGTAATATTTGTGTAAACTTGTATCGTGGCCAACTTTGTAATTATGTAATTGGATTGATATATATGCAAGGTATTGTATCACATCCAAATCATTGAAGAGAAGTAATATAATCATCAAAGAAGAGCAAAATAGAAAATTACAAAGGCTACAATGGTATAAGGAGTAGCAAAGATTCATCTATCATAACAAGGTGATTTGTACAATTAGAGGAATTTCATTCAAAAAACCAAGTTGCAAATCAGAGATCAACTATTGCTTCATCCTAACAGGCAGATTAGTCAAATCCTTTAACAAGGTAGACCTAATAGTCTTATGTAAATCTCTTTACTAAGCACATACTTCATTGTATGTTTGTAAATCCTTTTGCAAGGTGGACCCAATAGTCCTTATTGCTCCTAATAGGGCAGATCATCAGAAGTGATCATTGTAAGCCTTAATAGGCCAACTTTATACTACAATACTAAAGCTTATGGGTATCATCCCCACCCTAGTTTTACTCTCTATTTGAAAGGTTTTTGGGTCACCAAATCTTGTGTTAAAGTGTTATGTATGTTTTCATTTTTTCAATTTCTCATGCATGCAATTAGATCAGAATTCATATAAAGGATTAATTGTTAATTGGGATAAAAATTTTAGAAGTTATTGATTCACCACTCCCCTCTTATTAACTTAGCTTGTCATAATATTTCCAACAATTGGTATCAGAGCTTTGTGCTTCTTAGTGAAAAGTTTAACAAGCTTGAGCAAAGATCAATGGAAATGGAGGTATTTATACTTGACAAGGCTATTGACAATGAGAAACTAGATTTGGAATTGGCCATTGGACAACTCAAGAAAGCAAAGAGAAACTCTCTCAATCCCTAAAAAGAAGAAAGATCTTGCAATCTAAATGAAGGATTCACTCTAAATTGAAGAATGAATTGAAGACATCTATTCAAGCAATTTAGATGAAGTTGATAAAGAAATCAAAGAACTATTGGAAAAGAATAGTACTCTTCAAGAAGAAGTAAGAAAACTAAGAAGAGAGCAAGAAATTTAGTTAGTAAGATTGTGTGAAGTCATGGAAGAGAAAAATAAATAAACAAGAGAAGAGCTAGAAGGAAAGAATAATGAAATTCAACACCTATCCCTTTAGTAAGAAGACTTCATTGATTAGCTCATCAATGAAAATGAAGAAATCATGAACCTGAGATTACAGAATGAAAGATTACAAAATGATCTAAACATTGAAAGACAAACCAATGAAAGAATGATGAAATCCCAAGTAGATATAAATTAGTTGAATGAGTAAAGTCATTATAGACAAAAGGGAAAAGAAGGAATTGGATATACAAAAGAAGGAGAATCATCCAAGCAAGGAGCTCAAAAGAATAAACCTACTTGCAATCATTGTAGTAAGATAGGTCACACATCAAAAAAATGTTGGAGCAATGGGAAAGCAAAATTCAATGGAAAATGCTACAATTTTAATTGGCATGGTCATAGAGAAAATGAATGCAATGAGAAACCAATATTTGAAGGAAAATGTCACAAATGTAAGAAGCATGGGCACAAGTCATCAGAATGCAAAACCAAGATATTGAATCTAGCAAAACAAATTGTAAAAACTATATTTGGTTGGGACTATAACACTTGGTGCTGATGTTATTACTATGGAGAATTTGGACACGTTGGAATGAATTTTGTAAAGCGTCACATGAGGAAAAGAGATAGTACCAAAAGATGTTTCATTTGTACAAAAATTGGCCATCTTGCCAAGAACTGTATGAATACTAAAAGAATAGAAGATGAAAAGAAGGAAAAAGCTAATAACATTAGAAAACAAATGAGATAATAATGGGTTCCAAAGTCTATCAAGAATGCAAGTCCAAGAAATGATGATCAAGTCACTTAAGAATTGGATGACTCGACCATTTCCACTTGATTTCTTAGAAGAGAATTGGAACTATGCTACTAAAGAAGATATCTAAATTAGTTCTAGTTGATAAGACAAAAGATCCATATCAACATTCAAGATGCAAAGGGATCACCAAGTAAGAGGTTCCAACTCCTACCGAGTCACCTTCCTTACCAAGAAAAGTTGGGTTATAAACTATACTAAGAAAGGTCAGGAGTAACTAATTTTTATGTGGTTACTGAGTCACAAAGGACTCCACCAAGTAATCAATGCAAGTGAAGTGGATGATATTTTGTCAATTTGATCTAACATTTGTGCCATGCATTTATAGTGAAATTTGATAAAAGGACTGAAATCGAAGTCATTTTTACCATGAATTTTCAAGAGCTATTTGCACAGAGCAATCTTTAAGAGCATTCAAGCAATTTGAGAAAATTGTTACTAAAAGTTTTCAAATTCTATCAAATCCTATTGAGTGAAGATGGTAGCTACTAGTAGGAAAGGAAAGCAAGGATCATACATGTTGGTTCGTGGTGTAGAATAGAAGGCACTAGATTTCAAGTTAATCCTTGCAATTGCAGAAACCCTAGATCCAAGTGGAGCATAGTTGCAAATCCCTCCCAAGGTACTATTGCTCAACAATTTTTGTTCTCATTTAAAATGTACAATTTAGGATATTGGTATACTCAAAATGGATGAATTTTTAAAGGAGCTATGCATTGATGGTGTGTTGAAACTTGAGCATCAACATCTTGAGGCAAAAGGCTTAACTCATATTCCTCACATGCCACAAGATTTCCAATTAAAATGGATTAGGTTTATGCTCATTAATATGCACAATGGTTAGCTATGGCTAGAGCAACCAATTTTGATAACAAAGAAGATGATCCACATGATCACTGGTCTCCTAATGTTGGCAAAAACTAAAACAACTAAAACCCTAGGTCGGGTTGAAATAGAGAAGAAAAACCCTAGGCAAGCAGGATGGTAGGGAAATGAAGATTAGCAATGTCACTAACATGGATTGAAGTTTGGTATGCATGTCATTTCACACAAAATCTATAGTTCAAGCAAGTTGAATAGTGTGTCATGTGAAGAAGTTGACCTATTATACAAGGTAGTCAAAAATAACCTTTCTCTTGACCTTGTTGAGCTACTATTGAATCAATTCAACAAGAAGATGGAGAGCATCAGGACATCAAAGAACAATCCATGTAAGTTGGGCTCACTTTTTACATGTTTATTCTTCTATGTTCAGAAATTCCTTCCATCAAAAGGTAATGTTGTTTGGAGGAAAGATGTGCCGGTACTTTATTAGATAAATGATTACATTGTTGAGATGGGAGAAAATTACAATAGTATCATGGACAATTATATTGATGCATTTAAGGAGAAAATGAATAATAGATTCTAAATCCCCAAGAAACTAGTTGAGGATTATAAGGATAATATTTTTTTTATGGTGGATAGTGATAAGGTATACATTCAAGTAGTTAGGCCTAGAATTGCATGGGTGAAATCTCTAGGATATGAGGTAAATATTGATGAAACAAAAGATATAATTAAGGCACTAATAAATGAACTAGTTGACCCCAAGGCTACATATTTTAGCACATTTGATGAGGCTAAGGCCAGAATAAAATTGGAGATCAATCTCCCTCATGCAGTTAATAAAGGAAAAAATAGAATTGCCAAGTTGAAAACAAGTTCTATTGTCCTATTGACTGAGGGAAAAGGTGAAGATGAAGAACTAGAGGATGAAGAACCAAAGGAAGAGGATCTACTAAAGAAAAAGGGCAAGGTAATCATTTCTAAGCTTGCCAAGACAACCACTACAGTATTCACCAGGAGATCCTCTAAGAAGAAAGCAGACAAAGAAGGAGACATAATTTTCAAGAGATCTCCACCCACATTTGAGGATAGAATGAAGGAATTGGAATTAGGTTTCAGAATAACAAGCTTCAAAGGATTGAAATATGAAACTAGAACAACTAATGAATAGAAGCAGATTGAAGATATACTAATATCTAAGATGGGTAAGTGGAAGTACTCACCTAATCATCTCACTCAACAAATTCCAAATGAATTAATGGACAAAATCAAGCCAAGATGGGAACAAGCACTAAAAATTTCAAAGGATATTCATGAGTAGACCCTAAGGAAACTTATGCCAAATTTGAATGACAAGGAAGTGAAAGAATCTTTAAAGAAAAATGAAGAAAAATTAACTCTAAGATTTAATACTTGTCTTATTTTTTTGAATGAAATAGAGCATGTTGTGAAGAATACAACAAATACTTGGAAGAATATCTATCTTCGTCAAAAACAAAGTAATTTTCCAGTAAGTATAAGTGACAAGGATGTTGATGATAAATAAAAAGATGAGGAGAAAGATGATGAAGAAGTAACTCATTTTGATAATATTGATGATGAATAGGAACAAGAGCAAGAGGCTATCAAGGAAGGTAAACAAGATGTTAAGGAAATCAAACTAGTTAAGATTGTTACAGTGGTTATTGCCTCACTTCCTTACTCTCCAAGAAAAACATTGACAACATCAAGCACGAAGATAGCCTCAACAAGATTGATTGTGACAAGTACTACAAGCACAAGCATTCAATCAATCTTTGCACCAGTCCAACTCAATACATCATTGACTGAAGTACCAAACACTTCATCTACCAAGTTGCAAGTTCCACCCTCTACATCAATTTTTGCTACAACAAGTATTTCTACTAGTAGTTCTACTATGAGTGTAGTATCAATTTTTGTAGCAAGTCCTACTATTTCAACTATTGTTTCCATTCTAAGTACACATGTAATAAGTGCAAGGATATTTGAGACCAAGCCTCAACCAACCAAAAAAAATTTGAGTAAAGGAAAAGAAAAGGAGGAAGATATAGATCTTGATGAGGAGATTGTCATTCCAAATTGGGACATCTCCAATCTTACTCCAAATCAGATGCAAACCTTTGGTGAAGTTCTACAAAAGAAAGCCAAGCAACAAAGGCTAAGAGAAGAAAGGAATAAGGAGTTCAAGATCATTGAGGATGCAAAGAACATTCTAGCAGAGGCTATAGGTATAGAGTTTGATACTTCTCAACGAATTTTGTATCGGTTAGAAGAGGTAGTTCAAAAATATAATGAAGATTTGAATGGACATGATAAATTATTATAGAGAGTAGAGAAAAAGTTTGAGAATAAGATTTTAGAACTTATTGCTCAACAGATTTCCATTTCCCAAGTAGAGTTATCTACTATTTTGGTTGCTCTAAAACTTCTTGTTTTAATGTATCATTACTTTTTGGCAAGTTATGTGACACGTCAATTTTCACAAAAGAAATAAAAGATAAATTGTCTAATTTGAAGGCAAGTGCACAACAGTTGCAGCTTGACTCAATTTCTAGCTTTGCTCACTTCAACATAAATTTTTGATAGATATGTAGGTAGAACTACTCAAAGAAGAAGCAAGAATCACATCTACATTGGTAGATATCTAAAGTATGATTCTCCCTAACATGGATGCTCTGTAGAAGCATATTGCATATTCAAAAACCCTCATCCATGATAATAATTTCTCTATTGCAGACCACATGGTTGAACTATTAGTAGAAGTACAGGTTGTATTGCACATGTGTAGGGTCTTTCAAGAGAACTGGGACAAAAATTTGGCACTCATACTAAAGGTACATTCATAATTCTTATCTCATTCTGGCATTACTATGTAAATATAAGCATAAATCTTTGGCATTAATTTCAAAAAGGGGGAGAAACTATAGAAGAAGCTAAGCTACAAAGGGGGAGAAGCTTTAACGATAATGGGGGAAAAAGATGTAAAAAGATAGATGGAGAAGATTGTAAAAAAATATGTAAAGAAAATATATATTGTATATGGAGAGAAGACGTATTTAGATGTACATATCAGATGTATAGTATACTGTATATTATCTATGGAGGAGCATTATCATGTATAGAAATGCATCCTTTACAAAATCATTTTTGAAAAATCTCAAAAATAGTATACTCTACCAAGTTGGAGACATAAGGTAATGGATAATTCAGTTTTGACTGATAAGTGTTTTTTTCACTAATGCCAAAGGGGGAGATTGTTGACATTCTAGTCATGTTTGTTATTAGTGACGTACACTTATTCAAATTATAAGCTTATACTAAGCATATTGTATAGTTAACAATGTTAACCAAGCATTTTAGTTGTTACCAAGTTCTACAGTTGCTATCAAGTCCTATGAATAGATTTAAATTTGCACTGAGTAGTTACTATAGAGGTGATGATCAACATTGTAAACCGAGAATTTTAGTGTATGTTGAGTTTACTAGTGAAAACTGAGTTGTGCAATACTTACCAAGTTTTTATTTAATGTGATGTGAGTCTAGTGTTAACTGAGCTACTCAGTGTTAACCAAGAGATTCAATTTATATCGAGATCGAGGTGAAGTGTTTACTGAGCTATGTAGTGTGAATCAACTGATTCAATTTATATGCCAAGTTTCATAGTATTCACTGAGTCACTAGTGTAGACAAAGTTCAAGACTACTTAGAAGTGATCAGTATGGACTAAGCTTCTACATCTACTAAGTGCATGATGATGTCGAGCATTGATAGTCGATGTCGAGTATGAAAACCTCATCGAATTAGTCTTCAAAGCCTAAGTCTCTACACTTTGGCCAACTTTGTAATATTTGTGTAAACTTGTATTGTGGCTAGCTTTGTAATTGTGTAATTGGATTGATATATATATGCAAGGTATTTTATCACATCAAAATCATTGAAGAGAAGTAATATAATCATTAGAGAAGAGAAAAAGAGTAAACTACAAAGGCTACAATAGTATAACGAGAAACAAAGATTAATCTATCATAGCAAGGTGATTTTTACACTTATAGGAATCTCATTCAACAAAAAATTTTGTAAATTAGGGATCAGCTACTACTTCATCCTAACAGGTGGATCAGTCAAATCCTTTAACAAGGTAGACCTAATAGTCTTATGTAAATCTCTATATCGAGTGCATAGTTTATTGTATGTTTGTAAATCCTTTTGCAAGGTGGACCTAGCAATCCTTATTGCTCCTAATAGGGTAGATCATCAGAAGTCATCATTGTAAGCCTTAATAGGCCAACTTTATACTACAACACTAAAGCTTGTGGGTATCATCCCCACCCCAATTTTACTTTCTATTTGGAAGGTTTCTAGGTCACCAAATCTTGTGTTAACATGTTATGTATGTTTTCATCTTTTCAATTCCTCATGCATGTAGCTAGATCAAAATTCATATAAAGGATTAATTGCTAACTGGGATAAAAGTTTTAGAAGTTACTGATTCACCCCTCTCCTCTTAGTAACTTAGCTTGTCATAATATTTTCAACAAAATCTTGGTGTCAATTGTGTTTATGTTATTTCTCTTATGTGTATGCAACTAAGCTAAGTAAGATTAATCACAGATAATATCTTAAAGATTTTCATGTTAAGCAATTACCGAGTTATTTTAGTGTTTACCAAGTTACAATATTTGCTAGTGTAAACTGAGTGCATGCATGTTTGTCGAGTTACAATAGATTTATAGTGACATCTAAGGGATTTGAAATTTATTTTAGTGGTAACTAATTCACCCCTCCCTCTTATTTACTCCTCTTATATTTCCAACAATTGGTATTAGAGCTTCTTGGTGCTTGCAAATAAGGTTTCAAGGACCTAAGCTAAAGATTAGGATGTCTTACAAAAGAGAGATTCCCAAGTTGAATAGAAACAACTTTCCAACATAGCAGGAACTTATGAAGTTGCATTTGGAAACCATTAGTGATTTAGGTTTGAAATTCTTAAGCGTTGCTTACATAGATCCTACTGGTACAAAATATATTGAAGAAATTATTGAAAAGAAAAATCATAATATCATGATTATTGACATAGCATTTGCTCTTAACAATGTTGAATTTGATGAATTCAAAGGATGTGCTAATACTCATGAAATGTGGACCAAACTAAAGGATATCTATGGAGGTGATGATAATGTTAAAAGAGCCAAGGTAGAAAGCTTGAGAGGTTAGTTTGATTAGATGAAAAATGAGAGAAGTTGAAAACATTGCAAAATATGTTGATAGTATCAAAGCCAGTATCAAAGCTATAAAAGCCTCTGGAGAAACAATTGATGATGTAACAGTAGTAAGCAAGGTACTCATAACCCTTCTTCCTATCTATGCAATCAGAGTGTCTACTATTCAAGAAATGAGATGTGATCCAAATAACAAGATAACTTTGGATGCACTAGTTGAAAGGTTAACAATATTTGAACTAAATAACTATGATAATTATATTCGCAGTTCTAGCAATCTTGAGCTTGCATTTGAAGCCAAGGTACCACTCAAGAAGAAAGCTAAAAAGTCTAAAAGAAAATAATTTGAAAGTGAAGAGGAAGATAGTTTTGATAGTGATCTTGAATCCATTGAAGCATTACTTGCAAGAAGGTATCCCAAAGGAAAAGGAAAGTATAAAGGTAAAATTCCTTTAATCTATTTCTCTTGTGAAGAAGTTGGACATATTTCTTTAAGATGTCCAAATAGAGAAGACAAGGACGAAAAGAAGCACAACAAGTTCAAAGGAAAGAAGGATTTTAAAAACTACAAGGAATACAAGGATAAAGGTAAAAAAAAAAAATTCATAGCTAAAGATTTAGATAGTAGTGAAGATGATGAAATGGTACATATTGTTGTAAAAGATGAATCTGATGTTGAAAGAGATAAAATGGAACTTATCTCTCATGTTAGAAAAAATAATACATGGATTATTGATAGTGGTTGCTTATATCATATGACTGGTGACAAAAAAAATTTTGAACACATGGAACATTATGATGGTGGTAGTGTGAGATTTGGAAACAATGAACCTTGTTGCATAAAGGGGAAAGAGTGTATCTCACTAACCAATGAACTTAGATGTGATAATACTTACTGGGTTGAAGGACTAAAGAATAATCTACTGAGTGTGGTATAGTTGAATACCATTGGATTCAAGGTAGAATTCATGAATGGGAAGGCCAAAATGTTGGATGGAAAAGGAAATATGGTTGGGTCTGGCAAACAAACAAAAGGTAACTTATTCTACCTAGATCTCAGTGAAACTTCATGTTTTATTGCTCAAGTGGAAGAAAGATAAAATGGCACAAAATATTATGTCATATAAACTTTGATAATATAATCAAGATAAGAAAGAAGAAAAGAGTAAGAGGCATTCCTAGTTTGAGGAAACTTAATACAGGTCTATGCAAAAATGGGCAAGTTGGTAAGAGGGGAAAGACAAGTTTCAGAAGCAAGGATTATCATTCAGAATAAGTCTTGGAGTTGGTTCAAATAGACTTATGTGGGCCTATTGGAATATAGAGTTATAGTAGATATAAGTATTTTATTCTATTTGTTGATGATTATTTAGAATGATGATTGTAATGTATTGAAAAGAAAAATTTGAAGCTTTTAAAAAATTTATGTGGTATCTAGCAAGAGTAGAGAAGAAAACTAGAAAGAAGATAAAATGTTTGAGATTAGAAAAAGGTAGTGAATTCATTACCAATAAATTCTACATTGAAAAAGGAATTAAGAGAAAATTATTAGTCCCTGGTACACCTCAGTAGAATGGTATAGATGAAAGAAGGAACATATCCATTATAGATTATGCAAGAACATTGATGATAGAAAAGAATTTTGCAATCAAATACTAGAAGGAAGCAATCAATATTGTAGTGCATACCTTGAATAGAGTATAGTTAAAGAAAGACTCAAATCAAACTCCTTATGAACTATGGTATGGCTACAAACCTAATGTAAGTTACTTGAAAGTATTTGGTAACAAATGTTATATCTTGAAGGAATTGAGGAAAAGTAAATTTGATGTAAAAGGTAATGAAGGTATATTCCTAGGATACTCCTACAGAAGTAAAGCATACAAATGTTTGAATGTATCCACTCATAAAATCATAGAAAGTGTACATGTAAGAATTGATGAGTTTATAGAAAAGTGTGAAGAAGAAAGCAACAAAGAACTTGAGGATTACAGAAGATTTGTTTATTATGAACTTGATACATTGCCAAATCTAATTGGAAGTTAGGAGGCCTCACCTCCTAAGTCCCTAAAATCTCCAAAAGCTACCGAGTTGCATCCAATATGATCTGAGCCATAGGCTGAAGGACCTAAGTTGTAGTCAAAAGCTACCAAGTTGTTGCCAGAGGAAATTGAGTCTGATGGACTTGAGTCACAAATAGTGGGACTTAAGCTTAATATAGAAGATCATGAAGAGGTCAATGGAAAAAACTCCAAATCCAGAGTACCTATTCTAGCAAGATATATCAAAATTCATCATGTACCTAATCAAATCATTGGAGACAAGTTAGATGGAATAATTAAAAGAAACAAATTGAAAGGTACATGTTTGCTTGTTGAATTTGAACCTAGAAATGTTAAAGATGCTTTGGATAATGAAAGTTGGATTGAAGCTATGAATGAAGAAATATAACAGATAGATTAAGATTTGGACACTTGTTTATAGAACCAATGATAAAAATGTAATTGGCATAAAATGGGTATTCAGAAATAAGTTGAATGAAGATGGAGAAGTTTCTAGAAAAAAAAGCAAGGTTAGTTTGTAAAGGTTATTCTCAAGAAGAAGGTATTGATTATGGTGAAACTTTTTCTCTTGTTGCAATATTAGAATGTGTTAGAATTTTACTAGCATATTCAGTGCATAGAGGATTTAAATTTTATCAAATGGATGTAAAATCTGCATGCTTGAATGGAACTCTTGATGAGGAAGTCTACGTAGAACAACTTGAAGGTTTTGTAGATCCTAGCAAAAGAGATATGGTATAAAAATTACATAAAGCATTGTATGGTCTCAAGAAAGGTCCCAAAGCTTGGTATGAAAGACTTCTTAACTACTTGATAAAGATTGGTTTTCAAAGAAAAAATGATAACATCAGTCTTTACATCAAAGAAGGACTAGACAAGAAGATTTTGTTGGCATAAATCTTTGTGGATGACACTTTATTTATAGGAAATGATGACTTGTGCAAGGAATTTTTAGAAGAGAAGAGTAAAGAATTTGAGATGTTTATGTTTAGAGAGATAAAATTCTTTGTTGGATTACAAATCCAGTAGAAGAAAGATGGTATCTACATTATTCAATCCAAATACATCAAGGAGATACTAAAGAAGTTTGGAATGGAAGATTGAAGACCAGTTGGAACACCTATGTCTACTAGACATAAGCTTTCCAAAAATTATGATTCCAAAGAAGTAAGTCAGACCACATATAGATTAATGATTGGAAAATTGCAATATGTAGTACACACAAGGCCTAATATTGCATTAGTAGTTGGTATGGTCGCAATATTCTTAGCAAATCCCAAAGAAAATCATGTGATAGAAATAAAAAGAATCATGAGGTATCTTAAATGTACTAAATAATATGGTTTATGGTACAAAAAAGGAGGCAATTTGGATTTGAAAGCATTCATAGATGTTGATTGGGTAGGAAGTGTTGATGATAGAAATAGCACCAGTGGTGGAACATTCTTTCTTGGTAGAAGACTAGTGTCTTGGATAAGCAAGAAGTAGAATTATATTTCTCATTCTACAATAGAGGAAGAATATGTTTCCCAATTTATTTCAGTGTTTACAGAGTTACAACATTTGCTAGTGTAAACTGAGTGCATGTGTGTTTGACAAGTTACAACAGAATACAATTTTACATAGAGTTTTGATTTACAGGGACATCTAAGGGATCTAGGATTTATTTTAGTGGTAAATGATTCAACCCTCCCCTCTTAGTTACTCCTCTTATATTTACAATAATTAACTTCATCATCTTCCTTTTGATTTTGATCCATTTTTTCCACCACCTTTACATGACTCTTGATAGTGGATTATGTATTTGGTTCTCCTTCGTTGGGATCTTTATCTAGAACTACTACAACTTCCTTACCCTTCTTCCCTTTTAGGCTTTGAGAGTGGGATATCCTCCCAAGTAATTGAGTTTGAACTTTAATTGTTTCCTTTGTATAACATTCAACTTCTTGTTCCAAAACTTGTTCACTTGTAGGGGAATAGGGTGCAAGCTTATTAGTATTAGGGGATGGTATCACTAAATTAGAACTTGCTAAGGGTATTTGTGGGAGATGCTATGTTTCTTTTAACTTTATCTTCCTTTTCATCTTCACCCAAGTTTTAGATCTATCAATTAAAGTGGTTGTTATAGTATGGAGATATTCCTCTTTTGACTTATCCCAATCCAACATAGGAATATGTAGAAACTCAACTTCTTATATGAACACAAGGTCTTAGACCTCTTCATTTTTTACTTCTTCAATTCTTGAAACTTTCAATGGGAGCTTGAACTCTAGAATCTTCTTGGTTGTGAACCAAGATCACATTAGCCTCCTAACTTCTAGATAATCCTCACAGTCTTCCCAATAATCCTCCACATGGGGTTCATGAATAATTGAAGAGCGCAATTGAAATTGAGAACTAGAAAATTTAGGTTGAGAAGAGTATGGTTGCAAATTCATGGTTTTTAGTTGTTCTTTAAGGGAAAGGGAATCTTGGATACTTTTGCAATGGTAACGACCTAGTTCAATAGGAAAAAGATAACCTGAACCCTTCACCTTATAGTTCTTATTAACTATAGCAATGTGGCGACATAACTTAATCAAGGCATATCTATCTAAACAACATCTAGGTAACTTCAAAGGTTTCCCTTAAAACCCTCCAACCCTCAAGCAGGTGAGTTTGAGGAACTTTATAAAATAGCTACCATAGATTTTAATTAGTAGCATGGATTCTTCAGATAACCTTTTATTTTCTTTTCCTTGTAATTCAAACACCAACCTACCTAGGAAAGTATCCTAAACCTCACGAAAATCGTTAGAATTTCTCTTTTTCTTCAATAGGGGATAGAAATCACAAATGACCATATTATCAACCCATATTTTATTGTGAAAAAAATCCATTTTTCACAACAAGAGAAAACATAGAAAATATAAGACAAAATATAAAACCTCAAAGTCCCATAGACTTGAGAAAGCTCTTCATGCAACCTATCTATGATGATTTTGACCCGGTCAATATATTTGTCTTTTTCTAGCACATCTTGGATGAGGAAATATATCCAATTTTCCCACAATAAGGTGTGTAGGTTTCCCTTCACCCTATTTAGTAAAATTATCACATCTCTAATTTCGAGAATCATGTCTTCTCAAGTAAGGGGCCTTGAAAGACAAGAGCCATCTTTCTTGAGTTTCAACAAGTAGTTTTTAGAAATAACACTATTATAATACCTAGACTTAATGGTGAATTAGAAATAGGATAGATTGATAATCCAATATTGGTATAACTCTTTGGGTGGAATTCTTAGGGCTCTCATGATGGTATCATAGTTCACATATACCAAAACTTCACTGTTAAAACTCAAAAAACATCTCTCAATTGCATCATATTTGTCTCTACATTCTAATTCCATATCAAGGAAGGGTACCATTTTAGGGAAGCCAACAACCTGGAAAAGAGAAATTTTAGATACATATTCAATAGTAGAATCTAGGCATGCATTCTAGAACATGCCCACTATCTTCAAAATTTCCTCATCCACAAGGGTTGTGTCTCCTAACTCTGGTAAAAATCTCATCAAAGGGGTAGGCTTCTTCTCCTTGGTCAATTTGGGATGTGAGGTGGCCAAGGGAAATAATTTTACATGCACAATGCTAGACAAGATACAGAAGGAAACCAAACAACTCTTTAAAGCAATGAAAAAAATATAAATAGAGAATGTCCAGGTTGAAGAGGCAAACTCATCACAAATTTTTGACATGGACACAATTCATTATTCTCCTTTGGTTCCAAATAGACACAACAGATTTACTAGTTTAGGAAATTTTGGATTTTACCAGGAAAGGTTTACACACTAAATGATTGGAGAAGTACTAATCTATCAGCATCTCTAACTCATTAATGAGTGCTTTTAAATTCCATGCATACCAGACTTTTATACTACCACCACCTTCACCAATCAATATTAATAGCATGTATTTTCATCATCTTTGGACAGATTAGATATCTCCACATTTCCATGTGTCTATAGGTGGGTGGCTCTTTAGCCCACTAACATTAAATCTATGGACCATAACAAACTTGGTTCATTATTCAAGTTTTCCCTATCAAAGAATATTAGGATAAAGTTCTCATGAAAACATGTAACAAACAAATTATGTAATTGAGTCTTGACCCATAGGTTCAAGGTTCAAACTCAAGGTTTTAACTGAATAAGGTAGATCTAAAGAAATTTTTTCTAACACTTAGTAAAGTAGTTCTGAATCTTTGAATTTTGAACTTTGAACAAGTAGGTTAAAGATTTAGGTTCCTTATTCAAGACTCTTCTTAGGAACTCAAGAAAAATAATAGGACCTTGTTTAAAACACAGCTAATAGATGGCTTTGACTAGGCATTGGACTTGTACGAGACTTCAAAGTACTTACAATCTTTGGTTTTGTAATACCAAAACTAGGCAAAGGACAAGATAGAGGAAAACTCAAAAATAATGAGACAATGACACTAAAGATGCTATGTACGTTATATAAAAGGGTCAAGAAAATATCTTACAACTAATACAACTTAAAATCTTGCCCATTGTAGGACAAGCACATCTGTGTTCCATCCTGGTATCTCAACTTAAAGGAGTTGGGGCCAAGCACCTGACTAATCTCAAAAAGAACCTTCTAAATTAACTAAAATTTTCCATGGGATCTTTGGGTTTCTCTTTTCTTGACCCAAAGAATTACTTTATCATTTTGTGTGAACCTCCTTAGCCTAGCCCTTTGATAAAAAATCTTCTTGAATCATGCTTGGTGGCTTGTGATGTGATCTACTATATTCTCCCTTTCTTCTTCAATATTTTCAAGTTAAAGGATTATTTTCTCAAGAAAACTTTGAAATTTCTCATCTTCTATAACTTTCTTAATCTTAGTTATGGCTAGTTCAAGGGGCAATAATAATTGAACTTCCACTCCATATACTAGCTCAAAAGGTGAAATTCCTATAGCTCTCTTTGGGGATGTTCTATCAACCCATAAAGCTTCAAAAATATTCTTATGTTATTCTCTAGTATTGTCACTAACCAACTTATTCATGATTGCAATGAGGTTTTTATTAGTGGATTTTGCTTGACTATTCCCTTGCGAAAAGTAGTCTAAATAGTGTGTAAGTTGGATACCATTATCATAACATAACAACTATAATTCATTCCAAGAAAATTTATGGGCATTATTGGGTACTACCTTGGTTGGTACCCGAGTTGAGCCAAAATGTTTTCCTTCATAAAATTACATGTTATTTCAGTGGTAGTCTTTTTAATTGGGATAGCTTCAACCCTCTTAGTGAAATAATCTATTGTTGTAAAAATATGAGTGTTCTCCACACTCAAAGGAGGGTTAAGAGGGCCTATAACATCCATACCCATTATTTAAATGGTTCTTTGATGACTATAGGTTTCAAAGGTAGCATTGCCAACTGATGTTTACCAAAAAACAACTTGTATTTATCACACTGACCTACATGCCTCATTGTTGAATGTTTATAATAACTTCTTCTACTAATCACTATCAACACTCTAAAGAAACATATTGTCTAGTCTTTTCTTATAAAAAAAAATCATCAAACATCATGTACTTAGTGAACTTAAATCATGGTGTTCTCTTCGATTTAACAATAAGGTGGTTAAGATATTCACCATAAGTGAGGCAATAAGAAATGTTTGATAACTAGTTTTCCTTTAACCCAACCATCAGTATCAAGGGACCCTTTTCCTTAGTGTTTTCATGATTTTAGGCTATTAACTTATACAAACCCTAACCTTCACTAGTTTGGTCAACTTGATCTCCATATCAAACTCTTGCACTTTAGATACCCAAGTCACTATGTTATTTATTTCTACATCTTGTTGCATAAGGATGCTTTTAATTACATCATTAGGAACAAAGACCATAGAATGGGAGTGAAACATGTAATAATGAAAATGTTTTATTTCTTTCACTACTGAGAAAGCCTATTTCTCTAAGACACAATATCTCAAATCATGATTCCTCAGGGGCATTCTTATGAAAGAGATAGGGATTTCTTCACCTTAGTTAATTTTCTAAAGTAAGATGACTAGCATAATGTGCTCACTTGCATAATAGTGTATTATGAAATCTCATTTATAATCTAGATGAGTGAGGACCAATTATTTAGAAATATCAATCTTTACTTCTTCAAAATACTTCATGGCTTCATCACTCCACTTAAAATTGTTCCTCTCACTAAGCATCCAATGCTACTAGTCCTTTTGTGATTATATTACCTCTTAATTGGATGACTCTATTTTTTTATTCACCTATGGATTTAGGATAGAAATCACAACATTCTAAACTTGAACCTTCAAAGAGAATATCACCAAACTATTCAATTCCTTACAAGAAAGAGATTATGTGTGTGTCATAATTGAACACTTGCCAAGGATCAGAGTTGTTTGGCACACTAGGGAAATCAATCAACTCTATGGTATACAAATCCTTTTAAAATTAAGGATGTGGGATCATTAAAGATGTTGATCCCACCAACACATTAGCTCTAGTATTAAATTCCCAAGGTACTACTTCAATGAAGAAGGCATCCAATCCTTCCAATTCATCCAAGAATTTATTTTTTTAATGCTTCAATCTATTATTTTTCATGGAAAAAAAATCCTTCGCTTGTTTGACCATGAGTTCAGAATCCACACAGGCCTTTAGGAGTTTCACTCCTCTCCTTTTGGCTTCCTCAATTCCTAGCACAATTATTCATAGTCTCAAATGTCATCTTGAAAGTGCAATGAATTATCTTTCTTGAAGGTGGTATCAACACAATCCCAACTCTAGATCCAACTAAAAAGTAGCTACCATCAAACTTGAGCTTCCATATTCCTTCCTCATCTTTTTCACCTACACTTGCTACATCTTCTTTAGGTAAAATAACATAGTTAGCAAACTCAGTTCATTGTATAAAATGTGAGACCTAGGGTCTTTAAAGGCAAAAACTGTATATCTTGACTTTGTCTCAGGGTGTAAGATTATTTTCTTATTACCAATAAGGATGGTAGCTTGAGATCAATCCAATTTGATTTCTCGTCCTAGATCCTTACAAAATGTCTTAATTGAAAGCATTCCATAACTAGCTAGAATGTCTACTACTAGGATGGTTAACTTAACTCTCTTGCTTGGAAACTCAACTAGGGAGACTTGGACATCTTTAATCGGATTGATCAAGAGGACTTGTTTCAAATCCATGGAATAACACTTGCCAAGGGTCTTCATCATTGGTAAGTTTAAGGATTTGGTGACAGAAGATGGCATGGTTTTATCAGAGGCTCCACAATCTATAATGTAATTACTCAATTTATTGTCATGAATAAAAAAGGAGATATAAAAGGGGTTCATTTTTTATCATAGGGAAATTCTTTGAAATCTTAATGTTTGTAGATACATCTTAAACCAATGGAGTTATTTTTCCGTCAACGAGAGGTTCAAGGGATGACACAAAATTCATCTATTGGGCCATGTCTTGAGAGGTGTAACCTCTTACATATTTAATTAATCTATCCAGTTCACCAGAATTTGATCTTAAATAATTAGTATAAGAGATCTATATATTTGTGGAAATATATAATTCAATGATATCAAAGGAAGGTTCGGGACCAGACCACTTCAATATCTTTACTTTTGGTATTGGACCCCTTTGAACTTTGTAATCAACAGGTTGGTTTATCAATTTTTTTCCTTTGACATGATAGGTGGATGAAGAAGAATAAGCTAGAGGCTTAGCCCCATATTGTTTCCTTGTAAGCATAGAGTATATCATCACCATGTTTGAAATCAGACTCATATTTGAGGTAGTTGTTGACAGAATTGTCAGGTCCTCCTATGGTTCCTTCTTCAACTGGGACTTCTTCTATGGTTTCTTTATTCATCTCAATTTCTCTATACCTTACCATCTCCAGATAGGAAGCATCATCATGATCATTCATTAAATAGAAAGTTCACATATTCCCCTTACTAGAAAATGGCCCTTTGATCATGAACTTTTGTGAACTAGACAACATGTGTGGTTGTTTACCAAAGGTTCCTCCTCCTTGATTGGGAAATTTTCTCAAGATGTCCTAGAATGATGTTGCATTCTTTAGTAATTTCCTTTTGACCTTTATCATATCATTAATTGACCTTTGAACTAGAGACTATATCCAACCTGTGGTCAAGGTTTATGAATTAGGTGTTTGTACTTATCTCCATTTTACTGTGGATATTTGATCATCTTCTAACTCAATAGCTAGTCTCAAGGCCATGTCAACATCTACTACCTTGTCATACCTCAGGTGAAAAACAATGTCATGTGACATGAGGTTGACAAAGAAAACTTTTCTATTTTTCAACATTTGGTCTCTTTGTAGTGGGTATTTTATGTAATATCTTGTTGAATTTTTCCACAAACTCACACATGGGATCTTGAACTTCCTTCTTGAATTGTGTGAATTGTAATAAGAGAGTATGTTCATTATAAACTACTTTGAACCTTTCTTCAAAATAATTTCTCACAGAGGCCCAATCAGTGATTGCTCCATTAGGCAGATGTTGGAACCAATCTGTGACTACTTCAACTAGAGTTTGCACAAATAAACTAACTGCCACATTTTTATTAGGAACAACAAGAACCCCACATGGAGTGTTAAAAGAATTCAAATGCCCATCTATTGATTTATTCTCATAACCACTAAACTTAGTAAGAATTTCTCTTTCTCCTTTTTGGGGAGGGTCTAGATTAGGTCTTAAATCTAAGGGACCATATTGGGTAATAGGAAGTGAAGAGGTTTGAACATTGAAATGATAGAAGACTATAGTTTTAGGTATTATTAAAGCTTATAGACTAGAAGTCATAGGTGAAGCTTTAAGGGGTGAAGATGATCTACTTGTGGATTTGATGATTTTCTTCTTCCTATGTATATGATTAGGGGAATTTAAAGTTTTGTAGTCATCATCAACAAGTCCCTTGAGCTTATCACTCTGGGTATACTTTTTATCAACTAGTTTCCTTCAATTAGGGTTTTTGGGATCAAGCTAATGAGTCAGACCAAGGGCATTCATTGTTGGTTGTTGGGATAATTTTTTTATTGCTGCTACTTCTTATGCAATAGGAAATCCCCTAATGAGTTTTCTCCACTCTTCTTCTCCTTCCAAAACTTGAATCACCTACATGTATTGTGCATAACCCATTGTAGAGCTCTAAGCCAAGGCATTTAAGTTAGAGATAATGCCTTCTTGAGTATTATCAAACCTTAAGTCTGGTTGAAGAATAGGAAAAATATCTTGGTGTAGCAAGACCATTCTATATCATATCTAGTTCACTTGATGACTTGGACACATTGAAAAGTTTCCCTAGTAGAGTTGCAAAAAACTATTAGCATACAAATTGTCCCTCTTTAAAATGCTACCTAATTCTTGACTCTATTACTGGATACAGAGGAAAACAAAAAATACTAACAAATGAGTTCTTTGAGTAATGAACTCTTTGTATTCACATGTACAGATCCCCAACTTCAAAGGAAAAGAAATATAAATCTTATTGTAAAATAATTATTTCAACAATTACTTTTTACCAAAAAGTGTAGGGTAAAACATTCAATTCACAATGATGAAAAGAATGTGCAAATTGAAAAGTAATTCAAAATTTACAAGAATTATTAGCCACTTGACTGCATATTATTATGAAACTATTTTAAACAAACTCGACCAAAATGGAGGCTACTATGTTATTTGGATTCAAGATCAATACACAATGCAAAGAAAATCTAATTGCACATACATTCACTTCCATACCAAAATACAAGTATGTTTCTTAAAAATCACAAGATTACTAGCCAAACTTATATGTCAAAACCACACGATTTCATAAATTATTGCATTTAACATATATGTATCACAAATCCAATAATTAGATATATGAATATGAAAGTATTAGTAACTAGAGTGTTGACCCTCTTAGAATCTCAAAAACAAACTTATATAGCTACGCAGGGCTTCAAGATTTAGTTTTTAAAAACTAATTCCCACAAGTAGTTAGAAGCTAACTTCTTAAGAAGATTATTTTTAAAACCAATTAAAAAGAAAATATGCTAAGGAATTAGCCCCTGTATCCTATCTAATAAAATGCCAACTATTACAATGGGATTTTCCATCTTCTCCTAATTCTTAGGAAGTCCACCACCGATGTCCTTCCACTTCTTATATGTAGTAGTGAATCCAACTAACTCCTTTTATAGGGTTACTCCAATCAACTCTAGACTTAGCTTCTAGATGTACCCAATCCTATGGATATGGTCCACTTCTTCTGATGTACTTCCAAATGATCCCTACATAAAATCATCATAGATTTTGCATGAGTGATGGTGGAAAAATCCTTTACTGAGAACTCCTGAATCTCTTTCATCATCTTAATTATGTCCTGAAAGGATGCTAATACTTGATGATTTCCCTTGTCTAGTTTATCTTCATTTTCCATGATCCTTACATCGATGCACTTGATCTCATTATCTAGGATTTGTTTGAGATATTCCATCACCCTTAGCAACTCCAAAATTTCTTCTAGGCCTTTATCAATGGTCATATTTCTCCACTCTAGATTAGCTCTCGCAATAAATAGGAAATCAACATCTATAGAAACATCTAACACATCTATAAAGAACTTGGCAAGAACATAAGTCTAAAACTCTATGGTTGGATGATGTATTGATCCCACTTCACTCTCTCTTTTCCCATGCATTCAATTCAGATTCTAGCTCTATTACCATCTTAGTTGCTCATGTCTTAGTCTCAGTGAATTCAAAGATATAACTTATCTCATTGTTCAATATAGTATGCACCCGATCATTGAAACATTCTATGACTCATAAATCCCTCTTAACATATTTAATGAGTTTTTATTAGTGAGAGAAGTGACATCTATTACCAAGGAACTACGTGGAATAGCTAATGCATCAAGGTTTTGGAGGACGTAGATATATTCTGCCATTAACTGTATGGTTTTCTTCATGTCATTTTTTTCTTTTGAATCCTTCCAAATTGTATGCTTAATCTTCTTATTATTAGAATTGACTATCTTCATGTCTACAACTATGGTCATCATAGTAAGATTAGATCTTTCTACCATGAAGTCTTGTGGCTACAATTCTTCCTAACCTTTGCGATTGGTGGGTTTGAAAATGTCTTCTATCCAATGCCCTATTTTATCATCTACATCTAACATAGCTTCAAATTTTGGCTTCTCAATTTTGGGGGTTCTCCCAAGATATTTTCCTATCATATCTTGCACTAGAAGTGTGACTGACACTATGATTCTCTTCTTACTAACTAAAATATCAAACCAATTGGGAGTGGAAACATTACCCTAAACTTGAGATATTTGAGGTCCTACAGGTGTCCCAATAGCTAGGGAACTCATATTAGTGGTATTAACTCCATCATTTTCCTTTTGATTCCGATCCATTTGGTACATCACCTTCACAGGACTTTCAATAGTGGATTCTATATTTGGTCTCCTTGACAGGGCTCTTTGTCTAGAATTACTACAACTTCCTTACCTTTCTTCCATTTATAGTTCTGAGAGTGAGTTATCCTCCTAGGTCCCTAAGTTTAAACTTGAACTAATTCCTTCGTATGGGGTTCAACTTCTTGTTCCAAAACCTATTCACATGCAGGGGAATAGGGTGCAACCTTGTCAATATTAGGGGGTGATATCGCTGAACTAGAACTAGCTGAGGTCATTTTTGGGGATGCTCTATTTCTTTTAGCTTTAGCTTCACATTCATCTTTAGCCGAGCTTTACAACTATCAATTACAGCTATTGTTCTAGCATGGAGAACTTCCTCTTCTAGCTTATCCCAATCCAAGCTAGGCATAGGTAGAAGTTCAACTTGTTCTACGAACATAGGGCCTAAGACCTTTTCATTGTTTCATTTCTTCAATTCCTAAAACTTTCAGTGGGAGCTTGAACTTTAGAATCTACATGATTATGAACTAGGAGCTTGAACTCTAGAATCTTCATAGTCCACCCAATAATCCTCCACATGGGGTCCATGAATTATTGAAGAGGGCAATT
Organism: Cupressus sempervirens; assembly: GCA_028749045.1. Classification (NCBI taxonomy): domain Eukaryota; kingdom Viridiplantae; phylum Streptophyta; class Pinopsida; order Cupressales; family Cupressaceae; genus Cupressus; species Cupressus sempervirens. The sequence goes on from CM053786.1 coordinate 743,652,419, forward strand.
CAAATTGAGAACTAGAAAAGTTCTTGCTATCAAAATTAGGTCAAGAAGAGTATGATTGCAAATTCATTGTTTTAGTTCTTCTTTAAGGTTGAGGGAATCATGGATTATTTTTCAATAGTAATAACCTAGTTCGATAGGAAAAGCATACCCTGAACCCATCCTAACTTTGCAATTCTTATCAACTTCAGTGACCTGGCAACATACCTCAATCAAGGCGTATCTATCTAAACAATATCTAGGAAAATTCAAAGCCTTCCCTTGAAACCCTCAAATACATGAATTTGGAGAGTTTTATAAAATAACTACCATAAATTTTAATCAGTAGCATGGCTTCTTTAAACAACCTTTTCTTTTCTTTTTGTTGTAATTCAAACACCTATCTACCTAGGAAAGTATCCTAAACCTTGTAGAAATTTTTAGAATTTCTCTTTTTTTGAAATAGGGGATAGAAATAATAAATGGACATATTATCAATCCATATTTCATATGGAAAACCTTCCCATTTTTTCAAGAAGCCAAAACATAGAAAATATAAGACAATATATAAAACCTTGAAGTCCTAGAGACTTGAGAAAGCTCTTTATGCAGCATGTTTGCGATGATTTTGGCCCAGTCAATAATTTTTTCTTTTTCCAGCATGTCTTGGATGAGGAAATACAACCAATTTTCCCACAAGAATGTGTATGGGTTTCCCTTCACCCATTTCAGCAGAATGGTCACATCTCCAATTTCTGGTATCATGTGTTCTTGGGTAAGTGGCCTCAACAAATGAGATCCTCCTTTCTCAAGTTTCAACAACCAATTTTTAGTGATAAAACTATTATAATCCCTAGATTTAATGGTGAATTGGAATTATGATAGATTGATAATTCAATCTTGGTACACTTCTTTGGGTGGAATTCTTTGGACTCCCATGACAGTAAAATGGTTCACATATACCAGAACTTTGTCATTAAAAATATGAATACACCTCTTGGTTGCATCATATTTGTCTCTACATTCTAACACCAGCTCAAGGAAGGGTATCATTTTAAGAAAGTTGACAACTTGGATAAGACCACTTTCAAATACACATTAGACTATGGAATCTAGGTGCACATTTTTGAACCTACCCACTACCTTCTCAATTTCCTCATCCATAAGAGTTTTGTCTCCTAAGTCTGGTAAAAAGATCATCAGAGTGGTAGGATTCTTATCTTTGGGCAATTTAGGATGTGAGATGACCATGGGAAATATATTTATACCCACAATGTTAGACAAGATGCAGAAAGAAACCACACAACCCTTTAAAATTATGAAAAGAAACAAAGAAGAGAATGTAGGTGGAAAAGAAAAACTCACCATGAATTTCTAATGTGGACACAATTTTCTATTCTCCTTTGGTTCTAGGAAGACACACCATATTTACTAGTTTAGGAAATTTTGGCTTTTCCCAGGAAAAGGGTTTTTATGGTGAAACATACCTAGAGGATGGGCATTCTAAATGATCAAGGAAATTTTTGATCTATCAAGATTTCTTACTCAATTAATGAGTGCTTTTAACTTCCACGTACCAAAATTTTACACCGCCACCATATTCACCAATCAGTATTAGTTTTATGTCTTTCCATTATCTTCAAAAATATTGGATATCTCTATATTGCCATGTATCTATAGGTAGGTGGCTCTTATGCCCATGAACTTTGAATCTATGAACCATAACAAAATCGGTCCATGATTTAAGTCCAACCCATCACAAAATGTTAGAATAAAGTTCTTATCAAAATATACAACAAAAAACTTAAGTAACAAACTCTTAACACATAGACCTTGAACTTGAACTAACCTAAAATAATTCAAGGTTCAAGTTTGATAGAGCATTGAAACCCATTACAAAACACAAATCTTCTTGGAAGGTGTAAAAACATAAAATGGTGAATTGATAAAATTTAAAATTTGAACCAATATAGGTTTAAGGTTCAAATTCAAGGTTTCAACTCAATAAAGGCAGATTTAAAGAAATTTTTTCCAATAGTTAGTAAAGGAGTTCTAAATCTTTGAACTTTAAAATTTGAACTTTGAACCGATAGGTTCAATGTTCAAGGTTCATATTCCTTACTCAAGACCCTTCTGAAGAACTTAAGAAAAATAATAAGACCAAATTAAAAATATGGCTAACAAAGACATTTGAGCATTTTCAAACATTCAAGCAAGGAAATTTCTATCTAGCATTGAAGAATCATTTGTGGGCATTTCCTCTTCAATATCTTGCTTATTTTTGGTCATCAAGGGAGGAGATCTACATTGAAGCATTCATTATCTTCTATATTAATGTGCACTTACATCCATGACACTACGATGGGATTATGGTAGATTTTTTGGGAATTGTGGAGATACCCTACTTTCTTGATTCAAGATCTACAACACATTTACATACAAAATCCTTATTGAAAAGGGTTTTAAGAAAGGTCAATCATAAAACCTATCTTGTTTTCATTCATTTATATTTATGTTTATTATTTATGATCAATTACTTAACCTAGGGCTTGACAAAAGAAATCCCTCATCCAACCCAACCACATTAAACCTTCTTTTCTATATATGGAAACATGAGATCAATTTGTAGCTTATAGATCTAGAACCTACTCTGTGAGATCTTTCTAGAGAATTTGGTTGTAGCTTCGTCAAACTACTTCAACCATTTTGTAAGATGACCTTCCACTAGGTAAAATTAGTCCTTTTTGCCTTATTGTTGAATGATTTCTAGTTTTTTTTTCTTTTATCATTTTATTCTGCGATCAATGGTTAGATATTCAAAAAAATGGTTAGATCTGTGACTATGGGAGCCAAAATACATCTTCCTCTACACATTTCAAGGTGATTCTTTATATTTTATTTCCTTTCATATCTTTATCCTAGATCTATATCTTAGTTGGGATATTGTATACAAATAAAAACTAGATTTAAATTATTTAAGCAATTGGTTGAATTTTATATAGAAATTATCTTGTAAGGGTCAAAGAGTGCATTTCCTTGTATTGCATTCCCCTTTATAGTTTGAATATAGTATTGGAGCCCTTCTTCCTTTTGGTCCTAGCTAATCTTATTTTAACTATAAGAGGAATCATATTTGGGAATTGACATCTTTCCCTCACATGCATATATTAATGGCTTAGTGACCTAGATAAGTGGAGACCTACAACCCTATTAAAATGTCTCCCTTTTCCCCCTAAAAAAGAGGTGTTGATAAGTATAAAGCAATGTTGGTTGTAAAAGGATACTATCAAATTAGGGGTTTTGATTATGGTGAAATACTTTATCCTATTGCAAAAATGAAATCCATTAGATTTTTCTTTCTATTACGTATGATTAAGATTTAAAGGTTGATGAAATGGATGTGAAAATAGGTTTCCTTCATGGTGATTTGGAGGAGAATATTCACATGACACAGTCAAAGCATTACATGGTAAAAGATCAAAGTAACTTGGTTTGTAGATTGAATAAATTTTTATTTGGCCTCAAATATAGTATTAGGATGTCATATCAAATATTTGATACATATACATTGATTTTAGGATTTGAGCATCCCAAACCATATCATTATGTGTATTATAAATTTCATAATGGTCATTTCCTATACATTTCTTTATATATTGATGACATGTTATTCATTGGTAAAGGGAAATGTATTATTGTTGAACTTAAATCTCAATTGTTAAATCCTAAGTTTGAAATAAAAAATCATGGTCATGCTATAAACATGCTTGGGATAGATAGTAGAAGAGATTTAATGAAAAATATATATATGGTTGGGCTAGAGTAAGTATGTGGGCTTGATTCTATAGAGGCTGAAAATGAAATATCATAAACCATTATGTGTTACTTTGATATTTGGAATAAGTTGTCTATTTTAGATTATCCTATATTCCCATTATAGATGGAAGACATTAGAAAATTACCTAACTAGAGTGTATATAGAATTTTTATGTATACTATAGTCTAAACTAGACAAGATATTATCCAACCAATAGTAGTTCTTTACAGATATATATGTCTAATCCTAGAAGAGTTCATTGGGATGTAGATAATACACCATCCATTTTTTATAGCCCAATATAAAGCCTATCACCACCCATAGAGAGAAAATATGAAAATCCATGTTAAATAAGAGGATTTGAGGGTTATTCAAATGAAAAATACAAATAAAATAGATACTTAATGAGAAAACGATAGGAATACTAGACACAAAATTCTATAATAAAGTAAAGTAAGGAGTTGCATTATTATAGAAAGAAATGTTGCTATTCATCTATCTCTTCAAAGGGACCTCTAACATGTGCAAACCATCCATCATCTATCTGGAATGATGGATTTTCATGTTATTACACTAGTTTTCATATCTAAAAATTTTATAAGATGATAGGAATAACTATTATCCCAATTCCTCATTTGCACTCGCCCATCATGTGATGATAGCATAAAGACTCAAAATTCAAATTTACAAAAGAGAAATCTTTTAAACTAAACCCTTATGGCATGTGAAACTACAATCTATAAGATAATGGTTGTGAATTTAAATCTCATTAATAACAAGATCATTTATTCTTTCCTCCCTTAAGAGGTTCCTTATGTTTTCTGGAAGTGGATCTACTTTTCTTCAACATTGTAAGTCATTATTTCATAGCCAAAGAGTTTTCAAAGAATCAGCCACAAAGTTACCCTCTCTAAAGTTATGTCTTAAGATTAAAGTCATTTGGGCTTGTGAGAAATCTTATAATATCAACAATGATGTTTTACTCTTTCCAACCTATAGAATTCATCCCCTAAGTTACATCAATGATGAGTTTTGAATCCCTATCAATCTCAATATTTATGTTTCCAATTGAGAGGGAAATTTTAAGACCCCAAAGCAGATTCATACCTTTATCTTGATCAATAGAGTGTTCCTTTAACAGTCTAGAGAAGATAACAATTAATTCATTGTGATTATATCTTCTAATCTCACCCTTAGCCTGTATGCCTTCCCTTGTAGCACCATAAAAAAAATATTTTTCTCCAACATGAGTGGGGGCTTCCCATGAGGTATTTTCCTTGACAACATTTTTAGAGTTATCATATTTATAAAACTTTAAAGGAAGACTCCATCTTTCTACAATTTACCTATCCTTAGATAATGGTGGGTAACTAGAGAATTTTTCATTTAGTAGCTGAAATATTATCCATAATAATCTTACTACAAGAGAGGAAAACATCAGCAATAGTACTAGTAGTGTCCCTACAAATCATGGTTTTGTTTCCTTCTAGATGTTCAAGTTACATAGATGGTGGGATTTTTTTCCAAAGTTGTTTGTGAGGGGTTGGTCTGAGGGGTATTCTGTTTGATAATAAATTTTTGAACATTCCTCTCAAATATTCATTGTAAACTAAATTTTAGGAAGCCCTTGCTCCAAAAAATGTAGAAAGCTAACAATGGATGAATAGGTGTTGGATAGTCTCCATAGATCTCTTATACATAACACATTTTTTGGGGATTGTAAAACATCTCTTCATTAAGTCATCTTGAGTTAGAATTTTCCCATGTAGAATAATCCACTAGAATAAATTAGCCATTGGTAATAATTATGGGTTCTAGTAATTTCTTTAATAATTAGGATCATCTAACAACTCCAACAATAAGTGTTAAGCTAATTTGATAGTAAAAGCCCTAAATTGGGTTTTGATCTAGACAAAGATATATTCTCTTGTGAAGACAAGGATTTAACTCATGATTTGGGTGAGGTTATAGATCTCCATCTTTAGTATCCATCTCTAACCTATCCCTAAAATAATGGGACACACTTTTCTATTTCTCCTCTCAAATAATATAATCTACAACATAAATTGCCAAGGACTCCTTGGGTCATCTCATCAAAGGCTTAAACCTTTCATCTCTAAGACATTTATCATCAATCTAGTTATCTTCCCAAAATCTAATCCATCTTTCATTCCCTAGTTTCTATTTTAGTCCTTCTCTCATAAGGATCCTACCCTATAATATATTATTCAAGATTTTATAATTCATAAAAAGATCCCTAGAATCAAGGGATCTATGTAAATACATGTGATCAAGTTACTTTTCCTCCATAATTATACTCCAATTGAAAGTATTGACTGCTAGGTTCTAACTAACTTTAGTGATAAGAGCTTTATCTAAATTGGTTAATGAATACTAAGACCTCTCAAGGATTTAGGAAGGAATATTATATCCCAACTAACCAACTCTGTTCTCTTCTTATCTTCAACACAAGTACAACATAAGTTTCTTTAGATTTTCTCAAGTTTATTATCCATAGTTCCAAATAGCATGAAAAGGGAGAGGAAGTAAACAAGGATACCTTGGAGCGAGGTAGAAAGAATTTTTAAATTTCTAGCACTACTTAGAATCTTTCCTTTCCATCCAAAAAGATTCCTCTACATTTTGTCAAAAATATTATTCCAAAAGGTAGGGATAGTATCCTTGATAATAAGAGGGAGACCTAGGTAGGGATAATATCCTCGATAATAAGAGGGAGACCCAGGTAGGTTCTTAGGGGACTAGTGGTCCAACAACCTTGAATATTAATAATGGTAGTCTAGAGATCAACTTTTGTATTGAAGAAAAGAATATAGTTTTTATTATAGTTAATATATTGACATAAAGCTCTAGAATAGACCGTAATAAAATACTTTCATTCCCTCATCTCAACCATTGAGGATTTTCCAAAGCAAAATGTGGAATCCATAAATTATAGGAGAACATAGGGGGAATGTAGAGGCAAGTTTGATACCATAAATTTTACCAATGCTAACCAAATTTATAATATTATTGCCAAGAACCTTCATAACCATGATAAATAGGTAGGGAGATAAAGGATATCCTTGTCTTATGCCTTTTTTAAGCTAGAACAACCACCATGAGAATCTATTTACTAGAACTGAGAAATGTTATCCAAAGATACACAGTAACATTCACATATTATTAAAATCATTTTTAGAAATACGAACATTTTGCAACATTTTAAACAATTCATCAAACTAGGGCTTATTTTTCCTCTTGCAAACTATTAATAAATTTGAAAATTTACATAATAAAGCCAATTCCTTCAGTGCGATTGAAGAATAGTGAGCTAAAAATATTTTCTAAATTTTAGAGATTTTTTTTTTTCTAATTGTCAATAATAATTGGATAAATTGTCCAAATTTTGTCTAGGTTTAAAGATGTTACTAATAGAGTGTCAATCTATAAATTTGCAAGGTAAATGAATATCAAAATTTGGAGAATTTTCATATTTTTCTTTGGTCTACAATAAAAGGGTGTTAACTAAGTGTTTGACTAGAATTGTTGGATATAATCCATCCATTCTAAGGGCTCTATATCATCAGGTTCAAAATAGATATTTTGTTTCATTATTCAAACTAATTTCTTATTGTCTCTTGACAAGTCATTACTAATACACAGCAATGAAACAGAAGTTTGTATTTGATGTCTTTGTGAAAGGATGGTGTTGACATTTTTGTAGGTATATGCATGGAAATGAATTTCTACCTTAACATGTTGTGCTTTTATCAACTACAATTATGATCGGTCACATATTGGAATGTCGACAATTTATATAAAGCAAGGTGAGAGAAATTTATTGGAGTCTAATTTTTTATTAGCCTTTGGAACATATTCTCCTAATTCTATTGTGATATTGTTGATACAATTATAAGTGATTGTACGATATCATGTTTGATAAGATACTTGGAAGTATGAATACTCATTGAAAGGACCTAGTTATCTAGGATTAAATTTCCTCTTGAAAAATTCTTTAAGTGGGTGATGTTGAAAAATTAGAAGAGTGATGACATCTTGCCTAAGGGGATGGTATGGCTCTTAAAGAGAAATTGTGGTAAGTTTATGTGGGTAAGATAGGTTGAGGAGAGACATTGTGAATAGGCCAAAAGATTATGTAGTGGGAAAGAAGGGAAAAACCTAGTTGATGCAAGAGGATTGAATACTTCATTCCAACATAGAGGAGGCTTAGGATGCATGAAATATATTGGGATTCAAAAAAATATAAGAACGAATACAAAATATAAAGAAATAAGAAAAGAGAAGAAAGAAGAAAATGAGAAGAGGAAGAAGATAGACGATATATAAGGAGGTTAGAGAAGATAAAATAAGAATTGAAACAAGGCATAGAAAACTTGAAAAAGTGAACATGTCAATCGTGCTACTTAAAAATTAAATTAACGATAAAATGGCCCATAAAGAAGATCATCCAAAAGAGGAAAAGGAAACTAAGATAAAAGTAATAAAGGAAGAAGAATTTATTGAATCTAATGAGCAAGTTGATCCAGTTGAAGGATCCATGAAGATTGACATCATTGATAAAGTTTATAGTGGTAGGGTTCAAATATTTGAAGAAATCAATATTTTCTATGAGAAAATAGTAAAAAGTGATCATATTTATGATGAGAGTGGTGATAAAAGGGAGGATTTACCAAGAATATTTGAGGAGAAAGATGCAAATTTTGTGGTTGATTTTGATACAAATCAGCTTGTTGTCATTATGTCCATTCCAATGCATGTGATAAAGACATCAAATTGGAAAGGGAATAACTATGTCCTTAATAAGTCCATCTTCTTAAGAAATAGCATTGAGAGACCAAAAGCGAAGATGAAGAGAATAGTTTTACAACCCCATTTCCAAGGGACTCGGAATTCTTTTGAGGAGAATGGTATAGTGCATAAGCACTTATCCATTGGATTTTTGTAAATAATTTGATACTCTAATTTGTCTTTAAACTTTTTTCAAGGTTATTTAAGGTCTTAAAGACCATTTGTGATTGATTCAAATCACTTTGCAAGGAAATTGAAGTCATTAAATTCAAAGTGATCTATAAGGTCCTAATAATTTCAAACATGATCAAATCACTCAAATGTATCAGGATACAGTGGAATTAAATTATTTTTAAAGTCATTGTTATCATGTTTGAACAGTTTTGAGTAATTTGAATAATAATTATAAAAGTTGTTCAAAAGTTGTCAAAATTTGCATGATAACTTTTGCAACCTAATGATAACTTTTTAAAAGGTTGTTAAAAGTTGTTCATTGGTAGTTGTAGTTTGGTTGAGTGGTTTAATATGTTTCAAAATTGTACAAATTTGGTTATCAATGTCAAATTTTTAGGGAGAATGAGTTTGAAGAAGCATTGATAATGGCAAAAAACATAGTTTGAAGAAAAATATTTTTTTCCTAAATAATTTCTCCTATAAAATTATCTAATATTTTGATTCGTACAATATCATATGGGATGATAGAGAATTGAAAATAATATTTTGGAAATATTAATGAATAAAATTTTATTTGGTTTTGATTTGCTCCAATTTCATAAAGTTTAGCAAAATTTATTGTCTTTTGTGAATGGAGATTTGAATTTTCCCTACAGTTAGCAAACTTGGGAGAAAATGAGTAAGTATTATTTGAACCATTGAATATTTTTTAAAATTTATAAAATATTTTTATCTCATTGTTCTTGGATCTTACCAAGGTGATTAGCTTTATTGTGTAAATTGTGTAAATTATTAATATATATTTGCAAGTGATAGAACTTGCCTTAGTTTGATGAATTGTTTAAATTGTTGCAAAATATCTACAAATATTTGAATGGTTACAATAAGCTATGAACGTGAATTCCTACCTCTACATAAAAATTAAAAAAATTCAACACATTATCTTATAGTTCTTTTTAAAATCTCATTAAATTAAAGGTTAAGAAGAACCCTGTGCAAAAAAAGTCAATTTAGTTTTGTAGAAGTTGTCAATCCAACTTCATGAACCCAAGATCACCTACATGCAAAGATAACCAATCATGGGAAGTAACAAAATAAAAATTCTAGGGTTTGGTCTCTAAAAATATGAAAGATTATATTATCAAATAAAATGAATTAATAAAATATACAATTCAATCAATCCTTGAATAAGAGACTGGGTAACCTAAAATAAGAATCCCTAAAAATCAATCAATTAATAATTTATTAAATGTCACTAATGCATAAAGCGATATTTTAAGAGAGAATTAAATTTAACTTAATCATCAAGTCAAGGTGGCTTAATAATTAAGTTATTGTTGTATTCTAACACTCCCTTAAGTTGAGTAACAATGCATGCAAAAGTAAAGGAAACTATAATGCTAAAACCAAACTTGGGTTTTGACAAGATGACCTAATGAGGTGTTCAATCACAATCAAATCTTTATAAAATGGAGAAATAAACAAAACCTTATGGGAAAACCTATACTCCAAAAAGAGATGGATAGATTGTTGAAATACAAATGAAAATTTACATAAGCCTCCAAACTAGAGAATGCCCCAGAAAATAAGAACAAAATAATTATCATGAAGAACACCATTGAAGCATGAAGAAGTGTAAACATCATCAAAAAGTAACTATTGAAATGAAGAAACTCCACCGAAATAAGATGCGACTAGCTAGAGAAAGCTATGATCTTAATGAGTTCCCTTAGATGATGCTACTTGAATAAGGAGGAAAAAAAAGGAAAACAAAAAAATTCCAAGATATAGATGGCATAAAATACAAAAACCTAAATATTTGATCAACAAAACATAGAAGTGTTAGCTTAAAGAATAAATTTGACAACTGAGTGTCAATACACTTAACCAAGATCAAGAGTAAGTGTCGAGTAAGATAAAGTTCTGAGCTATAACAAGTGTCGAGTGTAACAAGTGCTGAGTGTAACAGATGCCGAGTGTTAACAAGTGCCAAGTGTAACAGATGTCGAGTGTTAACAAGTGCCGAGTGTAATAGATGTCAAGTGTTAACAAGTGCCGAGTGTAACAGGTGTCGAGTGTTAACAAGTGCCAAGAGCAACAGGTGCCAAGTAATAAAATTATGTTTAGGTGTCGAGCTATCCAAGAAATAGCATGTACTGAGTATCAGCAATACTTCAGGAGCCGAGTAACTCAGTAGATCAGCATAAAAGTTTGAAATTGCACAAACTATGATGCAAACAATTTTATTTTATTTTTTTGCAGCCAACATAAGGTAACCTTCAAGGGATTCAATGATAAAATTGAATCTTTTATTTTTCTCGTGAAATTCACATGCAGCCAATAAGAAAAATGATAAAGGCATGCAACCAATCAGTAAAAGACAAATATTGAGCAGGAAATAGGGATTCAATATGGATCATAGATCCAAATCAAACTCTAAGTCTTTGAAGTCTTTATAAAAAAGACAAAATTTCATTATAAAGATATGAAAGGACATACAAGGGTGCATAAGCAAATCTATTTTTAGAAGCAAGAGTTATCAGATCACAAAGGATCAAGATCAAGAGAAGGCGGAAAAGGAGCCTGCATTCAGCAATCAAGGATTGTAATCTATTAGGTTTATTGTATCTAATACTCTCTATCAATTGTATTAGAATGAAAATCCTATGGTGATAGGTTAGTTTTACAGATATTTAGTAAGATCCTTTTGATTAGGTGATTAAAATCCTTTAATAGGGTGACACTTCATGTTAAGTGTTTGTAAATCCATTAACCAGGTCACTATTAATACAGTGTAAAGCCTTTAACAGGGCAAACCATCAAAAGTGGTTGAACAATATTGTTGCAATAAATTTTTGTGGGTATCATCCCCACCCTAGTTTTACCTTCTTATTCCTGAAGGGTTTCTCGGTCACCAAATTCCAGTGTTATGAGTTATTGATGCATGAGTTTTGTTACATTTTTATTTAATGTATTTACATGCATGCAATATACTTTAGGTTAAAAAAATTATTGTCTAAAGTGTGATACTTATGATTCACCCACCCCCCCCCCCCTCTCATAAGTACTCTTTCCATATTTGAATATTCCAACAATTGGTATCAGAGCAATCCAGGTTCTCACAAGGAAAAAGCCTAACAGCTTGGAGGAAAAGATCTAAAGATGGAAGCTTTCAAACTCGGAAAGATCATTGAAAATCAGGTGATAGATGTGCAACTTGCTCTACATAGCTTGGAGGAATTCAGAAAAAAATTGAGAAACTCATTAAAAAAGAGGAAGGATCTAGCCATAGCTAAAAATGATATACACTACAAGGAGATTGATACCACCAACATATTTTCTAGTGGAGACACTAAAGAGTTTGATATAGCAATAGCAAAACTGATGGAGAAAAATAAAATTCAAGTAGATGAGATAAGATCTCTCAAGATGGAACATGAATCACAAGCTATAATGATATGTGAAATTACTGAACAAAAGAAAAGAGCAGTTGATGATAAGTTCATGATAGAAAATGACAAAAGGAATCTTGCAAACAGACTTGAAGAAAAATGTACCGAATTGACAAGGATCTCAAACACGCAGATGGATACACTTGCTCAAATGATGAATCTTCATCATGAACTCAATATGAAAGATATTGAGATCTCTACTTTGAAGATGTAGAAGGAACAAATGCAGAATGAATTGAACAGAGAAAGAGAGGTGGTAGAAAATCTCAACAAATCAAGTGAAGCCATCAAACATTTTGAGCAAATACTAAAATCTCCAAGATCAACCCATGATACAATAGGGCTTGGATATAATAGCACTGAGATAGGAAAATCATCAAAGAGTGCAGAACAAAGAGGTGAAAAAGGTAAAGATGTTAAACCTACATGTCATTTCTGTGGAAAGAAAGGACATACATCTAATGTATGTAGAAGCAAGAATGCCCATCAGCATGACAAACCCAAAAGCACAAATCATTGTCATAAATGCAAGAAGCAAGGTCATCAAGCATATGAATGCAGAACCCAAACTATCAAGACATCAAGATTTGATGGACATTGTTATAATTGTAAAAAGTATGGACATGGAGCTTTTGAATGTAGATCAAAGTCTATGTGGACAGTAAATCAACCAGCAAAGACATCAAACCATGAATTTTGGGATTACAACACCAGGTACAGCTATCACTATTGTCAAGAATATGGACATATCCCATAGAACTGCATAAGAATGCATTTTAGAGGGAACTAAAAAATATGGTTGAGTCAAACTACATGTTTCAGTTGCTTAAAAACTGGTCATGTCAGTAGGAATTGCCCAACAAGGTCAAAGGCATCAAGTTCTAAGTTCAGCAATGGAAAGGCAAAGATAGATGTTGAACATATCAGAAGTGAAATGAATAAGACATGGAGAAAAAAATATGAGTATAGCACATCAAGTACAGAGATCACTTCACCTAATGGGTCAAGTGATCACACTTAATCAAATTAAGCAAAGAATAAGTGTGTGGGACTGATAAACCAAGTTACATCATAAATCAGTCCCAAGACATATAAGAACTGCAAAAATGAAATCAGCATAAGCAAAGATGCTAAGTCAAAATTGAGAGCTTTTGTGAAGATCTGTCAAAGTTGCCTTCAGGAGCCAAGTTTCTAACAATGACCGAGTTGATAGTTGATGCCGAGCTGTGAAATATCAATAGGAGCCGAGTAAAGTAAAACATAATGGGAGCCGATTCATGACGAAACTTTTCAGGTGCCGAGTAGACAGTTGGCAATGTACTAAGCATTTATTACTCTACTTTGAAGGGTACATAAATCTAATTTTCGATCATTTTCCCACCATTCAAACAAGAAGCAAAGCCAAGAAGAGCAGAGAAGATCAAGATCAGCTCAGAAGCCATTTGTGAAGATTTCAACAGTGATTCAAGACAAGTTTCATCAATTAAAGGTATTTTACTTAAGTATCGAGCTACGTAGGACTTATAAACTTGTTTAAATCATAAACCCTAGTTTGGCAAACAATGGCATCTAGGTCAAGAACCAAAAAAGGTATAGAGAGTCATGAAGTATAGTTGGTCAACAACGAAGTCAAACAACCTAAATTTAAGCCCATTTTAGAAGTAGCATACAAGAATGATCCTGCAGGTGCATTATCAGTTATTTCGGATAAAGTTGTTATGGTCCAAGACATTCGCAGATGTTATAATTGCAAAATTGGTGCCATAGGAGACTTAGAAATCCATAATGCATATGACAAACTATGTGAAAACAAAGTAGTGAAAAATGAGTTTTCAATAATAGAAAGAAAAGGATTAACCAAAACCCTAGCATTTCTGACTGTTTTCAAAACTGAATGGGTACGGATAGTTCTGAGCCGAATACATGATGGAGCTTTTTGGTTAGAGTCAGGGCCAGTAAAATTCACCAAGAAAACTTTTCATAGGGTTACTGGTATTCCAACCCTAGATCAGCCAAAGACCCTGCGAAGTGACAAAAGGGAAGTAATAGAGAAAAATACAGGTGCAAAATGGAACAATAGAGGAATGACTATCGACACAGTCACAGATCCCCTACTAGATTTTGTTGTCAGAATCATTTCACATAAATTCTATCAATCAAGCAGGTTAAACAGTGTACCTTGTATAGCAGTTGATGTTGTATACAAGATAATCAAAATGGATCACACTTATGATTTGGCAGAGCTCATGTTTCAACAGATTAATGAAAATTTGGGAGCTATAAGGAAGAGCAAGGGAGCTCAATGCAAATTTGAATCAGTTTTGATGTGCATGTTTTTCTATCTGATGAAAGAATTTCCTTCTATGGGTAAGGTAAGATGGAATCCAGATAAAACAATTGTTGAAAAAATTAATGGATACATTGAACAGATGGGTGAAAATTTTGATGCCCAAATGACTGGTTATTTTGAGGACTTCAAAAATTCCATGAAATAAAGAATGAGAATTCTAGTCTCATTGACTGAGAAATATGAAAAAGACATTTGTTTTCTTGTAAATATAGATTATACCTACATACAAGCAGTTATACCTAGAGTAAGATGGCTTAGGCCACTAGGTTATGAACTTGATGTTGATCAAGCCTCTGCAGCAATAGCAACCCTCCTTGCAGAAGAAGTTGATAAAAATGCAAAAAAAATTAGAACTTATGATGTTGTCAAATTAAAGGTGATAACAGATTTGAAGACTGCTTCAGCAGTAAAGAAGAAAGAGAAAATGGTGAGACAAATCAAGAGAAAATTTGGTGTGGAAGAAGAAGGAACAGCAGAAGAAGAGGGAGAAGAAATTGATGAAGAAGGAGATAAACTTCAAGGTCTGACTCAAGGGTTAGAAGAAGATAAAGAGGAAAGTGCTGAGGTAGAAGAAGCCAAGGAAGCACCAGTTAAGAGAAAGACCACAACTCCTTCTGCTCCTCAAACCAAGGGGAAGAAAGTAGCTGCTCCTGCACCAAAGAGACCAACCACAAGGGCTGTAGCACAAAAAGCCCAAGAGGAGGCAAAAGGAAAGAAGAAAGACTCAAAGAAGACTGTTGCTGAGTCAAAGAAAGGGAAATTTATTCCCCAGCCTGAAACAGATGAGGAGAAAATAGAGTCAGAGGACAATAGTCAATTTCAAGTGGTAAGACAGAAACCTCGGACTGCTATTGATAAATTATGTTCAAAAATTAGGAATGATGATTTAAAAGGTTTAAAGAACCTGAATTTTTCTAAGCTCACCAAAGAAGAGAAAAATAAATTAGAGGAATCTGTGTATGCTATGATGGCTGAATATAAGCACACACCTCTAGAATTAGATGAATCTATGCCAAGAGAATTGTATAAAATTGTAGAGGATAAATGGCATTTTTGTTTACAAATGGAAAAAGAGATAAGGGAGTCAACATTAGCCAGATTGTTGCCTAATTTGACTAAAGATCAAGTAATAAATGCAATAAAAAGGCATAATAACATATTCACTCCCAAGTATAGAGCATTCAGCATATTGTGGAATAAAATTGAAGAGGTAGTCACTAAATCCACAAGATTGTGGAAATTTTTTTATAAGAAAGTAGAAGATGTATATAATGAAGAATATAAGGCAGAGGCAAGTACCAAGACAAAGGAAAAGAACGTGTCAGAAACCAAAGAAAAAGAGAAGGAACTAGTGGAGAAAAAGAGTAAACAAGAAAAGGAAGAAGAGGCACATAATGAGGAGAAAGAGGAAGAGAAAGATACAGCTGAGCCACAACATCAAAGTATGCAAGACATATAGGTATCCCCTCCTAGTCCTCCTCATGCCACCATCAAACCTGCAGATAACATAAAAATAAAAGATGTTACAGAGACTTCAAATCTAAACATCAATCCATTAACTACAGAGGATTTGGAAATCCTGACCAATCATCACTAGTAGCAAAATTAAGCTCAAATCCTATATTGGTTAGTGTTGATGAATTACAGAATCCAAAAGTTAAAACAGAGATAGTCAAGGTAAAAGCACAAGTTCCACCTTTGACCATACAAACTACTGGTATTCTATTTCTTCCACCACCACCTCCACCAAGTATAGTCACTTATACACTCCAAATGTCGAGTACAGCAGTAGGGGAAATAAAAGAAACATCTGAACAACCAACAAGTTCAACCCCACCTAGCAATCAAAAAAGGGATATTCAAGCTAAAGAAAAGGATGAGACAAAGAAAAAGGAGGAGATTGCAATACAAACATTGGTTGCATTACCAAAATCTGGTACTCCAACACAGACTCTTCAGCAGCTGAGCACAGATGGATTACAGCTGCAAATTAGGAAACCAGGCTCGAGCTCATCAAAGGTAGTCAAGAAACATCACTATGGAGTTCCTGAGCTTGATGAAGAAATAAAGATCTCATATTATGAATCTAGCACTCTTACTGAAGAAAAGATTAATGAAATTCAGAGTTCATTGGACAAAAGAAGGAGACAAGAAGCACTAAGAAAAGAATACAAGCATAAGCTTACCTTGAATGAAATTAAAGATATATTCATGGAAGCCTTTTGCTTACAATCTCCAGATGAGTCAAGACCAATTATAGAGCAACTATCTGATATAGTTGACTAGGTGACTAATGAAGACCAAGAAACAAATGCCAGATTGCTTGAATGGTCAGAAAGGAAGTTCCAAGGTCAAGTAAATAGTAAAATATCCGGTGATATAGCACTGTCACAAGAAGAACTGGCAAAGAAAGTTATAACAGTTAAAATTGTACTAGGAAACATCTTTTCCCTGTACAACAAGTTGTGTGATTTTTCCACATTCACACAGGACACTAGCCAGAATATACTGAGCTTGGAAAATAATCTAAAATTTTCTAGCATACAACTCCCCACAAATCTAGCTCAGAGTGAGAAGCATTTTGTCCAATCACTTCACACACAAAGAGAGTTAGTTGTCTTAGCAGCAAAGGAGGCAACCACAAAAGCTAAATTGATGCAAATTCAATCATCAATAACTCCTCATTTGGAACTACTTCACAAGGAGCAGATAAATGCAGAGACAGTCCTCAGGAAAGACCCCAATCTTTCTTCATCTGATGGACTTGTACACCTAGCAGCAGAGATTGCCATCCAGCATAAGACATTGGATGTTGCATTAGCAAATTGGGATTCAGCTCTGAAGGTACTCCTTGAAGTAAATAGCACATTTTTGGCTAAGTATGGCATTTCATTGTAAGACCCTTGACATAAGTGTCAAAAACGGGGAGAATAAGTAATAAGAAGTGATTAAGTAAGGGGGAGTTAAGTACAGGAATGAACTGATAAGTATGATAAAAGGGGGAGATAGAAAATTTTGAGATAGCAAATTCTGAGATAGAAAATTTTGAGGTAGCAAATTTTGAGATAGAAAATTTTGAATGTAGGACAAATTAATGAGTCACAAGGATCTTAATTAAGTGTTTTTGCCACTCATGTCAAAGGGGGAGATTGTTAGCTTAAAGAATAAATTTGACAACTGAGTGTCAATACACTTAACCAAGATCAAGAGTAAGTACTGAGTAAGATAAAGTGCCGAGCTATAACAAGTGCCAAGTGTAACAGGTGCCGAGTGTTAACAAGTGCTGAGTGTAACAAATGTCGAGTGTAACAGATGCCGAGTGTTAACAAGTGTCGAGCGTAATAGGTGTCGAGTGTTAACAAGTGCTGAGAGCAATAGGTGCCAAGTAATACAGTTTTGTTTAGGTGTCGAGCTATCCAGGAAATAGCATGTGCCAAGTATCAGCAATACTTCAGGAGCCGAGTAACTCAGTAGATCAGCATAAAAGTTTGAAATTGCACAAACTATGATGCAAACAGTTTTTTTTTTTTTTTTTGCAGCTGACATAAGGTAACCTTCGAGGGATTCAATGATAAAATCGAATCTTTTATTTTTCCCGTGTAATTCACATGCAACCAATAAGAAAAATGATAAAGGCATGCAACCAATCAGTAAAAGACAAATATTGAGCGAGAAATTGAGATTCAATATGGATCGTAGATCCAAATCAAACCCCAAGTCTTTGAAGTCTTTATAAGGAAGACAAAATTTAATTGTAAAGATATGAAAGGACATACAAGGGTGCATAAGCAAATCTATCTTCAGAAGCAAGAGTTATCATATCACAAAGGATCAAGATCAAGAGAAGGCGGAAAAGGAGCCTGCGTTCAGCAATCAAGGATTGTAATCTATCAGGTTTATTGTATCTAATACTCTCTATCAATTGTATTAGAATGAAAATCCTATGGTGATAGGTTAGCTTTACAGCTATTTAGTAAGATCCTTTTGATTAGGTGATTAAAATCCTTTAATAGGGTGACACTTCATGTTAAGTGTTTGTAAATCCTTTAACCAGGTCACTATTAATACAGTGTAAAGCCTTTAACAGGGCAGGCCTTAACAGGGCAAACCTTCAGAAGTGGTTGAACAATATTGTTGCAGTAAATTTTTGTGGGTATCATCCCCACCCCAGTTTTACCTTCTTGCTCCTGGAGGGTTTCTGGGTCACCAAATTCCAGTGTTATGAATTATTGATGCATGAGTTTTGTTACATGTTTATTTAATGTATTTACATGCATGCAATTTACTTTAGGTTAAAAGTTTTATTGTCTAAAGTGTGATACTTATGATTAAGCCCCCCCCCCCCCCCCCCCCCCCCCTCTCATAAATACTCTTTCCATATTTGAATATTCCAACAAGAAGGTTGCCTCCAAAATTATCCATCTTGTTGAAAATGCAGACGTATCCAGCCACTACATATGCCTAGTACATAGGATTAAATATTGTATGTATAGCTTACTCCAATGAACAAAGGAAGCATTATAACCAATAGGTAAACCCCCCGCCCCCAATATTGTACACAAGGGAGAGGTGATGGGAAAATAAAAATGATGGCCAACAAGAACTGCATATCAAGGAACCAAGAACAACAAGATACATAATAGTGTCATGAGGTGATTAGTCTCTAGAAAGGGATCATGAGGCTCATGTCAATGAAGGAAAACTCAAATAAAAAAGGTTGATGGCAAAAAATGGTAAACATTAACCCTTGTGGCACTTTATAAGTAGTGTGTGTACAATAAGGCATAAGATGTGGTAAATCCCAAGTATATAAAGCATAGTAGCACTTTATCCCAATGTGTTTGCATAAAGAGCAGAAGTGAAAAAAGAATGGTAAAACAAAAAGAGAATGCTAATATGATTCATCTGATGCAATGAAAATGATCCCTAGACTTGAAACATCCAATATATTTTCCAAAGTCAAAAAATGTCTGAAAATGAATAAAATGTACATGGAATAGAATCTAGAAAAATACCTATATCATTGTAAAGATCATAGAACCAACTTTCCAAGAATGTATTTTTTTCAAAAATTGGATTCCATATGCTCAAGCTATGTCTCCTAGAGTGAAAAATAGAATGTCTAGCTTTGACAAAAAAAAATGTCATCCAAAAAGAAACAAAAGTCAAAATCACCTGCGTCATCATGATAGGCTCAAAGCTTTCTTTCTAGCGATTTTTTTTGTGAAAAAATAGAGTATTTATGGGCAAGTCAATACAACCAAAAAAATACAAGGTGCTCTTTAAGGGCCATAATGTCTAGAAAGTTGTTGATGCAACAATGCTGGAAAAAAGTCATTAGCCTAAATTTGACTGAAAAACCTTTACCATGTGGCATTGTTGTGGTATTCTAAATGGGCATGCTGATATGCCATGTTGATTAGGCATTGAGGTAGTAGAGGTTATGTGGTGCATGGGGCCTATGTTGATTGGGCACTTAGGTGGTAGAGTTCACATGCCACATGGGGCTTGAGATGACTGGGTGGGGGATTTTGCTAAGGTGGAAGATCTAGGTGCACGTGATGTAGGAGCATCCTAGGTTGCCTTGTTATCCTTCACATTTTGTGGATTCTATCAATTATTATCAATTTCTAGTATTGGTTAAGTGCAATGATTCTTGAGTGCAGTAGTGGCCAAGTTTCTTGTGATGGCCAAGTTCCTTCTTTGGCTGAGTCCTATAGTTGTCAAGTTTCTTCATGTGCCCAGTGAGCTAGCTGGTTTGTTGATGTTTGGTTCCTTCTTTGACCAAGTTTGTCTATGTTGTTTCCTAGTGAGAGCCAACCTCTTCATTTATTTAAAGTTGTGAATCCAATGTAAGGATCATGCATTGGGATGCATGTAGATCATTATGAGGTCATATTTTTCTATTGTAAAGATCTAGAATCTTGTTTAAACCATTTTTGGAAAGTATAAGTAGTGAGGCTAGGTTTAGATTTAGGGGGTGAACATAGAAGGATCATAGAAGTTGGGAGGGAGAGAGAGAGAGAGAGAGAGAGAGAGAGAGAGAGAGAGAGAGAGAGAGAGAGAGGGAGGGAGGGAGGGATTTTGGATATCTTATCACAATCTTATTGTGTTGGATGCATTTTGATGTATATATGATCTTGTATTGGCCATAATGTAGAAGGCCTCATTTTTAGGCATATTTTTTGATATTATGATGAATCAATAAAGATATTGTTATTTCTTCTCTCCTTGGAATTGTTCTCTATTATTTGCTTCTGTTGTTTTTACTCTGCAAGGTGTTTGGATAGTAAGGTGTGCCTCTAGCCCTAATTTGTCATCCATCCCTATGTTAGGTGGTATCAAAGCTTGAGGTTTGTCCTTGAGAAGATTAGAATGTATAGAACCCTAATTAGTTTTGGTTGTAGGTTGGAAGATTTATGGATTTGACCTATAACTAGAAAAGGGTTACGGTCTTGTAGGAACTTGTTCATCAAAATGGTTTGAGGTAGAGAAAATGTTGATAATTGCATATTGGACATGTTGAGATAAATTGCAGCCTGATTAGATGTTGTGGAGTTAGCCTAGAGGAGAGGAGCACATCTTGATTTAAGGAAGATCAAGATGAGGAAAGATTGTTGAGAGTATTGTCAAGGGCACGTTCAAAACTTGTTGTGGAAGTTGTTCCTTTTGATGGAAAGTTGGATACCAATGTTGTGTTGGATTCGATCTCTAATATGGAAAAGTTCTTTGAGTTTGAAAGAATTCCTAATAATAAGAAGGTGAAGATTATAGTCTCTAGGTTGAAAGATCATGCTTCACTGTGGTGGGAGCATTTGCAAACTGATAGACAAAGAAGAGAACAATAAGAGATTAAAACCTAGTTGAAAATGGTGAACAAGGTGAAAAATAAGTTCCTTCCTACTAATTACCAAATTAGTTTGTTGACAAAGATGCAAAATCTAAGACAAAAGGACATGACTATGAAGAAGTACACTAAGGAATTCTATATATAGATTGGACATCAAATTTGGACATGTGGATGATGAGGTTGAGAAAGTTTCAAGGTACTTGAATGGATTGAGATCTATAATTCAAGATGAAGTAAGTTTTGTGAAATTAGATAGTGTGGAAGTAGCATATCAATATGCCTTGAAAGTTGAAGAGATCTTGACAAAAAAGCATGATCAAAGATAGAGAGGTAGAAGTGGTAGATTTCATAGAGGCAGAGGTAGATCCTATGGAGAAGGTTATGAATTTGACAATACAGTACTAGATAAAGGAAAATCTAAATGGAAAAGTGATGAGAAAGGCAAGCCCGAGTGGAAAGGTAGTAGTTCTTACTGAGGAAGAGGTAATTCTTACTGAGATAGTTATGGAAGAAGAGGATTTAGTGGTAATTGCTTTAAATGTGGTGAAGAAGGATATCAAGCCTTTCAATGTAAACATTCTAGAAGGAGGAATGAAGGTAACAATGGATGAAACATTGTGATTGAAGGGGATCTTGAAGGTTCACCAAGTGGATCTAAGGTTGGAGAAAACCTAATGGTAAGGAGAACTCTGTGTAGTGATAGAATTGATGAAGAACCTATCTTGAGGAGAAGTCTTTTCAAAACTAGATATAAGATGGTGGGAAAATGTTGCAAAGTGATCATTGATAGTGGTAGTTCAAAGAAAATTGAATGAAAGGAGTTGGTTACAAAGTTATAGCTATAGAGATTGAGACACCCTAAACCCTATTATATTTCATGGATCAAGGATGAGCATAAGTTGTTGGTAAGTGAATAGTGTATTGTAAAACTCAAGATTGGAAACTAATTTGATGAAGTTCTATGTGATATTGCCTATGGATTGTTTTCATATTCTGTTAGCTAGACCTTGCCAATATGATAGATATGATGTGCATGATGGTAGATTGAGTAAATGGAGTGAAGAAAAAATTGTTTCCTTTGATTGAAGTTCCAAATAAAGTAAATTGTACATTGTTAATTGGAAATAATTTGAGGACATAAAGAAGAACCAAGTATGTTTTGTTGTAAATCCTAGAGGGTTGAGTTGTGATAGTAATGGTTGAGTGATATAAGACAATAGAGGTCGAGTAATAGTAGAAGTTGATAGTGTTAGTCAAGTTAAATTGAAAATTGCTTAGTGAATAGAAGGAGATCATTGTAGAAGATATTGCTAATGGTTTACCACCAGTACAAAGTATAAGTCATTGTATGGATCTTATTCCTAGAGCTAATTTTCCAAATAAAGCACCATATAGATTGACACCTACAGAGAATGGAGAACTTTATAAACAAGTGCAAGATTTTTTGTAGAAAGGTTTGATTAGAGACAGCTTGAGTCCATGTGTTGTACTTGTTATATTGAAACCTAAGAAAAATGAAGAATTTTTACTAATTCTAGAGCTATTAATAAGATAACAATGAAGTATAGGTTTCCTATGTCAGTGATGGATAACATAATGAATTGTTTGAGGGGAGAAATATACTTTACAAAGATTGATTTGAAGAGTGGTTATCATAAAATCAAAATCAGAAAAGGTGATGAGTGGAAGAGTGCTTTTAAGACAAAAGATAGTTTGTATGAATGGTTGGCAATGCCCTTTGGTTTGACTAATGCACCAAGTACTTTCATGAGGTTGATGAATGAAGTTCTAAAGAAATTCTTGGGTAAGTTTGTAATTGTGTACTTTGATGATACTCTAATATTCAATAAGACTAAGGAAGAAAATCTTAAGCATATTAGGCAAGTATTGCAGAGGCTAAACAAGGAGAAATTGTTGATTAATTTGAAGAAATGTTCATTCGTGCAAGAAGAGATTGTGTATTTTGGATTTGTAATTTTAGCTGATGGTTTGAACATGGACCTTGAGAAGGTTAAAGAATTCTAGACTATCCTGCACCTGAGAATGTGGGTGAGGTAAGATCATTTCATGGTTTGGCTAGTTTCTACCAAAAGTTTATAAGGAATTTTAGTTATGTTTGTAATGCTATTATTGAGACTATGAGAGGAGATAAAAATGGATTTCAAGAAAAAACATGGAGTTGATAAGAGTTCTAAGACTTTGAAACAAAAAAATTTTGAGCTCCTTGTATTGATTTTTCCTGAGTTCAATAAAGGTCCATTTGGATTGTGGATTTGAGTGGGAATTGGAATTTAGAATTCTCAAAAATTCCTAATCTAGTGTTTAGGTCTACCAAATGAGAATTGGAATTTTGGAAAATGTGGATTCAATATCTCCATTTGACCCCCAAAACAAGAATTTTGTCTCCCCTCAAAATACTTGTTATTTGGAATTCTTATTTTAATTCTCAGTTTAAATTTGATTTTTTGAAAATGAGGATTTTAACTAAAGTGAAATTTAATTGGGTTTGACATTCGGATGCCCATTTGGGAGCACCTATTTTTGTACATATTTTTGAAATTTAATTGAGTTGTAACTGAGAGAGTGAGGTGTTTCAAGAAATGATGCCCTTTGCATCTACTTTAGGCACCCTTTGAAACCCATTTTATAAAAATTAGGTGTCACTTGAAGAAATTCGAAAGATTAATGCATAAATTTGTATGAATACAATTTTTTTTAATTGGGGGAAAATTTTTCGCTATTGTTACACCTACTCGTTTGTTTGAATTAAATTAGATAACTAGTATTGCACATATCTAATTTCTTTCGTCTGTCTTTTAGCTTTTTCTTGAATTTTTATTTTGCAATGAACATTGACATTTTTGGCATGTGTGGATTTGGAAGCACCATGAATAGGTTCTTGAAAAAATTGGATATACGATTCGCCTTTCTCACTGTAACTTTTATATTCATTGTTTGAACCATATATTCTTATATTGAACAAAATAGGCTTGGAATAACAAATTCTGAATATCAAATATTTTTGGGTTTGAACCAAACAATCCCTAAATAAATTCTAGAAACCATAATATGGATTTCATGTTCCAAAATCCCAAATCAAATATTTTTTAGATTCTAATTCCTAAATCATATTCCAACAATCAAACAAGCCCTAAGGTATTTCAAGTTGAATGTGATGCAAGTAGTAGTGCAATAGGAGACGTGTTGAGTCAAGAAGGTAAACCTATTGCTTTCTTTGGTGAGAAATGGAATGATGCTAAAAAGAAGTATTTTGTGTATGATCAAGAGTTCCATGCTACCTTGAAAAAGTGGAGACATTATTTGATTCCTAAAGAATTTGTGTTGCATACTGGTTATAAAGCTTTACAGTATTCGGGAAGTCAACATAAGTTGAATCAAAGACATATGAAGTGGGTTCAGTACTTGCAAAGTTTCACATTTTTGATAAAAAAAATAGAGTAGAGTTACTTATTGTGTTCCAGATGTATTGGGCATAAGATGTTCTGTATTGACCAAGATGAAGATTGAAGTTCTCGGCTTTGATGAGATGGAGTTGTATAACACCTGGCCCTAATTTTTTTTAGTCATGAAGAGAGTGCAAAGCACCAAATCTATCAAATCAACCTAGCAAGTATGAAGACTATTTTATTCACGAAGGTATGTTGTTCAAAAGTATTTAGTTGTGTACACCAAGAATTTCTATGAGAGTTTATTTGATTAAGGAAAAACATTGTGGTGGGTTGGCTGGACATTTTGGAATTGATAAGACACTGAGTTTTCTTAAAAACAAGTATTATTGGCCACATATGTATAAAGATGTTCAAAATTTTGTAAATAATTGTGGAATTTATGAAGTTGCAAAAGCATTAAGTCAAAATACTAGATTATTTACACCTATTTCTGTTCCTAAGAAACCTTGGAGTGACAACAATATGGACTTTGTTCATATATTTTTTTGTGGAGAAATTTTTTAAGATGACACATTTCATACCATGTAGGAAGACATCTGATGTAGTGCAAGTTGTAGAGATTTTATTCAAAGAGATTGTTAGATTGCATGGATTACCAAGAAGTATCATCTCTTATAGAGATAGAAAGTTTGTTGTTTATTTCTAGAGGACTTTGTGGAAGAAGATGGATACTAAGTTGAAGTTTCATTCTACATTCCATCCATTGATGAATGTACAGACAAAGGTTGTGAAAGAATCTTGGGTAATTTGTTGAGATGTTTAGTTGGAGATAAACCGAGTAACTAGGATATGGTATTGACACAAGTTGAGTTTGCATATAATAATTATGTGAACAAGAGTATTGGGAAAACACCTTTCAAATTGTTACTTGAAGCATTGTAGAGGTATATGAGATTTGAGGGATATTGCTGGTGAAGAGAAAAGAAGTAATGAAAGGGAAGTATACATTGATTTTATGAATTCTTTGCATGAGGAAGTAAAGCTGAGGTTGTAACAAAGTAATCTGAAGTATAAAGAGAATGTAAAAAAGTCTAGAAGATGTCATATTTTTGAAGTTGGAGATGAAGTGATGGTTCATTTGAAGAAAGGTAGATTTCCTGTTAGTACAAACAATAAGTTGAAAATGAAGAAGTTTGGATCTTGTAAGATCTTGAGGAAGTTTGATAGTGGTATTGCTTATGAATTTGAGTTACCTGATGACATGGATATATCTCTTATATTCAATGTTGTTGATTTGTATAAGTATCATGAGTCAGATGATGAAGTTGTTGTACTAGATGATTATCTTAAGAAGCAAATTGAAGAGGTTGAACATATATTGGATCAAAGAGTTGGTAAGAGCACACAAGGAAAAGATTACTATGAATATTTGGTGAAGTGGAAGAATAGAGCACTTGAAGATGCTACATGCATTTCTCAATATAAGTGGATTCAGCTTAGGTTGTCACACTTTCATGATTTAGGAGAATCATTTCTTTCAACCCTGGTTGTCTGATGCGGGAGCACCCTAGATTTCCTTGTTATCTTGCTCATTTTGTGCATTCTGTTAGTTATTGCTAAGTTGCAGTTATTTCCAAGTTCTAGTATTGGACAAGCGCAATGATTTCCTAGTGCAGTAGTGGTTGAGTTCCCTATGATGGTCGAGTTCCTGTTTTGGCCAAGTCTTGTAGTTTTCAAGTTCCTTCATGTACCGAGTGAGCTTTTTGGTTTGTTGATGACTGGTTCCTTCTTTGACCAAGTTTTTCTATGGTGGTTCTTAGTGAGAGCTGACTTGTTCATTTATTTTAAGCTATGCATTTAATCTAAGGATTGTGCATTGGGATGCATGCAAACCGTTATGAGGTTAGCCTTCTCTATTGCAAAGATCTAGAATATATTGTAAGCCATTTTTGGCAAGT
This sequence comes from Cupressus sempervirens, assembly GCA_028749045.1. Taxonomy (NCBI): domain Eukaryota; kingdom Viridiplantae; phylum Streptophyta; class Pinopsida; order Cupressales; family Cupressaceae; genus Cupressus; species Cupressus sempervirens. The sequence continues at coordinate 743,679,215 of CM053786.1, forward strand.
ATAAGTAATGAGTCTAGGTTTAGATTTAGGGGGTGAACATAGAAGGATTGTAGAAGTTAGAGAGCAAGAGTCTAGATATTTGGTCGCAGTCCTATCATGTTGGATGCATTTTGATGTATATCTAATCTTGCATTGGTTGTAACCCGGAAGGCCTCACAACCAAGCATATTTTTTGATATTGTGATGAATCAATAAATATGTTTTTGTTTCTTCTCTCCTTGGTGTTGTTCTTTGTTATCTTAACAAACTATCTCTCATCCAACTCAAACCGCCAATACATATCCCAACCAACAATCTATAAGGATACAAACAAAAATATTTAATAATCAAAATACTAGCTCAAAGCTTTACAATCTTTCAAAAAGTCATATTTCCAAAATAAAAGCACAAAATTCAAGTGTCAACATCTTTCCTATAAATAAACACGAAATCAAATGAATAAATAAAATTATAACATTCAAGATCTAAATATTCTTATTATTTCAATAAATAAACACTATTCAACAAAATATCTATTGTCAAGTATTTTAGCATAATATAATTGATATAGATGGTCAAATATGTGCTTTTAAAAATAAATATTTTATAACTTTCTAAAATTGTTTAAAATTTCAAACTAAGTTTCATCATAGAAGACTTCTAAATAATTTGACATTATTTACCAAACCATAATATTTACTCAAATCAAGAATACCACATTTTCCACAGTGCCTCCCACACAACTTATGTGGAATAGGAGCTCTGGCCTTTTTAGTCCTCTCAATTTGAGGGGTGAAAATTGATTTAGCCACATTTCAACAATCAATTCATTATTTTAAAAATCTAATTGTTAAGTTTTAGGATTTGCACCCTTTACTGAAACTAGAAATGTTCGGTAATCCTTACTTAACATGGGATGCATTTCACTATGTGAGACTGGATAATAAAATGAAACCTCTGAATTCTAGGCCGGCTCCTGTTGAATCTTTTAGTGATAACCTCTAAAACTTAAAGAAAAAATTGAGGGAAAAGGGGAAGAAATTACTAAAAACCAAACCTGAACCTAAACTTTAAACTAAGGAGGTGACACACCAAAAAGGGGTATGGAAACGTAACCCACATGTAACAGAGGGGATTATATAGCTCTATGAAGCACATATAAAGGCTTGCACAAATTATTTATAATAAGGTTTTCACACTGAAACTACAAAGAGAAACATAAACTAATACCTCACTTTGAACAATTTCACCTAAAAACACATGTCATAACCTGCAAACAAACTTATTGTTCTACACAAAGGTACTGAAATGAGATAGAAAAACAAGGAATAATGAAACATTCACAAGTTAACCTATACAATCATTTAAAAATGCACACAAAAATTGTAGAAAGGAAAAGGGCTAACTGATAACTTCACCAAGCATAATCACACTGTTGTTACCTGTATTATATTTCCAGAAATGATTTACAGACTCTGTAGAATGAAGTCCAGGACTCAGATAATAGCCACAAAACTTCTATCCATAAAATCAGAACCCCTACAAATGAGCCTTCAACTCATACTTAACACCCTCTTCCAACTACATCCCTTAAAAAACATAAATGCTGGGTTGGACCTAGCCCCAAAGGTCAAACTTGAGTCCATGAAAAGACTCCAAAAGGTGTACCAAAACCCCCCAGAAAGCATGGCCTAAAAAGTCATCATAACTGCCCCTCAAAAATGCAGTTATTATCTCTGAGAAAACTCCAAAAGTCTCCAAAATGCAATAAAGACCCCTCAACTGCCCTGACAAAATTAAATCCGACCCAAACATATGAAACTCCTAGATATCCAAAATATCTGATATAAAGGCCATGACAAGGAAAAGATGACCTACCTCCTTTTGCATTTAATGATAGAAAACATTAAGTGATTTATAATTTTATCACCTTAACATTTTCTTTATAAGTAAACTCATGCAAAAGAAAATAAATAATAACCCTTATTCTTGCATTTTAAAATAGGAATTAACATTAATGATTTATAAAATATCATTAAATATTAACCCTTTACAATGATTTATATTAATGCAAGAAAATAATTAAAATAGTGTCCTTTTATTTTGCATTTGGAAAAGAAAACACTATTAAATGATATGAATTATCATTGAATATTATTTCTTATAACAATGAACTATGCAAACTGCAAAAATAAAAGAAAACACTACTATGCTAAGCTTCTCCTAAGGCAAAACATAACCCCCCCCCCCCCCCTCCTTTTCATGCGACATAAAAACTTGAAAGGGACTAAAATCCCATAGTACTACTTGTGGACTTCACTGATTATGAAATATTGAAAAGGCAAAAAAGCCTTTGTTGCCCTAAAAGGGAATTCATTCTTCACCATTTTTTACATTCGCATGTTCTGGAAGAATGAGGAAATTGTGAGGAGGCAATGAGGGTTTGTAGAAGTTTCATGGCCGCCGTCCTGATGGAGAATCCACTAGTCTTCATGCGTCTGCTGAAGGCGAGATTTGTCTTTTCGTGATTCTCTTTGTCTTTTGGGCTCTATTAGCTTTGAGCACCATATCTTCTTCCTCATTTGGCCGCAGGTTTAGCAGCAGGCTATGGTTTGGAAAACATTCATTGCCATGCTTTCTTTGAGGATTTCTACTAAAATTATATGGCTCCTTCATGGCGTGAGCTTTTGGTGATTTCACTCCAGGTTTCTCTCAATTCGTGGGCATGAAATATATATCACAGTAAGCTTTATCTTTCCTTTTGAACACAAATTGTTGTTATGAAATACAAATACCAAATTCCTTTCATGCTGTTATATAGTTAATCTAGCACCTAGAGATTGTGATTTTATGCTGAAGATTATCATAAATTAAGCACCATATCCTTTTCTTTCTTTAGTCGAGCTTGGCTCTTTGCTATGCTTGAATCCATCATGAAGCATTAAATGAAACATTCATGCTCGTTGTTGGGAAGAAATGATATGGGTTTTGTTTAGATGTGTTGCTGGAAATTATTACTTTTGCAACATACCCAGATGGGATTTCTTGCTCATAATTTCATGCTAAACTTCTTGTTTGGATGCCATTATCATATTTGTTGGAGCTTCGAATTTTTCTGTTCTGGTTTTGGCACTTTCCATTTGTGTATTTCTTCATGGCCACTGATATATTTGCTGAGACCTCTCGAATTTAGCTTGTTGGCACGAGTTTAGATGGATTTAACAATTTTTTTGTATTTCAACTTGTCTCTTAGATCATCCCTGCTGGTGGAAAGAATTTGTTCTGGGTTTTATTGTAGTTGTAACTGTCTCCAACCCTTTCTCCCTTCTTTGGTTCTGTGAATTGCAATTCGTTTTAAATGGAAATTTTGTTGGAGCCTTTCCCCTTGGACCAACGGTTACCATGAACACAGGTTGTTGTTATTTGCTTTGCAAATATCCAGATGGGGTTTCTACTCTAGTGAAGCCGCCACAAAATGCATATACTGAGGATTTTTTTCCTTTTGCATACAGCAGTGATATGTTGCTGATGATGTGTATCTGTTGTGGCTGGGTTTGTTGAAGTTGTATGAATTTGTTGGAACCCCAAAGGAAAACAAGCTCAACCTTTTGTTCTTTGCTGCATTCTGGAAGTCTTTGTGTTTATTGCACTTTCATTGGAAAGAACAAAACCCATGAATTGTGAGACATTATGATTTTTTCAACTCATGTGTGTGTCATTCATTCACTGCATCATATTGAACTTGCATCATATTTCAAGTGCTTGAGAAAGTATGTAGATAGAAAGGTTTTCCTTACTGAAGTGGCTTCTTACCAGCTGTCTGAACTTTGTTATCCACCTTTTATGTGTTCAGTTTAATACCTTGCAACTTTATTATTAGAGGTACTTGTTATTTTCAGTTGTAAATAAGATGTAAACAATATCCCTCAGTACCCCTGTCATTTACCACACTGTTGTCCTTCTAAATTGGGGTTGTAGTTACATCATCAAGTTGCATATCAGTGCCATGTTCTGATTGATACTGTAGTGCCTCTCCCATTTGACTTTTGTAAGTCGTCCTGATGGATGCAACCTTGCTGATCTTTTGTTGTGATGGATCATGATTGTGACCCTGAGTGGTCTACACCGTCGAGGTGTTTGGATTTATATTTTTGTATCAGTTGCTTTATTTATGCTTTTGACTGATCTATGAGATTATGATGTGATTTTTGGTTCACTAAGGTTTGTGCCAATGGTTACCAGGATCAATGTGGTATCATGAGGTTGTTCCATGATTACCCTGAGATGTGTGCAGAGATTGCACTGTGTACTTTTTACCATGCTACACGGGACTAGGTTCCTGTAGCAGTGGTTAGTCATGTTTTTTACTGTGTTCGCTTATGTGTTTTAAGTGCCTTATTAAATGCTTAAGTAATTAAATGGATTGTTCTTGTTGGATTATTTGGTTATGTGCTGCGGACATTTACCTTGTTTTATTTTGATCTGAGAGATATATGTTCTTATGTGATGTTTTACATTTGAGATGACCTGAGGGTCAAATGTTACTCTTTGATTCCAGTATCATGGATTTTAGAATTCTATGTTGTTCAGTTAATCATATTGCATGATGATGCCATTTTGAGATGGCAGTGTGTTTTATGATGTTATCTGGTTATCTGGTATTTGGACATACCTCTGATTTTGTTATGTGATGGATTTAATGCTATGGTTATTTACTTCATTCCTGCGTTGCTATGCCTTTTGCGAACGTGAGTGATGTAAATAGATTATTTTAGTATAATTAATCAAATGGTTAAATTAGGTGATTTAATGCATTTATTGCTTCGGCTATGTTATTATATGCAATTGCACTTGATTGTGTTGTTTAGTGTGCAGGATTTATATCCCTAGCAGTGGCACATGGAGTTAGTGTTTCAGCCATTCATATTTTACCAATGTCGTCCTTATATGGTCGATGTATCCTTTATTAAAAAATTTAAATTAAACCTTTCAGTGATTATTAAATCCAAACTCATTTGCATTATGTGATTAGACCAGCAAGCGTGTCTGTGCATTTAGAGTTTCGCTTTGTCGCGAAGGTTGTTTAGAAGATTTATGTGTTTTTGGGTTTTCGGGCTTTTTAATTGATTTATTTTAATTTCTGGCAGCTTTGCCATAGATGAATTCCTATTTATAGGAATAACCTATTTTCGTTTGGGTCGATTTGGGATTTAACTAGATTGGCTGGTTATTTGCCCTAATCGATTATTCACCCGAAAAGTGAATAAGTATCCAAAGAGGAATTTAATTCCTCACTTCTCACTTTCAAATTGGAAAGTTGGAGAGTAAAACCCAAAATCCTCTTCATGAGGATTTACTGTTTTATTCGTTGTGGGAGCTACAAGCGTGGGATCGTCGCGAGGTTGGACTCGTTGGATCCAGCTCGGGAAAACCTTGGATTGCTGCGATTTTCAGCTACTTCTGCAGGATATTTATTTTATGGTTCAGATTCCCATTTTGCCCAGGCCGATTGAGTGATTTAATGATGTATGGTTTTATTGGCTTTGGGATTCGTGTAGAATCCATCCTTCCCGTGTTGCCTTCATTTGGGTGTTTTCTTTGCATTGTGTTCTTATTCCTGTCCTTGTGTTATGATCTTCGTGATGGTGGTGCGCCACACATGAGTACGTAAGCGTACATTTGTTGGGTGACTTGTGAGGCCCGATCTTCCGTGGATTTGCTGGAAGTTATGATCATTGGGGTTGGGATGGGAGTATGCATGCCCACGGGCACTTGTCGTAGGATGAGCTTGGGTAGGGTAGGGTAGCATATGGAGGGGGCTTCTATTTCGCAGCCTGGTGACCTTAGTCTCATAGGGTTCGCAGAGGAAGTTTTAAATAAGTGATAATTAAAGAAAATGTGTGACTGATAATAAAACTTAAGATAATAAAATGTGTGTGCAGGGCCCTCCGTTGAGGAGTTGTAACGCACGATCCAAGCTTGGGCTTGTCGATGCCAAGCGACTCTCCATGATGCCAGCCCCTACTTAGTAGCCTTTTGAGTGTCTGACCAGGACCTTTACTCCTTGCATTGTCTTAGGTTCTTGGTTCAGCCATCATACTGTTTGGCGTGAGTGTTAGCCTTGGATGTTGTGCTTTTGTGTGTTTGTGGTTGGATCATTATCTCCATCAGCACGGCGGGTGTGGACCTACGGGTGCCACGTGGCTAGGAGGCATAGCTACCTTCACCACTGCTAGGGACTAGTGTACAGAGACGGTCTCTTATCCTAGTGCGACCGTTGCTGGATGTTTTCACTTGGTACTTCGGGTTCTAGAGTATGCTTTCTTGTGATTTATGCTTTCATTGGGATGCTTGTATATCATGTTTAGATGATGTTATTTTATTTGACGCATTCCCTTATTATGATGTTTAGCATATGGTTAGATGATGTTATTTGATTTAGTAGTATATCTGTTGCTTACTGTCGTTTTGCATGTGATAGGTGATGTTATCTACTATAGGATTATCTTATGCTTTACTACTAGCATGTTAGATTTCCTTATGCTTATATTGTTGCATGTTTTAGTAGTGACATCCCTATTACGACAGTACTGACGATCTGGTTGGTGGCTTGGGATGTTACGCGCGGGGGATGGCTAGGACCCACGATGGTCTTATGATGCTATTGACGGTTGGGAGGAACCGCGTACTTAGTTTGGTTGTTTTGTTCTTGAGATGCATTTTTGTACATTGCGATGTTGCTTTTGTTCTCTGCGATGTTTATTTCAGTGTGTTCTTTGCTGTTGTAGTTTAGATGGATAGATGTTCTCCTTTATGTGTTGTTCTTGCACTCGAGTGTTCATTCCTCGAGCCTTTGTGGATCTGGTACTCCCCAGTGTGGAGGTTCTTTTGTTGGTTTGTCCCCGTTTTTGAGTTTTGGAAGTGTTTTTACTTTCTATGGGCGACATTTGTTCAGCATTGTGCGAAACTGATAAAGTATCGCACGCCCATATAAAGAATGTCGTACGATACTATAAAGTGTCGCACGCATTACTGGAGAAGTGTCGTACGACACTGGAAGAGTGCCGCACGACTTTATGAGAAATGTCGTGCGATACTTTTTTAGTATCGCACGCCTTCTTGAGAAGTGTCGCACTTTGTAAGGGAGAAGTGTCGCCCTCCCTTAGTAAAAAGTGTCGCACGGTTTTTGTGGAAAACCTGCGCGTGCCATCAGCGGGCACTTTTCTTCGTGATCCGATCTTTTTGAGAGTGGTTTTGGATACCCTTTTGGGCGTTCTTCAAGCCTATGTTGTTGCATTTTGAATTCAGGAGGTCTCTTTTGAAATTCAGTTTTTGGGTTTCTGTTGTAGTCCTTCGGGGTTTAAAATATATCGTTTAAGTATAAGGAATTAACGTATATTTAATTCCTTATACTTAAGATATATTTTAATATATGCGACAAATCGTTTGAGATAGGTTTCAGACCTCTCAGAGATAAGTTATGGATTCTAGGAAATTTCAGGGTTTTAGAAATCCAAACTTAGCCAATTTTCAGGGCTTTAAGATTTCAGGCTTAGCCAAATTTCAGGATTCTGCATTTTACCCCAGCTTGGTGTTTTGTTGATGAGTGGTCATTTCTTGTGCCCTCATCTTGTTGTGGTGGTTGTTGGCTTTTGTTTGGGTGTGTCAGTTGGGTAGTGGCATTCGGAGATTCGTTGGTTGTCGGAATTGTGTTGAAGTCTTCCGTTGCGATCGTTGTGATCCCTGTATGATGTTGTCATCTGCATTCATACTTGTAAAAAAAAATATCTTGGCTTGATTTGAATCCTTATTTCCAAGGATCTTCGGGCGGGGCATTACAGATACTCCCCTTTCATCTTTCTTTGTTGAATTAAAAACTGGAACTCGGATTCCCATTTGCTTGTTGCATGTGTTCATAAATAACTTGATAGACTGCAGATGCTTCCAAATGGATTTATTGCTTGGGTTTTTTGGAGAATCCTTCAGGGTCATTACATCACAAAGTCTTAATTCCTATTTTTCAGGCATCCAAAGCTTCATAATACAGATTTGTTAGTCTATTCACCTTTTCTCTACCTACTGCATGTTTTATGAAGTTTGAGCACGGGCTCGTGACACTCACAAATGATTTTATTTCTTTCAGCACTAGATTTTAATATCACTGTTTATTTTCTTTCATGACGAAATGCATCGACAGATAGAATATAGGAATAGAGATATATGGTCATTGCTTAGATCTCTCAGGATCTAACACCAATTGCTTTTATGTTTTGTAGATGCTGGAGATCATGGAGCTTGGAGCTGGATGGGTGCAAAAGGGATCTCGGGAACACATGTCCATTTTATAACCAGTCAAAGCAATAGGCAATGACTGGTTATCTCTATCACTATTTCTTTCGTGCATATGTATTTCCTTATGAAAGAAACCTTACCAATTAGACTCACGGCTTGTGTGAGATTTTCTCTAATCAGCATGTTAATTCATCTCATACTTTGTAAAAATGAAAATTGCACATATCAGTTGATGATCTATGCAATGAACATTGAATCTCTTTTGCTCAGGGTTTCATATATAATTGCAAAAATGATGGAATATGAATGAATAAAAAATGTGTGTTTTCTTTTTGCAATGTTACCTTCTGCGATGTTACTTTTAGTAAAATTCAGCATGTGTGAAATTTTGGTAACACTAATTATGATAGTAATAAATCATTGAAGCCATAAATTTTAAATCTTAATATTTTTTCACTCTAAAATTCAGGAGACCACTAGCTTCCTTAAATTTAAAAGCTAAAATTGTAATGTTAAAACAAACTAAAAAACTTCATGGGACACTATTTTTTAAGGAAGCCCTCCTCGAGTGAACCCAGCCTAAATCTCAACATAAAACAAGAGACAAATTACACTATTCACATGTATATGCATACAATTCACCCATACCAACCACCAAGACAAAATAATAAATATATATAAGCATTCCATAACTGCAAAAAAATTAAACATGCACTTCAACTGAATTTTAACATTTTAAATAGACTCAATTTAAACACCAACATACAATTTTATATTATACTTATTGTGCACATTAATTTTTAATAAAATTCAAATATTACTACCAGCAAACCAAATGGAATTAGCAACATTGTAGAATTAAAGATCTTTTACATTAATTTTTCCTAACTGCATCAAATTGACATCTACTAGAAATTATAATACAAAAGGTGTCACTGCCCACGGGTGTGCCAGAAAAATTGAACCGTACATTAATCATATTTTTCTTTGACTGTTTCAACACAGTCTGGTCAGCGGAGAGGTCAGCGGAGATTCCCATGGTCTTGGGTTCGAATAGGTCCGCTTCTTCGATGTATTGGTTTTGCAGGTGAATAGGTGCATCTCCAAGGGTTGCAGGATACCCTGGGGTGAAAAAAACCAATCTATAAATTGGCAGGCAATTACAGAATTTTTAACCCAGTTTTTCCTTTTAAAAAGCTGTAAATTTCCCCATAATGATATGTTTTGTATCATCTGTAAGCCACTGTGCTTTTTGCCGATCTGAAACTAATTTTCTCTGTTGGGCTTCCTACTTTGATGTAAACATTTTCAACTTTCAAAGATTGCATAGCGACTCTTTAATTGCATATTTAAATCTGCCTTGCAGGCCAACCCATTAATCTATCTCCGCCAATCTCCCCAGTCTAGCTTCCAGAGACCCTTTAACAAAGAGCTCTTTCTCAAATAAGGCTCATTAAACCAGTACCATTTCTATGCTAGCACGTCCATTTATTAAAAATAAGATTACACTTAAAAGGACAATAATTTGCATACTTTATGTATAAAATGAATTTTCAAGGAAAGCATTCCACACTTGGATTTTTCATTGTTGATTGAAGATATTCTATACCTCAACAATTATGCAGTAAAATAAATAACTGTTTTCTTTTGTGAATTGGAATAGACTCTTTTTATAAATTAATGTATGATCAAATACAATTTTAAAGGGCATGGACAATTCCAAAGTGCCACCTTATAAATTATTCAAAATCTAAATTGTTGCCCCAAAAGCTAATGAGCAGAAAAAAAAAAAGAGTACTCAATTGTCAAGTCCTCTTACACAGCTACAAGAAGCAGATGAGACAGTCATAACTGTATAGGTTAAAAAATTATATAGAGAAGGCTTCGTCGTTGAGTAGGATATGCAGACCCTTGAACCAAGTCACTTGCACATATGAGAGAGGTTCTGAGATACATGTTCCAAGCAACAGATTATCTTAACTTCTTTGATGGAGTTTACTTTGCAGTGTCTTTTTTCTTTTAACTCTTTTTGGTTCAAACCAACTTATAATAACAGCTATTCAGAAGCTAACAGCCAAAATGTTAAGAGAGATGAGATTCCAACTAATAGCCAGCTCAAGAAGGCCATTGCAGCAGAAAGTTGATATCGGTGGCAATGTATTTGATCACAATAGCTTAGATCATTATCAAAAAGAACAGTCACTCCTGCTGCCGAGCAGGCTGCTGCAAGTGACAATGTTGCTGTGACCTGCATTCAGAAAAAATTTATTGCCATTAACATCTTCGTAAACTTGTATTGAAAAGTACAGAGATAAAAAAGAAAAGTATCTTCTCATGATAAAAAAGATTTATAGAATAATGAACAGGACAGGGAGCAATAGATCTCCATACCCAATCTCCCACCACAAACAAGCTTAGCAATACTGAATTGTGAAGGCCTCTCTTTATGAGCAATGCATATAAATCAAGACTTGCTAGTATAGAGCTCCACAAGAATTGTAAGGCCATTGCTGCAACCAAATAGCTGAAAAAACAACCATCCAAATTCAGTTTATGTATTTTTCCTATATATCAGACAGACAAATAAGAAGAGAAAAAAACTGCTCATAAACAATAATTCAATTAACTTTGTGCGAAGTTGTGTATAAAATTCAATATCTCAAAAGAGTAGATTATAATACACATAAAAATGTAGAAACTGAAATTTGGTTGCATGAATAAGAGTAATCAGGAAAAGAGAAGTTAGCCTTAAATTAATCTTACTCCAATAAGTATTTTTATCCGTAACAAATAAAACAAACATATATTTCTTGTTTACATATTCTTCTGGGCATCTTGCTTTCTTAAAGACTTTACAAGTTTGTTTTATTTTGAAGCTTCTTTTTGCATGCAAAGTGGCAAAATTCATTGTTATCATTTTATGTTCAAATCAATAAAAACCAGTCTAAACTTCCAAACCTAAAGAGTAAAGACATTTCTGTAAGCTGAAGGCATCATCCAATTAAGGACAAGATGACATCAACACCTAGTTAGACACATGCCACTTTCTAGTTTCAACAAATACAGGAACCTAACATAGTGCAGTTGTAAGAAACAAATTTAGGTTAAATTGGACATAAAGATTCAAGAAAGAAAAACACTCTATTAATGTCAATGGATAACAAAAGTATGTTAATGGAATTTCAGAAATACAATCATTTAAAAGAGAGTAGTATTAGTGTAAGAAGGCCACGGGCTAGGAGAAAAGACTGAACGGAAGATACAAAAGAATAGCATGCATACAACATGAGCTAAACCTGATTAAGTTCCTGAAGACATAAACATGTTATATGTGTAAATAGCCTTATGAGGGAAGGAACCTTTGGATAAAGAATGGATCTAAGAAGATCATACAAAATACCATAAAACTAGATCGACTGCATGAAAAGTATGCATCAAGGCCATTATCTATCATTACATGAGGGGCCCGTGCATGACCAGAGAATACCTATGCTCCTTGGATATGTGTCCCCTGGACTTTTTGGCTCGCCCTGTCCCCAGTACAGTACAAGGACACGGCGACTTTATTGTTCCATCCCCCATGTCATTCTTATTCCGCAAAAAATCAGAAATGGTTCCCAAAATGGCAAAAAACAATTGTTGGGGGACTTGGGCACAGAAAGCCATACTGATGACGGCCAGGCAGTCCCTCAACCGCCCCAGGATGGACTCTCATACCCAACAGCCCAACAAGTGATGTGACACATGAAACATGTTAAGAAAAGAATTTATTCTTTGCTTGCTTTGGTTGGCCCCGAATGTATGATAGATGATATTAAAGTATCCAACGACCTATTTTATAAGATATTAAAAAAACACATTACAAAGAGTTGATTTTATGCATTTTCTAAGAAGAAGAAGAGCAGCTTATGAAGGAGCAGCAGCTTGTGAGGGAGTGAAGAGCAGTCACCAGAGGAGGTTTCACTGTTTCAGTATCAAATCTTCTTCATTGGAGGTACTTCATTGGAGGTACGTTTCTCATTTTGCATTTGTTTTTGGCTATATATTTTAGATTTTTCATGTTTTGCGACACCTATGGAGGGCATTGTGAGTTTATTATTTTTATTTTTGAACTTGCAGTTTTATTTGGCATTTTAAAATGAATAAAATCATGTGCACCAACAGGAGTGAGTGGATTAGTATTAGTATGGAAGTTCAGATGGAAGAAATATCTCATAGAAATAGACCTAGTACTACATAGTATGGCAGCCATTGGGAGGTCTTCAAGTAATGTGAATGTAGCAGAGGCAGCAACCTCTAACCCATTTGAGTGGCCTTCCAAAGCCCTCAAAGACTTTGCAAAAGGCCCATTCAACCCCAACAAACCTCTCCTACGATTTTCTACAGGAGTTGAAAAAGATTAAAAAAAAATTCTAGGGGTAGTAGGGTATGCAAGTGTCATTTGTGCCACAAACAATATAGGGGCAGCTATACTAGAGTCTATTGTCATCTTTTGTGTATAAGTGGTCAAGGGGTGAAAGGTTGCAAGAAAATAACATAAGTGCAAAAACTTGAGGCAACTAGATCGCATATTGAGTGCCAGACATTAAAGATAGGGGCTTCAATAGGGAATGTGCAACGTAGTATGTCAATGACTACAAGATCCATGGATGATGCTTCTCATAGGGAAGAAAGGGCCACTCCCACTTCTAGTAAAGGAAAGGCAAAGAAGACTAAGCAAGAAACTAATGTTGCTAATTTGTTTAATTAGTAAGCATGAGAAGTGGCTGAATCATCTATTGCTAAGTTTCTTTATTCTCGTGCTATGCCATTTAATGTCTCACATTTATCATATTTTAAACAAATGTCCAAAGATATCTATCTTGTTGGTCCCTCGTTCCACCTAGAAACTAAACTATGCACCATCCTTCTTGATAGTGTTAGGAACCTGTGTGTTCCTTCTGTTTATTTTGTTAGAGTAGTGTTGTTGGACGCATATGCTTTGTAAGTCGTCCCGTGAGTATATTTTATTATCCCACATGCATAGGTAGTATTACTTTTCTAGATCGTACTCAGTATATAAGAATAGGTTGAGGCCCTTGATGGGCACGGACGAATTTATTGTATTGAGCTTGCTCAAAGGAGGTTACCCCCTCGAAGTGGCCTGCGATCAGTAGATTCATTCTGAGTTCTGCTATCACTTTGTATTCTGTTATTTCGAGCATTCTCACGATATTGCTATAAGGAGGTTCATCACATCTGGTATCAGAGCACTCTCTTGGGCTCGCTGGGTGGAAATTACATCAAAATTTTTTCTGTCGTGGCCTTCAGGTTCCTCTCACTTCTAATATCTCTTGTTATTGCAATAACTCTTTTTCAGTTGTTTCTGCTCATACTTCCGTAGAACGTCTGCAATATCATTTCGCATACTTCCTTCCTTGGCGACCCAACCCCAAATTTTACATATCAAAGCCCTAAATCCCTCATTTATCTAATTTTAGGGTTTTCCCTATCTTTTTCACCTCTCCTCCAATCGCCACCAAACTGAGCCACAAGATTCAATTCCTCATTTTGCTCCCTTATCCCTCTTGGACTATTCGCCTCATTTCGCCTCCCTACCCTTGAAACCCTCATTTTTCTGTTTCCCTTGTCCCTAGATAGTCTCCCACCACCCGTCGAACACCCATTTCCTATCTGAGTTTTACCCAAATCCAAGTTTGTCGTAACTAAAAAAGTTTTTGTTTCTCATCTTCTACCCATTCCAAAAAAAAAAAAAAAAAAAAAAAAAAACCTTGCTTTATGGTTGTTACGCGTACAGGAGCAAAAATCATGGAAGAAGAAATGGCATCCCTCAAAACCAAACTTCAAGATCTGGATGACAAAATTCTGGGTCTTAACTTTCAGCAGTCAGCCATGAGCCAAAACCATTCAGGAGATACTGGGTCCTCTTCTGGCAATTTCCGTGGACCAAAGCTTGATTTTCCACGCTTCGATGGTTCTGATCCGACTGGATGGATCTATAGGGCAGAGCAGTATTTCAGCTTGCATAATACTTTGGATAACCACAAAGTCCCCCTTGCATCTTTTCATTTGGAACATGAAGCTCTTCAATGGTTCCGTTGGTACATCAAGGCTAATGTAGGCCCAACGTGGAGAGAATTGTGCACCCTCATTTTGGAGCGCTTTGGCCCTAGTTCCTTTGATGATTTCACAGGAGCACTCACTAAACTGCGTCAAACAGGCACTGTAAGAGAATACCAGACAGAGTTTGAAAAATTAGCTAATCACACAAAGGGCTTGTCTGATGAATTCTTCCGTAGTTGTTTTGTCAGTGGTCTGAAGGATGCACTTCGCTCAGAAGTCAAAATGTTTCGACCTACTACAATGATGGAAGCCCTTGGGTTGGCTAAGTTAGCGGAAGACAAGATTAGTGCTCTACAACGCTCCAGATCTAATTTTGTTCCATTCAGAAATACAGGTTCTCACAACCCTCCAGTCATACCAGCTCCCAGAACTACTCCGATCAAGCACTTGTCTGAAACAGAGATGCGAGTCAGGCGAGACAAAGGGCTTTGTTATAATTGTGATGAGAAATGGTCTCGGGGCCATAGATGTGTTCAGCAAAAGCTCTATCTCTTGGATGTGGATTCTCCACCGGAACTGGAAGAATATGTAGATGCTCAGGAAACAGTGGATGATGAGGTTGTGCCTCACCAGCCTGAACCTCCTTCACCAGAAGCTCCACCAGAGATATCTGTCCATGCTTTGGCAGGAGTCACTACTCCACAAACCATGCGGGTCCAGGGTTTCTTCAAGAAGATCCCTCTTACTATACTCATTGATTCTGGTAGCACTCATAACTTCATTGATCCACGAATAGCCAAACAGGCTGATTGCTTTATCCATCCCTGCTCTAGCTTTGAAGTCATGATTGCCAATGGGGGCACTTTACCTTGTAAAGGGAAATGTCGCAATGTGCGTCTCTCTATTGGCGATTATAACATGCGCTCTGACATGTTTGCCTTACCCTTAGGTGGCTGTGATGTGGTTTTGGGTGCCCAATGGTTACGCACTCTTGGCCCCATTCTCTGGGATTTTGCTGAACTTTGGATGCAGTTTTCAGCCGAGGGGCACCAACACACTTTGAAAGGCTTACAACCAGGGTCTCTCAGCATCATCAGTTCACACCGTATGGAAAAACTTCTTAAGAAGAATTCACATGGTGTCATCGCTCAGCTCCATTCCATTCAGATGCAGCCATCAGCAGTCTCTAGCACTCCTGCCGATCTCCAACACATTTTGGACAAGTATTCTGGTGTATTTGCTGAACCTGTGGGATTACCTCCTTCTCGTCCAGAGGACCACCGTATTCAGCTCCTTCCTGGCAGTGTTCCGCCCAACATCAGGCCCTACCGCTACCCATTTCATCAGAAGACCGAAATCGAGATACTTGTCCGTGACTTACTGAAGCAAGGTATTATTCGCCCTAGTACCAGTTCCTTTTCTTCTCCAGTTCTGCTTGTTCGCAAAAAAGATGGGTCATGGCGCCTCTGCATTGATTTCCGAGCACTTAATCATCTCACTATAAAGGACAAGTTTCCCATTCCAGTTGTTGATGAACTTCTTGATGAACTTCATGGGGCTCATTTTTTCTCCAAGTTAGATCTTCGTTCTGGGTATCATCAAATTCGGGTTAATGAGGAGGATATACCTAAAACTGCCTTCCGCACACATGATGGTCACTATGAATTTTTAGTCATGCCCTTTGGCCTCACGAATGCTCCTTCAACATTTCAGGCAGTGATGAATAACATATTTCGACCATACCTCCGGAAATTCATTCTGGTCTTCTTTGATGATATCCTCATATATAGCAAAACTTGGGCTGAGCATCTCCATCATCTGGAGCTTGTCTTGCAACTTCTTTCTGATCATCAACTCTGTGCAAAACTATCTAAATGTGTGTTTGGCCAGGAGGAAGTGGAGTATCTCGGGCATATTGTTGCACACCATGGAGTGCGGGTGGATCCTACAAAAATAGATGCCATGAAAACTTGGCCGCATCCTAAAACTCTCAAGAGCCTTCGGGGTTTTTTGGGGTTGACTGGCTACTACCGCAAGTTTGTCAAAGATTACGGGAAAATTGCAGCACCATTGACAGCTCTATTAAAAAAGGATGCCTTCTCCTGGACCCCTGTTGCTGAGACTGCATTTGAACAACTGAAACAGGCTATGTGCAGTACACCTGTTCTCGCAATGCCAGATTTTTCCAAACCCTTCACTATTGAGAGTGATGCTTGCGGCAATGGATTGGGTGCTGTTCTCCTGCAAGATGACCATCCTATTGCGTTCACTAGCAAAGCCCTCTCTGGTAAGAATCTAGCCCTCTCTACTTATGAAAAAGAAATGATGGCTATTTTGCATGCTGTACAGAAGTGGCGGCCATACCTCTTAGGGAGTCATTTTTGCATCAGAACCGATCACCAAAGTCTGAAATACTTCCTGGAACAACGGGTATCCTCTCCTACACAACAGAAATGGGTCAGCAAACTCATGGGGTATGATTATGAGATCACCTACAAGAAGGGTAAGGAGAATATTGTGGCAGATGCTCTTTCTCGCACATTTGATAATCAAGCTTCCCTTTCCGCTATTTCTATGCCCATTCCCAATTGGTTAGCGTCTGTTCAGCAGGGCTATGACAGTGACTCTTCTTTATCTCAAATCATTCACCAGCTAGCCAATAATCCTTCTGCTATACCACATTACTCTTGGGATGGTGCTTCTCTTCGATACAAGGGTCGGCTAGTGCTTCCTCAGAACCCAGCTCTACATCAGGCTATTTTTTATGAACTCCATGCTTCTCCTTCTGCAGGGCACTCAGGCTTCCTCAAAACTTATGAGCGAGCAAGGAGAAACTTCTTTTGGAAAGGGATGAAACAGACGATTCAACAGATGGTGGCTGAATGTGATACTTGCCAACGCCACAAGGGTGAAACGACCCTCCTTCCTGGCTTGCTCGAACCATTGCCCATCCCTACACGGATTTGGACTGATATTTCTATGGATTTCATTGAAGGGCTTCCTAAATCCGGTGGCAAGACAGTGATCTTGGTTGTGGTTGATCGTCTCTCGAAATATAGTCATTTTTGTGCCCTCAGCCACCCCTATACTGCCTCCTCTGTTGCACAAATCTTCATGGACCAGATATTTCGTCTTCATGGACTCCCTTCTTCCATTGTCTCTGATCGTGATGCAACTTTTACCAGTCATTTTTGGACTGAACTGTTTCAGAAAACTGGCACCAAACTGAAGATGAGTTCGGGCTATCACCCACAAACTGATGGTCAAACTGAAATTGTCAATAAATGCTTGGAAACTTATCTTCGTTGCTTCACTTCCGAACAGCAACATCAGTGGGCCAAGTGGCTCCCTTTAGCTGAATGGTGGTACAATACCTCTTACCACACTGCCTCTAAAATGACTCCATATGAAGCAGTCTATGGTCAGGCACCTCCAGTGCTCCTTCCCTACACTCCCAACAGCTCACCAGTCCAGGCAGTTGACATAGTTCTCCGCAGCAGGGATCAGATTCTTCGTACCTTACAGGATAATCTTCACATGGCCCGTAATCGGATGAAACAGCAAGCAGATCAACACCGTTCTGAGCGCTCATTTCAAGTTGGGGATATGGTTTTTCTTCGTCTACAGCCATACAAACAATCCTCCCTAAAGCTGAAAGGGCGTCATAAGCTGGCCCCAAAATTTTATGGGCCTTATAAGGTTCTGCAGAAGATTGGTTCAGTTGCTTATAAACTGGAACTTCCTCCTTCTTCCCGCATTCATCCAGTCTTTCATGTTTCTTGTCTAAAGAAAGTTCTAGGTACCACTGTCAGAGCACAAACTACTCTCCCTGAAATGGATACGGAAGGATCCATTATCCTGGAGCCGGTGGCAATCATTGACCAGCGCACTCGCCAGCTTCGCTCTCGCTCCATCTCTGAGGTCTTGATTCAGTGGCATGGCATGCAACCAGAGGATGCTACCTGGGAACCCCTTCTTCAGATTCAACAACAATTTCCACACCTTAAGCTTTGAGGACAAAGCTTTTTTCTAAGGGAGAGGGGATGTTAGGAACCTGTGTGTTCCTTCTGTTTATTTTGTTAGAGTAGTGTTGTTGGACGCATATGCTTTGTAAGTCGTCCCGTGAGTATATTTTATTATCCCACATGCATAGGTAGTATTACTTTTCTAGATCGTACTCAGTATATAAGAATAGGTTGAGGCCCTTGATGGGCACGGACGAATTTATTGTATTGAGCTTGCTCAAAGGAGGTTACCCCCTCGAAGTGGCCTGCGATCAGTAGATTCATTCTGAGTTCTGCTATCACTTTGTATTCTGTTATTTCGAGCATTCTCACGATATTGCTATAAGGAGGTTCATCACAGATAGAGTACTCCAAAGTGAGTGTTTTGATGGAGGATATGAGACATACATGGCCACTCATCAATCTTATTGTCATTAGCACAACAAACTCTTATTTTCTTCGAGCTATATAATGTTCAGGGAAAAGGAATGATGCAACCTTCCAATTCCAGATTTTAACAGATGCTACAGAAGAGGTTGACCCTCTAATGTTGTGCAAGTAATCACTGATTCAGCGTAGTTGTGTAAGCTAGCTGGCTTGATGGTGGAGGGTGTTTATAAGCACATTTTCTGGACCCCATGTGTGCATGCACTGAACAATACCTTGAAGGACATTGGGAAAATTGATTGGGTGAAGGAAAATGTGTCAAAGGCTAGAGATGTGCAGATATTTATTTGCAGCCATCACTCTTTCTTGCATTGTTTAGGACACTTTCGAGTAAGGAATTCCTCAAGCTCACGGAGACTAGATATGTTAGCTATTTTATTTCGTTGGAGAGAATGTTTGAGGTCCAAGAGGGTCTACAATCCATGGTTGTCAATGCAAAGTGGGGTAGATGGCATGAGGCAAACACACCAGAGAGAAGAAATGTGAAGAAAAGAAATCTTGATGGTAACTAGCAGTCCACAATGAGGTAAGAAATTGGTGTTCCCGATTTTATTGAATTAATTCTGATTTGTCATTTGCTGATTTTATTTTAAGAATTTAGATGTTTTTAACTTGTTTGTAACTTTTTTGCACTTACAAATACATTTGCTCCTTTTTTGAGCCTATAATGACTCCTAATCTTGGAGAGATTTATAATACCTTTGATGGCATGCTTGGGCAAATCAAGCAAGGTATTCATAACAAGGTCCCTACTTTGGGATTTTATGAGGAGCATCTTAGGCCCATTGTGACACTATGGTGGAACAATTTGAAGTTGGACTCCCCATTTATATGGAAGCCTATGCTCTCAATCCCAAATGGTATGCACTGAGACCTGGGAGAGTGACTCCATCTAGTGACAACAAAGTGATTCTCAAATTTTCAATTTAAATTTTAAATAGCAAAAAAGGATCTCTCATCTCTTTATTATTTAATAAGAATCTTTTGTGCTCCATTCAAGTGAAGGTTGGCTTCATTAAGGCCCTTTCAAAAATGTAAAATGAAGATGATGTTGTTAAACTTTGCCCTCAATGGCTTGCATTTACTAATCCTTGTGGTCCAACCTCTGTCCAATCAAAGGCGATGAGGGTTAGAGCTAAATAAGCTCAAAATGACCCTATTGGATGGTGGGCATAGCATGGAAGGGATGCACCACAGCTAAGAGTAATTGCCTTTCATCTTCTTTCATAGGTTGTCAATTCCTCTACTACAAAGCGGTATCAGTCCACACATAGCTTCATCCAATCAATCAAGAAGAAAACCCTTACCTCTAGACAATCGAAGAAGTTAGTGGTTGTTCACCATGCATTGTTGCTACATGACCACAAACTACTGAATATCGTCACACGCTAGCCTTACATTGGGATGTCAATGTTGAAGATGTTTTGCAAATTGAGGAAGATGACACACCTCCAAGATTGGTTGGGGCTTCATCGCTTGAGGAAGACCTTCATCCTATTAGTGACTCGTAATTCTGGTTCTGATTTTGATTTTGATTCTTAGACCTATCATGTGTTGTTTATGAACAGCCATATATTTACTTATATCTTGACATTATGATTACTATGGACAGTTGATTATTAAGTTGGAATTCTACATTTTATGTTATTTCATTGTTTAAACTTGGAGCTTTTGGGCATTTTTTCTATATGCATGCCATATGTTGACAATAAGAGCATTTGAATTTTGTTAATTTGCTTACCGAGACACATATAAAATCTCAGTTCAAGTATAATGCTATGTATTAAACTTCTAAAATGCCTATGATGAATGCTTTATCAATGTTATGATATGCACATTTGGAATTGCTCTCTATATATAAAAACTCCCAGACTTTTTTAATAGTCATCCTCTATTGTCCCCTAAAAATTGGCCCTAATGAACCTGCATACTGGAAATACATCCCACTGTCCCCTATCATTTGTGTCCCTAAAACTCCATGGAGCATAGGAAAATAACTATAAGGGAATGGCACAATTGACATGAGCAAACTAGACAATCTAAGGAGTCAAATTTACTTTTAAAAGAATGGGTAATAAAAGTGGATTCCAAATACAAATTTTCAAAATATTTGTCCAAATAACTAGAGAAAACTAAACCTAGGAAGAAGCCAAACACTCCCTGAAGAGTTTGTTGTAGCACCCAAGGGCAGCAAGTCTCGTAGTAGAAAGCTTTGTAATATTCTCAACAATTTTTAATAAAATATATTTTCCAGTTTTTAATTGACAAGATCTTGTGCAGGTAAGGTGAGAGTCTAATGTGAGTTAATAATTATTATGCACCACTTTCTCATCACCCAAATCTCGCGAGGGCAATGTGAGAGCATACAATGGATGAGTAATGATTTTATATATTGTTTTCAAAGTTTAAAATGCCCAAAAAGATGTAACAATCAATTGCAAAAATAATATAGAGGTGCAAAAATTTCAAAGAGTTGAATCTCCAAAAATACTAAACTTGCTGCAAATAAATATATGTATGCGTGTGTGTGTGCATGTGTGTGTGTGTGTATGTGCTGATCCAAACAAACTTTTGTTGTCCATACTGTAAAGTTTTGCAAATTCTGAATAATCAGATCTGAAATAATACCTTCTTAAGCTTGCTGTTCTGATCTTCCTTAATGTTTGACCTTGAAATGAGATGACAATATTATTTGTCCTTCTGAAATATATTTATCACAGCAAGTATTCGATTTGTGTCAGAGTTGCTTAAAGGAGCAAACTTGTATTGTATTGTGTGTCTTTTAACTACAACAATGCCCTCCTTATATACCATATCCAAAGAGCATGTCCCTTAAAGGGACATTACCCTATCCAGGTCGGCCCACAATGCCTTCTCATAATCAGCGCCTAGAAGGAGATTTATTGTAACAAGAAACATAACTAATATAGTTAATGTTAATGCTAACTTATAGTCACCCCAGAGATCGTCGATCATGCCTAATCAAGGGGCAATGTATTAATAGCTTTCAAAACGGTTTTATATGAAATAAGAGGATTGTGCGATTTGCATAGTTAGACCAGTATGAGGATCAAAGTTATAGTTTTAACACTCCCTCTTAACTTGATAATCATAGTAAGAGATAACATATCTAACATCATCAATTACAATGAATAAGCATAGAATGATACTCTATATCTATATCTATCTGAATCTTCTTCTTAGCATGTGGTATTATTGAACACATGATCCTATGTCATATTACTATATCTGTGATATGACATATCACTTATACTAGTGATAACAATATTGCAATGAATACAATACACAGGATAACATCAGGAGAATAATGTCCTAAGAGTTTTAATTTTATGTCCTCATAAGTTTTCAGTTAAGGTTTTAAATTCTTTAAATCTCTTAAGGATTTATTCTGATTCTTTACATTTTAAGAAGTAAATCCAAGTTTTCCTACAGAAGTCATCTATAAAAAGTATATAGTACCAAAATCCTCCAAGAGAAGGAACAGACATAGGTCCACATAAATCTGAGTGGATTATTTCCAAAATATTGTTAGTTTTTCTAGTGCTATCATGAAATGGATTTTTTGTGTTCTTACCCAGAGTGCATCCTTTGCATATGCTTGAATGATCTCTATTTAACTTAGGTAAACCAGTAACCATCTTCTCCATAGTAGATAAGGTTTTGAAATTTAGATGTCTTAATCTTCTGTGCCATATTTTGTTTATAGAAGCAGCTTCATGAATTAAGGCTTGAATGGGTCGACTAGGTTCTGAATTTAATTCATACAAGTACCCCTTTCTTTGACCAATCAATTTTGCTTTCTTAAATGAGGAGTTCTTAGCCCAGGTCATTACTTTACCGTTCATGAATGCAATATTATGTCCATCATCTTCAAGTGTTGTAACTGAGATTATATTCCTGGTACATAGACTCCTCCTTTGAGAAGAAGAGAACTACCCGACTTTAGTTTCAAGGTGCAATATCCAATTCCTTTGCTAGAATGTGTTGAATTATCACCAATGGTGAATTTGCCATTAAATTTTTCTGATAGAGAGTCTAGTGCTTCTCTGTATCCTGTAATATGTCGAAATGATCCACTATCAATCACCCATGCCTTACTTGAGACTTCATTTGATAGTGGCGAATACAATACATGATTCTCAAGATCATAATTATCTTCTTCCCTAGTAATGTTTGTACAGTTCACTTGCTCTTTAGAATTCTCAGGGCAATTAGATCTATAGTGTCCAAACTTCTCGCCTTTGAAGCATTTTATTTTGGATAGATCTTTCTTAGGTTTGTCATTCTTTTGATTACCTTTCCTCTTCTTGAAGTGCTTCTTCTTGCCTTTATAGGAATTTGTGTTAAGAACATGAAGTTCTTCATCTTCAGTTTTCAACTTTCCCCCTTTCTTAAGTTTTTTGGATTCTTCCTGAAGACAATCTCCCTTAAGTCTATTGTAGTCAGGAAGATTGTCTCTGGCACTTACTCCTTGTGCAAATGTTTTCCATTAATCTGGTAATCCATCTATAGCCATCAGTGTTAGTTCCGTGTCATTAATTATGGTTTCTATACTTGCAAGTTCATCTCTTAGACTAGCAATCCTTAGGAAGTAAGAATTCATCGATTCCCCCTTCTTTATTTGTATATGATTTAATTGCCTTTTTAGTGTGAGAACTCTAGTTGCATTGTTAACTTCATATGCATTTAATAATGCCTTCATCATATCAAATGTTGTTTGATGTTTCGTTAGCATAGGTACTATTTCATTTTTCACTCCATCCAATATGATTTGTATGCCTTTCCTGTTTCCTTTACTCTAGATAGTTTTATGAGGTTTAGCAACAAGTTGTCGGGATGTTGAATCATCAAATTGTTTTACATCATTTTCTTCAAGAATCATCATGATTCTGAATTTCCACACATCAAAGTGTTATTTCCTATCAAACCTGTCCTCGGGTCTGATTGTGTGTGCCATTGAAGATAGAAGAATGATGCTAGATATATATCGAGTATGATTATTTAATTTGCAGAGCCTAGGTTCGACTACTAAAGCTTTGATACCATGTAAAGTTCTGCAAATTCTGAATAATCAAATCTAAGATAATGCCTTCTTAAGTTTGTTGTTCTGATCTTTCTTAATGTTTGACCTTGAAATGAGATGACAATATTATTTGTCCTTTTGAAATATATTTATCACAACAAGTATTCGATTTGTGACAGAGCTGCTTAAAGGAGTAGACTTGTATTCTATTGTGTGTCCTTTAACTACAACAATACCCTCCTTATATACCATAACCAAAGGGCAAGTCCCTTAAAGGGACATGACCCTATCTAGGTCGGCCCACAATGCCTTTTCGTAATCGCCGCCTAAGAGGAGATTTATTGTAACAACAAACATAACTAATATAGTTAATGTTAATGCTAACTTATAGTCAGCCCAAAGATCGCTGATCATGCCTAATCAAGGGGCAATGTATTAATAGCCTTCAAAACGGTTTTATATGAAATAAAATGATTGTGCGATCTACACAATCAGACTAGTATGAGGATAAAAATTATAGTTTTAACACATAAAACCTTTATGTGGGATCGCCCTCAAAAAATCAAAGTTTTCATCCTTTAACCTCCAAGAAATCAAAAAGTTGTCCACTAATATTTGAAACCCAAGGATTTTTGTCCTTGAATCCTATAGTTGAACACAAGGCTCGAACCATGGTAAAAATTAGACAAGATTAAATATCTTGGTAGATGTCTCAAAGTCAATAAACTCAACATATAGTACCAACAAGCTTCATTTTTTCACTCAAAGTTCACAATTAAATTATTAGTAAGATTCTTCCTACAAATAGCTCCACTGTTCTATAACTCATTAATTTATTGTCATAGAATTTTTCATAAAGAAGCTACCAAGAGTCCTAGGGCTTACAACCACCTTTTAACGAAAAGCACATCACCATATTATTTTTTATTATTTTGTTTTCTGCTACTAAACCATGGCCTCTTTATTAAAATATATTTTATAGAGAAAATGAGGATTGGGTGCACACAAGTTAATTAATTAAAAGGGGGCATTACAAGTAAATCCTTCCTCCTAATGCTTGTCGATAAGCAATATGAAATTAGGTGCTCAAGAACCTTTGGCCACTCCCATGTAACATCTTTTGTAAGTTACTAAGTAGGTTCCTCCAATGAACCAAATATCTAGGGATTGTTATATTCTTTGTCTTCTTTTCTTTATTCCTCTAATGGCTTTTGACAATAAATTGAACATCCCTCTGTCATCCAATGATGGCAAGTCTACTTAGAGTATAATACATTGTCCAACTACCCTTTTGAGGCAAGACACATGTAACTTCCAATATCTATAAGCAATTCTAACTCATAAGAAGCTTCTCCAACCTCACAACTTTGTAAGGTCCATAGAAGCAAGGTTTGTGCTTTTCAGCCCAATGCCACCTAATAGAAGTTTTCTTGTAAGGCTGAAAGCATAAAAAAACCATGTCTCTAGAATTGAATAATCTCTCAATACAATGCTAATCTGCACAAACTTCAATTATTTTAGAAATATGTAATCTTGAGGGACCTCAAAATATCTTGGCTATGTCCTGCCAAGTCACTAGTTGATGGCACCATACTTTTAGTGAAAACCAAATCGGTGAAGTTTAGCACCTCATATCCATGAAAAGCAATAAAAGAGGTCATACCAATGGGCATGTTATGTGTGGTACAATAACAATATTCTCCAAGTTGCAACTACTTGATGTGCATTTCCTCCTAGTTTGTGACATAGTTTTGTAACTATTCTTCAATCCACTTATTCATAATCTTCATCTATCCATCTAATTGTGAATAATAACTAATATTGGGTATGAGCTCACTATAAGTCAGATAAAATGATTCCGGCCAAAAGGAGCTAAGAAATTTACTATCCTTGTAACTAACAATATTCTTGTTAAATCTGTAACTTCGATATTATACTGATCTGATTGCACAAGATCATTGAGATCTGTTCTTGCATGAAAGGCCTATTAATACTTGCTCCTTGTATAAAGGCATGATCAGCATCTCCCTTGGGTAATGATGGTTAAGTATGAAACTAAACTAAACATTAGTTAGTTTGATAACAAACATAATTATCTTCCTTTGGCGCTAATTATGAGAAGTCAAGCAAGGGTCGACCTAGATAGGGTCATGTCCCTTCGAGGGACATGCCCTTTCATTATCTTATTTATGTAGGGTGTGGTTGAAGGTTAAGGACACACACTTAATAAAAGTCTTCTCCTTAAATCAATACTTCCCTAAGACGACTTGCAAAAGTTAAAAGCATTCCCAGAATTATAGCTCTCCATTCATTCAAGACTATATATTGAAGATTATCTACAGCAAGCATAGTAAAGGTACAATCTAAGTCTGATTCATAACAGAATTTTGCAGAAACTTTACATGGTATCAGAGCTCTGGTAGTCGAACCTAGGCTCTGCAAATTAAATAATCAAACTTGATATATTTCTAGCATCATTCTCCTATCTTCAATGGCATACACAATCAGACCCGAGGAGAAGTTTGATGGGAAAGAACACTTTGATGCTTGGAAATTTAGAATCATGATGATTCTTGAAAAAAATGATGTAAAACAATTTGTTGATTCAGCATCCAGACAACCTGATGTTGAACCTCATAAAACTATCTAGAGTAAAGGAAATAGGAAAGCCATACAAATCATATTAGATGGAGTGAAAAATGAAATAGTACCCATGCTAATGAAACATCAAACAACATTTGATATGATGAATGCATTATTAAATGCATATGAGGTTAACAATGCAACTAGAGTTCTCGCACTAAAAAGGCAACTAAATCCTATACAAATAAAGAAGGGAGAATCGATGAATTCTTACTTCCTAAGGGTTGCTAGTCTAAGAGATGAACTTGCAAGTATAGGAACCATAATTAATGACACGGAACTAACACTGATGGCTATAGATGGATTACCAAATTCATGGGAAACATTCACACAAGGAGTAAGTGCCAGAGACAATCTTCCTGACTTCAATAAACTTAAGGGAGATTGTCTTCAGGAAGAATCTAGAAAACTTAAGAAAGGGAGAAAGTTGAAAACTGAAGATGAAGAACTTCATGTTCTTAACACAAATTCCTATAAAGGCAAGAAGAAGCACTTCAAGAAGAAAAAGGGTAATCAAAAGAATGACAAACCTAAGAAAGATCTATCCAAAATAAAATGCTTCAGATGCAAAAAGTTTGGACACTACAGATCTAATTGCCCTGAGAATTCTAAACAGTAAGTGAATTGTACAAACATTACAAGGGAAGAAGATAACCATGATCTTGAAAATCATGTATTATATTCAGCACTATCAAATTGTTAGTGAACAGATTGTCCTCCAAAGAAAAATATATAATTTAACCCCAAAGCCCAAATAGGAAGACTAAATATACACTAACAGTTGGGTCATTTCACTATTGAAAAGCGTAAATGCCCTCTAAATTTATTCGGGTACAGCTCTCCATACATGATTTATAGTAGATTCAAATACGAATGCTTTTAACCAGAAAACATAAAAGGTTTACAAACATCTACTTGTAAAAACGAAACAGATATGGAAACTAAGTGATTGATAAGAAAAGAACAATAGATGACACAAAGTTCATTTGCCCAAATGTTGCATTACGAAGTAAATGAAAACAAAGAATGTATCTTCCATCTTCTTGAGAAAATGAAGAATTAGAGCTTTTAAAGATATCTTGAAATGATAACCTAATCGAAAAATAGTGACATTAAAATGTATTTCAGAGAAAACTGAAAACAATACAAAGATCGTGATTAGTGGAAAGAAACTAAGTGATTGACAAGAAAAGAACAATAGATGACACAAAGTTCATTTGCCCAGATGTTGCATTACGAAGTAAATGAAAACAAAGAATGTATCTTCCATCTTCTTGAGAAAATGAAGAATTAGAGCTTTTAAAGATATCTTGAAATGATAACCTAATCGAAAAATAGTGACATTAAAATGTATTTCAGAGAAAACTGAAAACAATACAAAGATCGTGATTAGTGGAAAGAAACTTACTCAAAATCAAAGTTTTGATGTGCAATTATCCTCCAATCTCCCTTCTCTAAAGCGTAAAAGATAGGAAAGATCCTATTACACATTTGTAGTCAAAGCCACTATCTAAAACAAAACTGAAACTCTTTTCCCTTGCATTATATTAAAATTCAAAATCTCTCCCTTTCCCTAACACATAGTTTGGAAAACACAAGCTCTACTTTCTCCCCTTCACAAGAACTGGAATAAATCTGAAAAACTCTTTTCTCCTCTTGTTGTAGCACACCGTCTGCAATCTCTAGAAGAAAAAGTGGAACCCCCTGCAAGGTTGATTTTTTGCATTAAATAGAACACTAGGGACCTCCCTTTTCCACGCATAACTGTTTCTTGAAAACTATCTTCATCCTCCACTTCGGCAAGGCCTTATTCAGCTATCCAAACTGATTTTGGGAATGCTCTTTTCTTAGCCTCGGATTTTCCTCAGTTGATTATGTCCTCATATGTTTTTTAAAAAATATTATGTTGATTAATAAAATATTTCTCGTTTCTCCCCAAATTTTCATTTAGAGACACTTGTCTTTATCATGCTGAATCTTTTCCACTGCGACTTTGAGTTTTGTGTTGGTTTGGTATTCGAGCATCTTGACTAATAATTCATGTGTTCTGCATATCGAATCCAAGAAGGCTTGACTGGTTTGGTCTAAGTGAACATCCTATATCTTAATCTATCGTGGCTTGATTAAGTTGCTGCTTTACATATTTATATTCACAATGAAATTTGATCTCCATATATTCCAGAGCTTCCATATTTGCGCACGTCCTTTTTACTTTGCTTGCGGGTTAAAGTCTTCATTTTGTTTTTGCAAGGCTCCATCCAATCCGTCAATAGAGAGTGAACACCGCCGATATTCGAAGGAAGAACCATCATAATCATTCCTTGCTAAAGTTCGATTAATTAACTTTTTCCACATTCAGGTTATTGGCTTTGTGACTAGTGTAGACCAAGGCTTGATTGGCATCTTCAAAATATATCTTGTCTTGATTTAGAAGCACCGACTATCACAAGATTTCACATTAACGAGTGCCATTGATTCATTCAAGGAATCATAATACAATGAATGTTCTGATCTCAAAATCCCAACATGATTTTGATGATTTAGAAGCCGCCCTATAATGATATATGTATACATTTTCCTCTTCCCTTTTTTATCAAACCACCATCTTTAATCATCAATTCCATCAGAGGAGAACCCAATTTCTCATTTAGATAATGCATGTTTAGAGGCCGATAATTGTCTATGATCAGCTTCATGTCGAAATCTGCTATTGCACATGCAACCGAGTCACTTTATGTTATAAAGACAAAGTATTGATGTATTATCTTGGTTTTATGATGGGTAATGTTTTATAGAATTTATGAGTTATTCATGAGGGACAAACCCGATTATGCCCTTTGGATTATACCATATCATGACTTTATGACACTTAAAGTATAGGATGTAATCTCACAATATAATTTGCTGTGATTATCCTTTACATACATATTGTCCAATTTAGACTTGGAAATTGGTCTCACCAACATTAATTTGGTTTTTCATATTGTTATGATGAGAGCAATGCATTGATTTCAAAATTTGGAGTAGAGAGCTATTACCTCCATTAGCAACTAGAATGTATATCATGGAAGACCTTTGAATCAAACCTGAAATTTTCACATAACTTGGACTGGGAGCCTAGATGCTGATTGCACTTCCATTTTGAATATCTAGACCTTTGAGATTCAATTGATCACTTACATCTTAAAATCTACATTTGGAGTTACCAGTTTGAATTCAAGAAATTGAAACTACATTTCAAAATCTGATTTGGATCTACATCTAAACTTCGAACTGTTGAACCCTATTGAATCAATAAATCCATTTCAAAAGGCATATTGAACTGCTTCGAACCCTTGAATCACTTCAAACTGTTCTAAACCTTGGTTCAAAGAGGTTTGAAGCTACAAATTGAAAATTTGAAAAATTGGGTCCATATAGGTACCAACACAAATGAAGTCTCAAGTAAGGCATGGGTGATTGGTAGTTGATCATCTCGACATATTACAAGATACAGAGAAGCACTAGACTCTATATCGGAAAAAATTAATAGCGAAGTCACCATCAGTGATAATTTAGCACATTTCGTCAAAGGAATTAAAAATTGCACCTTGAAACTAAATTCGGGTAGTTCTCTTCTTCTCAAAAGATTACTCTATGTACCAGGAATAAAAAGGAATCTAATCTCAATTACAACACTTGAAGATGATGGACATAATGTTGCATTTATGGACGATAAAGTAACAACCTGGGCTAAGAAATCCTCATTTAAGAAAGCAAAATTGATTGGTCAAAGAAAGGGGTACTCGTATAAATTAAATTCAGAACCTAGTCGACCCATTCAAGCCTTAATTCATGAAGCTGCTGATATAAACAAAATATAGCACAGAAGATTAGGACATCTAAACTTCAAAACCTTATCTACCATGGAGAAGATGGTTACTAGTTTACCTAAGTTAAATAAAGATCATTCAAGCATATGCAAAGGATACGCTCTAGGTAAGAACACCAAAAGTCCATTTCATGATAGCACTAGAAAAACTAAAAATGTTTTGGAATTAATCCACTTAGATTTATGTGGACCTATGTTTGTTCCTTCTCTTGGAGGATTCTTGTACTATATACTTTTTATAGATGACTTCTCTAGGAAAACTTGGATTTACTTCTTAAAATGTAAAGAATTAGAAGAAATCCTTAAGAGATTTAAAGAATTTAAAACTTTAGCTGAAAACTTATCAGGACATAAAATTAAAACTCTTAGGACTGATAATGGAAGGAAATACACCTCAGATTTGTTTAAAGAGTTTTGTAAAGAAACATGAATTAAGAGGGAGTATACCATTCCCTTATAACCCACAATAAAATGAGGTAGCAAAAAGGAAGAATAGGACAATTATAGAAGCTGCAAGAGCTATGATATTTGATCAAAATCTAGAATATTATCTTTGGGCAGAAGCCTCTTGTACTTTTTTCTATATTCAAAATAGAAGTCCTCACTCCTACCTTAGAGATAAAACTCCTAAAGAAGTCTTTACTAAGGTTAAATCTAATATAAGTCATCTTAGGATTTTTGGATGTCCAGTATATATACATGTTCCAAAAGAAAAGAGAACTAAGTTAGAACCCGCTAGGAGAAAAAGTATTTTTGTTGGGTATAGTGAAACATCCAAAGCATATAAGATTTTCATACCTAGTCAAAAAAATATTGAACTTAGTAGGGATGTAATTTTTGAAGAGGA
Organism: Cupressus sempervirens; assembly: GCA_028749045.1. Lineage (NCBI taxonomy): Eukaryota > Viridiplantae > Streptophyta > Pinopsida > Cupressales > Cupressaceae > Cupressus > Cupressus sempervirens. The sequence goes on from CM053786.1 coordinate 743,710,405, forward strand.
TTTAGCATTCAAAAGAGCTCTAAGTTCTAAAGAACCCTCTCCCTTACCTAGTTCTGAAGGAAATACTAAATCTAAGTCTCAGAGAGAGAAAATTGAAGAAATTGAAGATGAAATTCAAAACCTCAATCTTGAAGAAACCAAAAATTCTAAGAAAATACCACTTTGGGCCATTAAGATAGTAGAGGAAGCACAAGACTTCGCTGCACCATCTGGAACATTCAGAGAAAGCAAAAGACCCAAAAGATTTTCTAGTTATACAACAAACATGAATGATTTATCTAAATCAAAACCAACCAATGTTTCAGATGCTATTAAACATACAACTTGAAAGGATGCCATGATAGAAGAATACCAATCCATTATGAAGAATGATGTTTGGAAAATTGTTCCAAGACCTGAAGGAAAATTTGTTGTTTCTTCCAAGTGGATATTTAAAATCAAGCATGCTGTTGATGGTAGCATTGAAAAATATAAAGCCAAATTCGTAGCCCGGGGATTCTCTCAGAAAGAAGGGATTAATTATGAAGAAACCTTTGCTCATGTTGCCAGATACACCTTTGTAAAAACAGTCCTAGCTATTGCAGCATTGAAGGGATGGAAAGTACATCAGATGGATGTAAAAACAATATTTCTAAATGGAAAGATTACAAAAGAGGTATATTTGGAGCAACCTGAAGGATTTGAATCTCATAACCCTAAAAATTTTGTTTGCAGGCTCAATAAAGCTCTCTATGGGCTTAAATTGGCTCCAAGGGCATGGTATGAAAGAATTGATAAGTATCTCACTAGCTTAAGATTCTCCAAGAATGAAGTTGATCCAAATCTATATTATAAAAGGGATACAGATGATATGGTAATTTTGATAATGTATGTTATTGATTTACTAATAACATGTGATGATCATCTCATAGATCAATGCAAGAAAGATCTAATCAAAGAATTTGAGATGAAAGATTTAGGACTCCTTCATTACTTCCTTAGACTAGAAGTATGGCAGAATTCTGACAGCATCATACTCAATCAAGGAAAGTATACATTAGACATCTTGAAGAGATTTGGAATGTGGAACTACAGGCCTATGTCTTCTCCCATGGAGACTAATTTACATAAACTTAAGGAAGCAATAGAAAAATCACCTTCCATAGATTCTACTCTTTACAGATAGATGATTGTGTCCCTTATGTACTTGGTAAATACAAGACCTGACATTTGCTATGTTGTTAATGCATTAAGTCAATTTATGTGTGAGCCAAAGGAGATTCACCTAGTTGCAGTCAAACACACCCTAAGATACTTACAAGGCACTCTAACCTTGGGTTCAAGTATGAGAAAGTTGAATTAGACCTACATGGATACGTAGACTCAAATTGGGCTGAAAGTGTTACTGACATGAAAAGCACTTCACGATGTTGTTTCAATTTAGGCTTAGCAATGATATCATGGATATGCAAAAAGCAGTCTTCAATAGCACAAAGTTCCATAGAAGCCAAATACATTGCAGCAGCAATGGCCTCTCGAGAAGCAGTTTGGCTTAGAAAGTTACTTGTAGGATTATTTGGTCAAGCCATGAATCCTATGATTATTCATTATGATAATCAGAGTTCAACCAAGCTTTCTGCGAATCCAGTTTTTCATGACAGGTCTAAAAATATCAAAATTCCTTACCATTATGTAAGAGATGTGGTAGATAGGAATACTGTAAAATTAGAATACATTTGCACTGCAGATCAGACAACAAATATTCTCACCAAACCTCTCTTGAGTGAAGATAGATCACTTCAGGAAAAAACTTGGTATGGTTGAATTGTAATTCATTTGTACTCTTTAAATTATTAATAAAATAATTTTATTGTCAGGCTATTGACTGTTATGGGCTCCACCATTTGTATTCATTATTTTAGAGATGATGATCTCTAAGATAATGAACACTTGTATGAAAGACATTATGAGAGATGACGATCTCTTAGATAATGTGCTAGACAGTAGAGATCTACTATTAGATCTAGATGAGTTCAAGATCACATTGCGATATCGACAATGTTATGCCAATGAGTCACAATTTGGATAAAGGAAGAATTTTATTATTCTTCGGAGTTTATCCTATGTTCTGGCAAATCTTAACTCAGGATCATGTTGTGATATAGGAATGCCAGTACCTATGAATCACAACTTGGATAAATGAAGAATTTAATTATTCTCCAAATGATTATCCTATATATTGTATTTTTTAAATACTGTTATCACTAGTATCAGTGATATGTCATATCACAGGTATAGTAATATGACATAGTATCATGTGTTTGATGATACCACATGCTAAGAAGATTTAGATAGATATAGAGTATCATTTTATGCTTATTCATCGTAATTGATGATGCTCGATATGTTCTCTCTCAATATTATTATCAAGTTAAGAGGGAGTGTTAAATCTGTAACTTCGATATTATACTGATCTAATTGCATAAGATCATTCAAATCTGTTCTTGCATGAAAGGCCTATTAATACTTGCTCCTTGTATAAAGGCATGACCAGTGTCTCCCTTGGGTAGTGATGGTTAAGTATGAAACTAAACTAAACATTAGTTAGTTTGATAACAAATATTATTATCTTCCTTTAGCGCCAATTATGAGAAGTCAAGCAAAGGCCGACCTAGATAGGGTCAATGTCCCTTCGAGGGACATGCCCTTTGGTTACCTTATTTATGGTTGAAGGTTAAGGACACACAATTAATAGAAGTTTGCTCCTTAAATCAATACTGCCCTAAGATGACTTGGAGAAGTTAAAAGCATTTTCAGAATTATATTTCTCCATTCATTCAAGACTGTATATTGAAGATTATCTACAACAAGCATAGTAAAGGTACAATCTAAGTCTGATTCATAACAGAATTTTGCAGAAACTTTACAATTCTTAGGCAATTCATGTAGCCTAAATATTTCTCTAGAAAACAAATCAACTACTTTGTGTACTCTAAATCCTATAGGAATGACAAAGAAGTGCACGAATTCAGTCAATCTATCCACTACAATGCAAATACAATCCCTTTCATTTAACTTTGAAAGGCATGTGATGAAGTTTGTGGATAAGTTTTGCCACTTCTGAATGTAAATAGCCAAGTAATGTTTGCAATAATCATTTAAGTAAAATATAGTCTACCTTTTTATATTGACCCCTTGATGCATCATAATACATCATCTTTAAGGCTCTTCCAAGAAAATATTTCCCTAATTTTCTTGTATATCTTCTAGCATCGAGGGTGTCCTACCATGGTTGTTTGCTGCAAGTATTTCAAAACCTTCTCTTCCATCTTAGACTTGAGAGCTAAAAAAATATCCTTGTACAAAATAAGGCCATTTGGTATACTTGACATCCTTCACTCTTTAATGTAAGATGTTAGCAATAAATGTGTTCTTGGCATATTCCAGCATGATAAAAAAATTAAAACATTACAATCTCTAGATGTGGCAGAGATAAAAAAGGGTAAGCACCCAATAAAGGGCATCAACAACTACATTCTTTTTATCCTTAATATATTCTATATCAAAATCATCAGCTTGAAATTTACTTACTCATTTTTTGATGTGTACAATTCAAGTCTAATTGACCCAACAAGAACTTCATAATATAGTGGTTTGTTTTAACCTTGAACATCTGAATGCTAGATATTGTTTGAAGTTTGCCAAACCATGCATGACGGAAAGCATCTCATTGTCATGCATAGAAATTTCCTTTTTCTAAATCTTTTAACTTTTTATCTCAAACATTATTGGGGTACCCCTTTCGCATTAGTACTGCTTCTATTACCACTCCTACAGCATCACATTCAACAACAATTGAGGGAAATATGGAATAGAAAGTACAAGGCATGAGCCTATTATCTTCTTCAACTTAATGAGTTTTATCTTTTCACAAAAAGGCTTATGTCAGTTTGGGGTGTTAAAAACTATTAAAAGCCCCTATCAAATCTCCAATGGTAGCTAGAAAATTTTAAAAATCTTCTCAATTGTACTAGAGTAGAAAGTGGGGCAGTCCAAATAGAGCACTAATATCATGGCCCAAATTGAAATCTCTGTAACCCCAATCTCACACTTGGATTCTTTTGCAAATAGAGATAACAGCTGTAAACTTCCAAGGACCTTATCTAGGTTTTTTCAAATTGTCTTGTCATGTTTTCCTATGATCAAAGCCTCATCAAATTAAATGAAAACAAATTTTGATGGGAAATCCACTAAATGCTTGATTCATTGTGCATTAGTAAAACCAAATGCCATGAACAAAAATTCAAAGTATCCATAATGGAATTTGAAAACTCTCTTGCGCACATCCTCTTTGCAAACCCAAAGTGGATATTAACCTAATACCAAAGCAATTTTCAAGAAATAAACCACCCAAAGCAACCATCAATGAGCTTATTGATCCTAGGAATAAGATATTTTTATGGTTTTTTTGTTCAATACTTTGTAATCAATGAATATCCTCATGCAAAGATTTTTTTCCTTCATAAGGACTACTGATGATAAAATGGGCTAGAACTCTTTGATGATCTTCTCTATCTGCTCTATATATGTCCATTGATGGCAACAAGTGATGATCATGATAGGCTTAGAGCCTAGTTCCAACTCTATGATGTGTTGAAATCCCCTATCTAATGGCAAACTTAGAGGCATATCAATTAACACCATACTATGCTTATCCAAAATGGTTTGAATATCAGCATGATAATTGTGGGGTTTACTAACCACATAACTTGTCATTTGCAAAAGTTCCTCTCCATGCTCTTTGTTGTGACCCATTAGACACAAGCCTAAGAACCATATATTTTCCTAGAAATTTAAACTCTAATTCCAAGGACTATTTATGCTAAGAAAATTCTCCAAGAGAATGCAACCATTGTACTCTCAAAACTACATTCCTTTCCCTAAATACCACAACATAGAAATCAGCACATACCTTATGATCACCAAGGGATAGTTTGAGTCGTTGCAGAATTATAGTGCATTGAATATTGGATCCATCAACCACAACGACATCGAACCCAACAAAGCTTTTAGCTTTCAACTCTCTCTTAGCCACAAAGCCTTCATAAATGAAGTTTTTTGTGGCATTACTATCCATCAATATTGTAATCCATTACCCAAATAATACCCCATAAACCCTTAAGTGGGCAGCATTATGATGCTCCTAAAAGTGTTTAAAGGGTGTTGTTGCTATTATCAATGTGTTTGAAGTTCACACAATGATTTTCTCCTTTGTGGCTTGTTATAGCTTTGGTTCTTCAAATTCATTTTTTCATCAAATACTATCTCAATATAATGGATTTGACCCTTGCGAAGGCATCTATAACCAAGTTGCCATGGTGCTTTACAAGAGAAACACAACTTCCTTTGAAGTTCATTCCTCATGTTATGATCCATTTTCTTTGTTGTAAATGGCTGCAATGTAGTCTTTTGAAGTAATTAGTTAAATCCTCCTTTTTGAAAGTCGCCCTTTTAAAATAAAAGTGTGTCATTTTGGATGCAATAATATTTGTTCCTTAGCATGGATGACTTATTTATCAATGCTCTCCAAATAGCCTCCTACACTAATGATGATGCATAAGCCTTAACTAAACCTTTGAAAACCTCACATAAACACTCAACAAAGAGGATAGTGAACCTCCTTTTTGATATATCAAATAGCACAACTAAAGAGCTGAAGCATACTCCTTTTTGATATGTCAAATACATACTCCTTTATCCACTCAATGAAGCATAACTGGTTGGCTGCAACAAGATCTGAAGACTTGGTTTATATTCATTCCAATTTTCATCTCTTGTCATTTAAGGATCCCCAATACAAGGATGGTGCAGTGAAGCATTGGGATGTAGCCACTAAGCGTACCAACTTGGGCGCAACCATTGAGGATCTTGCTACGGTCACTATGGACGATGGTGATGGTGATGGTGATGGTGATGGTGATGATGAAAATGACATACCTACACATGGTGCATCTAGTGTGAGTGGCACCACTTTGGGTTGAAATGATCTTGAGCTTTCAACAATATGATTATTTTTACAACAATCCTTTTGATAACAGATGAACTACATTGAACAATGAAGATAGAAGACAACACCATTTTTATTGTCAATTATTTAATTGTAACGATTTTCAATGTTTGAATCATGAACCTAGACATATATGATATGGCCTTATTTGAATATTTTTGAACTATCAATTGGCATCTAATATTTATCTTTGGCTTTTCGCATGATGAAGTATCATACTACTAAATGATTTAATTTTACAAATTTGTATATTTCTTTAATTTTTTGTGTCTATAAAATATATATAATTATACATATATGCTTGTATATATCAAAGTTCCATGACTCGCCACAAGTCGTGAGGGCAGTCCAGGTTGTCAAGCCAAGCAGACTTACCTAATTATTTATGATTTGGACTGAGTCATTGAATTTGATATATAATTTCATATATATATTAAATAATTGAAGTATATAATTTCGATGGTTTTTTCATTTTGTCAAGCCGTTGCTGAGTTGTAGCTGAGTCATGAGTCGAGTTGACCTTGTCGAGTCTAAGCCAAGTCTAAGTCTGGGAACTCTAGTATATATACACACACGTACCCAAACCCCCCAAAAATATTAGCATATATCGACATATTGAGTTCTTGCACCCCTATTCATACCCATCCCTGAACCTAACTCTACTACAATTAGGTTTTAATTCCAATTTGCACAACTTGTGTAGTAATGAACTATAATTTGATGATTTTTACTAAGGTTGCTAATTTTATTGAAATAATTAAAACAGTGAAATGAAATTAGAGCAAAGAATGTGTAGAAGCTACAATGATTAAACACAAAATAATATAGGCTTTTCATTTTTCAATCAAATACATCACGCTTATATAGGAGTTTAATCTCCTAAATTATAGGAAACTCCTGAAACAACTTTCTCAAATATATTGAGTTGTTTTAACTCAAAATATTTGCACCTCTAATACTATAGCTTGTATAAAAAACTATTAAAAACCTACCAAATTATTATTTTATGCATCCTCTGATGCAATATTCCTAACACCACCACCCTTGTATTGCATCATTCTCAAAATGAGGATAGTGGACCAATAATACTTGATGAATATGTTCAATAGTTCATAAGATCTGAGTAGCAAAATACACATCTCATGGAAAGCAATAGTGTAACTAGTCTCACTATGCTTGTATATTTTCATCCAAGGATAGGACTACCACATCTATCCAAGGTCTTAAATCATAGAGACAAACACATCTATCCAACATGAATGTTATGGACAAGGACACATCCAATCATAATTACTCAACGCCTATGACAAGGGACATGTAACAAAATGGAAGTCACTCATTCATTGGGTGGCTAAATGTTTGCTTATATGCTTTGACCATCGATCATAAAAAACTAATGCCACAATATTCTTCACAATCGCTACTTCCTTTATTAATGAAAGCGTTGATTTTGATATTTTATTTTCTTCATACGATGGGTTCCTTCACTATTGTTTTGTCTCTAATAAATAAATCATAGTCTTGACTGAGTCAACTTTATTTATACTCATTCCTTCTCACAATCATTTCAATTAGAAGAGTAGATGCTACAAGAATATATGCTTTCATGTCTTGTATATATGCTCTCATGTCTTGTCTATATACTACTGTGTCTTGTTAATTAACTATTATTTCCCTTTACCTCTTTTATAATATGTCATTTGCTGAAGATTGATGATTTATTAATAACAAGGCTTCCTACTCTTAAACAAATTGCCCCCTCTGCATTTCTTGATCATAATTACAACTTGTACCATTAAAAAATGAACACTCACTTTGTAAGACCTTTTAGCCCTCCTTAGTGTGGTTCGGTACATTAGGACCTCCTATTGCATCTAATTATTATAAGCAAAGTCCTTTTTCTTCTTCCATCATGCACAAAACTCTAAATTTGCATCATTTTTTATGTATAGCTTCCCATTTATTCCTCCAATCACGAAAAATGTGTTTTAAATGCATTTCTGACCGTTTTTCCCGCATATCTCATCATATTACCCCCATTCCCCACAATATATCTCGAATTTCAGAACTTTGCCTAATGTAAACACCTTTGGGTTGAGACTAAGGTGGGAGGTTGAGGTCAAGTTCGGCCTCAACTCGGAAGGTAATTTTTTATTGGTTCCTAGGCCCTGATGCAAAATATTGTCATTTCCCACCTTGTGCAATCGGCCCTTCCAATTTTGATCCTGAAATGGGTATAGAAGGAGGCATTTTCACTTCATTTGATAATCAACAAGTTCTTTATGCAATCCACACTCAAGCAATCAAGCAAGTGCATTCAAGGAGTCTTCAAGCAACCAAGGCGAATTTCTTCATCCATTCAAGCATTCAAGCATCTTCATCATTCATCATGCATTTCTTCTCCTAGATCTAGCTTCCTTCTTCAATGGAGATATTGGAGTTTGGCCATCAAGGAGCAGATTTACTTTGATACATCCAAGCATACACCATTGAGGCAAATTGCAAGCATCCACATGCATGAGGTTTTGTCTTATATGATTTCCTTTTTGGTTTTCTTGTTGAGTCTAGGCTATTACATTAACACATTTGATCACATATTAAACATATCTACATTGTTACATCTACTTCTATTACATTTAGCATTCCTTCATTTATTTCTATTTCTATTCAAGGTTGATTCCTCAACTAGGGCTTGACCAAGGCAAGCCCCTCCCCAGCAACCAATTTCCCCCTCTCTTGTGAGCAAGTGTAGGTTTTATGAGTTTTCAGATTGGATTCATGGATTCAAGCTCTGCATCTTTCCCTCTTTGTCATTTAATATCTCTTTCTTTCACAAATCAGATTACATAATCAGTTTCATTTCATTATAGTTCCTTCTTTTAGGGAAAGGAGGAGCAAAATCCAAAGTATCCTTACATTTAGGGAGATCACGTATTGGCACTTCCCTTTGTACTAATTGAGTTTCCCTTGTGGAGGGATCTTGGTATTCTTCTTACCATACATTTGGTGAGTGATTTATCCAACTTGATTGCTCACCATTTTGTATGTTACACTTCTTAATATGGTAATTATTGTTGCATGATGCTCCCTTATTATATGTCTTCAAACACATCCAAACCTTGTCTTGATTTTAACCAGTGGACTTTGGCCTTTATTTTTTTCATAATAAATATATTTTTCCATACATTCTTTTAATGACAATTTCTTTGACGTCAGTGACAACTATTACCAATCATTTATGATTTTGATAATAAAAATCTCATTAATATGCCTTTGACATCAGCAATAACATTTCAAACATCCTTCTCTATGACCAATATCATGCCAAACAATTTCTTATGTCTGCATTTCAATGTTTCTATCAAAACTAGTTGTCTCCTTTGATTTACACTCACTATAATGCAATCTAATGTTGTTTATACTATATACTATCATATGGTGCTTAAAGTGTTAGTTATAAAAAGATGTATACAACTATTAAGAAGTAAAATAGAAAAACTGCAAATGCCAAATACTAAATAATAAATACTTGAACATTGAAGTTTTGAATATTGAATTACTGATTAAAAATTAGAATACTCAATACTAAATTAAATGTTGAATTGTCGAATTGACAAATGGAAGATTCCTATTCTATCAAAAATATCATAAAGATGATCACAATGAGTAGCAAGTTATCAAAACAAGTATAAAATGTTAAAATATAGTGAAGGGATGCCTCTAATCATCCCTCCAGGGTTCAGGCCTCAGGTGGCAATCGGTGATTGGCAGGTGACACACCTAAGGTCTTGGAAGTGACATCCCCAAGTCCCGAGGGCGTCCCTATTCCAAGAACAAAAGGGTTTTGGGGGAGATGCATCCCTATGTAACACTGATAAACCACAGTGTTACACTGGTGCGAGGGAGTGCTGGTGTGGGGATGCGTCAGGACAAGTTTCAGATGCGAGAAAAAAAGGGCCTCAATTTGGGGACGGCAAGGGTGTGGCAGGGGGGGGGTTGTAGAAAGGGGGGGTGGCAATGGGGGAGGTTGCATAGTATACATAGATGACTTGAAATAGTAATTATGAAATGATACTTTAATATAACATACCAAATATAGTTGAACAATGAGTATAGAAAATTGAAATGTGATTCACGAACCATAAGTTCAAGCTTCAAACTTGAAACTTCATAACCAATGACCATTGAATTGAGTAACATACTCATAGTAAGTTGTAACATCAATAAAATTAAAGTTTTAAACATAATCATAATGATAAATAAAAAATATAAATCATACATAGTGCCCTGTAAGTCAACCATTGACTATCAAGTATCAAATGACAAAGATGAAAGATTCAAAATTCATTGTTTGAGTTATAGATATGATATATCATAAAGATCAAGATGCTCATGATTACAATGAGCAAAGTAGCATGAAATAGTGAAATGAGATAATGTATCATGGCCATATCAAAGTGAGTACAATCTACAGAGTGTCAATAATGAGAATGTAAGGGTGGGAGCTCTCTAATCATCCCCTAAACCGAAGTCCTCATCACTAGAACTACAAGACTCGTCGTGGGTAAATTAATATTAAAAAAATTTTAAAATTTGACTTTTCAACATGGGTGTTGGATGCACCCCACGTATCCCATAGAAGCACCCTAAGTCACAAGGTTCGAGTTCGAGTTCGAGTTCGACGACTATGAAATTCGGATGGAGTTCGACAAGTCCAAAAAATCCAAAAAAATTCGACATTAATTCACCTAATATAATATAATATTTTTTATAAGTATATGCTATTTTTATTATTATATATTTTAATAATTGATAAAATAATATAAAAAATATAAGTATTGACATGTTTAGTTATAAATATATGATATTTATGATTATATAATATAAATAATATTAACATGTTTTAATGTTTAATAAATAATCTAAAATTAATAACAATAATAAATTAATAACATTAAGAAAAATTCAATAATAAAAAATTATAACTATAAACTAAATCTAAAGTTAAATAATCTCCAAATATTAAACATCCTATAGTAAAAATTTAAAACTATTACCCCAAAACTAAAATTAAATAATCTCCTAACACTAAAAAATAAAATTTCTGCCCAAACTGCGAACCAAGAAATGCGCAGACGATATTGTCAGAGGAACGAAATAAGACGAGTTTCACAAAGGAATGATTTTGGATGGCGTCGAAAAGCCTTGATTCTCCATTGTTGTTCGTTGCAGGGCAGACAGAAAGCTAAGGTTTGTATCCCACGACCTGCACAAACAATTTGTATCGCACCACGATTTGTGTCTAGCGACCTGCGACCTGCACAAACGATTTGTGCGACCTGCGACTTGCAATCTATAGTAGAAATGATGACCTGCGAGCTACAAAACAATGACCTACAACCTAAGACGAATTTGAGCCGAATTTTTACGAATTTTTAATTTATTTTTTAGGTTCGCCAAATTCCGAACTTGGAGCTGAAAATTCGGCGAACCTTGTGACTTAGGAAGCACCCAATGCACACCCACTCACCCCTGCACCCGAGACACACCTGAGATGCACGCGTACACCTGTTGGGAGTGCCGAATAGTGTGGTCGCGGTGCGGCATCACTCTCACAGTCGTGGCAGTGTACGAGAGCATGACGTACACGCACCCAGTGCACCAGGGTTTTACCCTAAGTGCGCACACCCGGGTAACACTGATAAACTATAATGGTTTCTTTAAGAGGTTAGTATCGGGGTGCAAACCATGTAGGAGTTGATCTCCTACATCATAGGAAACTCCCAAAACAACTCTCCCAAATATATTGAGTTGTTTTCAATTCAACAAATTTGTACACATTGTCAATAACCTATATAACAAACTAAAATAAGCCTACCAAATTATTATTTTATGCATCTTAGAATGTAATAATCCTAACAAAAAGTACTCTTACCAAAGCAACAAAAATCCCAATGATTTCTTAAAGTTGGGGATGAAAACCCATTGTCTTCATTAGTGCAATTCTGTATAGGGGTCGACAAAATGTTGAAGGTGTTGATCGGAGATGAAAAACATCATTTATGGTACAGATTTAGATGAGGATTCAAGTAGGTTAGCATTGGTGCAAAAATAGGTTTTACAATTTTTGCATTTGGATTCAAAGGCTGAAGTTCAAAATTGATTAAGTTGATGAAAGACAAATTCTTGATTAGATGATTTGATATGGAAATTGAATGTCATATGTATGGATACTAATGTTGGGGACATAAGCTAGCGAATGGAATAAGGCAAGTTTGGAGAATTGTAGTGTGAAGTTGGGTGTAAGAATATTTTATGCCTTGTGCATGAGAAGTTAAAAAAAGTTTGTTTAGAGATACATTGCATTTAATTTCTGCAGGGTGTGGGATTTGATTTTGGAAGGGGTGTTTAAGTATGTTCAAGTTGGAGTTTTATAAAAGGTCTATTTATTTAATGACAGTAATATAAGTTGTGTTTGGACCTCATATATGCAGGTTGAAGGTTTTGAAGAGGAGAAATCTTTTGCGTAGAGGGTGAAAGATTTTGCTATGAAGGTAGCCACCTATAATCTTGAGGCAAAGGAAAGTAAAATAAAAAGAAAGAATGAAAATGATTAAAATAAATATATTCTCACCAAGAATGCAACACAATAGATGGATGGATTGATTGACTCAATTGGAATCAACTTGAATGAATATTTACTCGGGAGAACCCTTGCTTTTATAGCCAAGGTGAACACAAAAGAGTGAATGAAACCATGACAAGTGTTGTTGTCTAATTAGATGATAATTAAGAGACAACTTATCAACCACACAGGGTGGAATCACATCTCACCAAAGGTGGAACATCCTCCAATGTGTAATAAATTATGTGCAACAAAGGTGGAGAGTGATAAAGAGATGACAAGATAAGTCCACATAAAGAGGAAATACTCCAACTACTCCTGTGTAATTCCCCAGGTAAGATTAAGTGTAATAAGTACCTGGTGAGAAATAACCAATATAAGATGCCCAAAGTACAAAGGCTAAATTGCAAGATGGGTGCAACAAGGCTATGTTAGGTACCTATGTACAAATGCAATGCAATCTCTCACAAACAAAGAAAGGGAGAAAACCATGTGGGAGAAAACTCCCTTGCAAAAGAGAGATGAAAACATACAATGCTCTAAATAATGGATGAGAAGAATAAAACCTCATTTGAGGAAAAAGTCCCACGATTAGAGAGAAGAGAAAAGACCATGAACACCCCCCACTATCCCAAGTCAAATCTCCTATAAAGATGGTCCAAGATGATGACCAATACTCGTCCATAGGAAAAAATAGAGCCAATGTTGCACCAAGGATGTCAAAGTGTGGCAATATTAGGTACCACTGTCATTAAAGAATAGTTGTTGAGTCAACCACTCCAATATAATGATTCATGAAGATTAGACATGAAGACACTTGAGCATCAAATGGATACTCGCCAATGGCAAGTTAATACATTTAAAGTCTCAACTGGATCCATGCACCAAGTCCCACAAGATACTTCCTAATCTATTGAGCGCATAAGGATTACATCAAATATGTCACTAATGACAAATTACAAAGAAGGATGGCACTTTATATCAATGTGTGCAACATAGCTCATGCAAGAGAATACAACATAACATGTCAAAGATGCAAAGTTGGAAATTGATAATGATGCCACCAAGAATGTGTTGCAAATAATCATTGATGATGCCCTCTAGTTGGACTAAAGTGTGAATCATAGGGGTAACTAACCCCCTTGGTTGTCAGTTGGAAGACAAATCGTTGCAACAAGTATTAGGTGGACAAAAAAGTTTGATCCTAGTTCGCATATCTGTTTTCAATTTGTTTGTAACAACTTATCATAAAGTTTTTATAAACATTTATTACTAAAAAAGATTATTATACATAAAAGAAAAACTTAACTTTTTTCTTTATTTTTCTCTTTTCCTTTTTCTTTCTTAGACTTCCTATTTCAAGGATTACAATTGCCATAATTGGGCTATTACAAACTTAGATCACTATACAAAAGACCAAACAAGGTCTATGCATTAGAAGTGCAAAAAAAAGCCAAAACTGAGAGTATAATTTCTAAGCACGGACACTATAAATGATAGCACCACTAAAAATATATAAATAAGATCATGAACTTTCCAAAAAATTGTACCTCAAAAGGTGATATTGTTATCAAAGTTTTAACTGTGTACTTTTTGAGTCAAACTCATTGACCCATGTATCATGAGTAGTGATTCACACATGAATCCATCTCTCATGAGAATAAATGGTACACCTAGCACTCATTGGATCTAGGTGATGATCACAATTTGACTTGCTATGGAAAATATCTCCTACCTTGAAAGGTGTTTGTATAAGCCCGAACAAGGCCTTTGAAACTGCAAAACTAGAATTATGCAAAAAAAATTAAGTTCAAGCACAAAACACCTACACTGCTATGTAGTCCATGAAATTCTACCCCAAATCAACAAGAAATACTTGCAAAAGAGAGTTTGAATGATTGAGATATTGATGGTTTCAATGACCTCTATAATTATGATGTTCTCAAACACCATTGTGCCTCCAAACTTCAAATGGTTCTAGATTTGGCAGATTTAGATGGAAAAAAGTTAACTTTGGGGTTTTTGTAAAAAGTCGATTTTAGGGTTTTTGGACCTCCTCAATGTGATTTTATCATTTTAACCTCTAATTCACACCAGCAAGCTCCAATTTTTCCCTAGAAAAGAAAGCCACTAAGAGGCCTACCCCCCCTCCCAAAAAAAATTTAAAAAATTAAAATAATATATTTTTTTTTACCAAAGCACTCAAGTCTTTCAAATGACTATCCAATGGCACTCAGGAAGCTCTAATACTATGTAAGATGTAGCCATGAAAATAGCCACCCAAGATCTAGAGGCAATAGAAAGCACAATAACAAGAGAGAATGAATACAATAAAAAATTGTATTCCAACCAAGAATGCAATACAATAGATAGATGGGTTCACTGGCTCGACTAAAATCAACTTGAATGAATATTATATAGGAGATCCCTTGCTTATATAGCCAAGATGTGTACAAAGAAGAGAATGAGACAATGAAAAGTGTCGTATAGTTGCATGATAATCAAGAGACAACTTATCAATCACCCAAGGTGGAATCACGTCCACCAAGGGTGGATAATCCTCCAATGTGTAATAAAGTATGTGCAACATGTGCAACAAAGGTGGACAGTGATAAAGTGATGACATGAGAAATCCACATAAAGTGGAAATGCTCAAACTAGCCTATGTAATTCTCTGAGTTTAAGTGTAATTAGTCCCTACGTAGAAATAACCAAGTAAAATACCTAAATTACACCAACAGTTGGAATCAGTCTTAAGGAGATTGCCTCAAACATGTTTTGACATTGCCATACTTCTTTAAGACATCTGAACCTGCAGTTTGAAGATAATAAATTAGTTGGGCTGATCATTTACAGTAGGCGTGGGAGCTGGTTTGGTATTCAATGTGTTAAATATTCAGGTCAGCCTGCGTTCAAGAAAAGAGTCTGATCATAAAGGGTTGAAAACTAGCACTTGGTCTAGGCGTGGGAGCCCCAAATCTTTAGTTTTGCCTACATACTTGCTGTCCCTGAAAGAAGAGTATTGTTAAAGTAAAATTTGACTGAATTGAGGTTTAAAAGAACTCTATATTCAGCGCTAGTAATTTTCTTTTCACATTTTGGCAGCAGTTTGTTATTAATATCAGACCTTTCTGTCAAATTAAGGTCATATTTGTCTAGTTATGCATATAAAACTATATGTCATCATTATACTTCCCATCCACATTAAACTATTCAACTCAGCAAACAGTTCTCAGAAGAACTTCCGAACTGTTTAATCAAGTCCTCTAGGCTGTGCTTGGGAAGAGTGTTAAGATAAATTGCCTATCCAGATAACCAGAGGCATTCCAAGAAGATTGTTGGCATTATGTTTCAAATCATCAATGAACTCCACAAACATATCACAGTCTAGAAACTCTGCACATAAGAATGTTTATGAGCTGTTTGACAAAATACCTTCATAGTTAAACCGGAAAGAAATTGCAAAAATATTGTAGATACAACAGGGTGGCTTCTTACACCCCACATTAGTATGTATATTGGTATACCCTATATAAGTATAATAGGGCTCAAGTACCATGCCTGCTGGTGCAGGGCACCCAGGAGTTTGAATGACTTTTGATGTAATAAGATCTGGTATAGACCATTTCATAGTTTGATGAGTTTTAATGAGGCCAATAGAGCCAATATTGTGTTTGTAATGGTTTAGGACCCATGTGGTCAACCTTGGTCAATGACCATCCTAAGCTTGTAGAAGGGGGTCAGATTTTGTTTGGTGTTCATTTGGGTCATTTTGGACCAGGTCTTCCTGTTCTTAATCAATTTGTAAAGGGAAATGCAAGTTTTGCTGAAATGTTATCATGTTGTCAAAAGTTGTCAATGGTGTCAACATTGACAAACTGATGTAATTATGCACCCCAACGGCCAACTGATTTGAATTTCAGTTGGAACCCGTTGGGATAGGTGAGATAGGAAGCTATAAGTCCTATTTGGATGAGAAGCAATGTAACTCGATGATTTTGATGGAATGAGGAGGAGTTTTGGACTGTTCAATTCAGTTTTCATTGGCAATTTCTCTGTTTTTTTGCAATTGTAAGGGCAAACATTGATTGGTAGACCAGGTCCATTGACACGAGAGTTAATTCTTGTGAATGAACTTCCATTTGCAATTGATTTGGTTTCAATTGGTGAGAAATAAGGAAGATCCATCAAATTTGGTGCACACACTTGACAAGCTCTTCAAACCCTAGGGTCTTGAACACAAATGGCTATTGCCTAACATCCCACTGTTAGATTTGGCCAATTCTTTGGGGAATGTTAGATCTAAATGTGTACTATAAGATAGACTCGGTTTCAGACCAGTCCAAACAAAATCTGAATTTTGGGGTGATGCCCTAGGCTTGGCATTTGGATGTGACAAGCCAGGAAGGAGAAATTATGTTGCAGAGAGATCAAACTATTCTGTGGGTGTGATCTAACGATTTATTTAATACCCTTAGGCATGGGCAGACATGGAATAGCAAGCCTTTTGTCAAGGGAAGCCAACTGGTGAAGAGTTTTCATTAATCCCAAGTAAACTAGCCCTATAAGCCTAATTTATAAGCAATATTTTGTTGATCGGGTTAAAGGCGAAACCCAAGCCTGGATTTGTGATATTTTATAGAAGAGCCAAAAGGGTACCCATAAATGTATTTTGTTTGGGCCCTTGTTAAGGAAGTTTTGGAGTTAGAGACAAAAAGGTCAATATGGAGGGCTAACTGCTACTAGGTCTCCTAGTAGGTCTATTTGTGCAAGATAGTACATTGGGCAACTTGGGTTGGTTCCAAGGGGTCAAGGATGGATTAGTTGGGGTGTTAGAAGTGTAACTGACATCCACACAAATCTCCTTGCAAACAATGGTGTCAAGATCCTTATATGCTAGGGGGTAGGTTGCATTGAGTACCTTTAGGTAAAGTATATGCTTGATGTGAGAAGTTGTATCTCACAAGGGGTGTGAATTGCTCACGGAGTTGGTCACAAGGAGGTGAGCCAAGAGCAAGTTCAAGGTGTGTTGAAACCTCTTGAGAAGGCTAGGAGAGTGAACCTTGTTTTTTGTGTCATATCCAAGTGGATATTTTTCAAAGTGAATGATCTAACCTTGAAACATAGAAAACCCTATTTTTTTCATATAAATAGTCACAAGAACACAATTATTACAAAACACATGAGAAGTTGCATTGAGTACCTTAAGGGAAAGTGTATGCTTGATGTGAGAAGTATCTCACAAGGTGTGTGAATTGCTCAAGGAGTTGGTCACAAGGAGGTGAGCCAAGAGCAAGTTCAAAGTCTGTTGAAGCTTCTTGAGAAGGCTAGGAAAGTGGACCTTGTTTTTTGTGTCATATGCAAGTGGATATTTTTCAAAATGAAAGATCTAACCTTGAACTATTGAAAACCCTATTTGTTTTTCATATAAATGGACACAAGGAAACAGTTATTAAAAAACATGTAAACAAGAGCCAAGAGGTGAAGAAGACTAAATAACATGAGCAAAGAGATACAAGCAAAGTCTAAGTAGCACAAGCAAAGGGATAAGCGAAGGTTGAGCCACACAAATAAAGGAGTAAGCACACGGGCACTTTTAGCAAATGATTTTGTTTTCCCTATTTATTTGTTTAGATTTCTACGATCACAAAGTGTGTCTTCCCCATCCTCCTTGCTGCAATTTTTTGTTGTGTCTTCTTCCTTGCTCTAATTTTGTTAATTGTCTTCCCCATTCTTCATGCTGCATTTGATATTTTTCTATGTATATGATTTGAATTTTATTTTGTGTTTGCATGTTCAATGCCTGCTTTTACATAAAATACAATAGATTAAATATTTTTGGTGTTTTCATTTTTAATTGCCTCTACAATATACAACCATCTTAGGTTTACAAGGTTATAAACTTTGAACGGCCTTCAGGTTAGAAATGTCTTACCTGTAATTTTGAGCACTAAAAATTTGAAGTTCCCTAATCTAAATTTCATGTTGGCTAATTCAAAACCCATGCCAAGTCGCTATTGAATAGTTGTTGAGTTTGTTCGTAATAGAAAGTGATGCAGGAGCATCGAGTTTAGATTTTGGTGGATTTATGCTTTTCATGGTTAGGGATGTGTTGGAGACACATCGGGGAACCTTTCCTCATGATTGCATAGAGATTGGATGGATTGAGTTGAAGTTAGAGCCGTTTTTTCACCTTGCTGTTGGAGCTGTGTTTTCTAGTTTCTAAGTGCTTGTTGCAGGCTGTGTAACTAATTTTCCGCAATGAGTTAGAGGATGTGAAGTTCAGGGATTGAAGGGGGTCTAGAGTACTATCTCTGGTTAAGATCGCAAATCCTAATTCATTATAAATTGAGAGATATGGCAATTCTCCTGGAGTATCGATTTTTGGCAGTTTGCGTGACGATTTTCTATGTGACTTCCGAGATAAATCCGAAGATATCCTTAATGAATCAGCCTTAGTGAGCGTAAGGGGTTGTAGAGGACCTAAAGTACTACCTTCGGTTCGAAGCACAAGTTCTAATTCAATTAGGGCTAGGAGATTTCGCGATTTTTCTCGAGTATTGATTTTTGGACATTCAATTTCTGTTGGAGGCCGACTTTTGGCATTTAATTTATGTATGGTGTAATAACCCCAATAGGGTTATAACTTCTTCAAACACAAAAACTCCTTATACTTCAGTTGTTTGACATTTCGTCAAACACTTTGCAAGCAAGTTCTGATACCACTGTAATAACCCTCCTCAAATCTGCCCTCAAAAAATGCTGATGAAAGCTCAAGGAATTTCATCAAACAATTCACATGCAAGGGACGTATGACTGATATAGTATTTCAGCTAGCTTCAATTGACTTTTTCTTCAATTTGCATCAATGAGAATCTTGTGCTAGAAGACTACAATGGACTACGCAATGACCTAACATGAGTGTGCTACTAATTTTGACAATATTCAGTGCATATATATGATCTAAGCATGAGAAATGAACACCTACAGCCAATTGGCATTTTTACAAACAGTCGGTATGCAAACTAACTAGCTGATAAATAATGATATTAAATTGCTTAAATGACACCAGCAACTATTATCTTCTTAATTGCAATGAAAAATACAATGCTCATGAAATATGGCCAAGACTTTGGCAGTTACATGGATTACAAAATGATAATGCTGGTATAATGCACACTTACAGCCGAAAGCTTATAACACCCTAAAAAGCAATACTAACAGAAGAACCTGGTTGTAGATGGCTGTAATAATTTCCTTCAATGTTGCCCCTTTTGCTTTGCTTTTTTCGAACTGCTTTTTTCGGCCTGCTTTTTCAGTTCTGCTTTTTCGGTTCTTCTTTTCGAACTGCTTTTTCGTACCCGCTTTTTCAGCTTGCTTTTTCGATTCCGCTTTTTGGACTGCTTTTTTATACCTGCTTTTTTAGCTTGCTTTTTCGGTTCTGCTTTTTCAGACTGCTTTTTCGTATCTGCTTTTTCGGATTGCTACCCTGTTGAATCTCAAGACCATATCTTTCAACGGCGTCAAGATTTTCAGCTTGAAGGGATTTCGTCTTTCAAATTATTGAGACATAACCTCCAGAAAATTCCCCAATTCCTTTGATATTTCCAACCATGCTAAAAAGAAGCTCTTCCATTTCTTTTATAGTGTTTTCACAGGGGCTCCATCCTTCGTTTTCTCAATGTGGGATAAAACATCACTCCCCTTTATGTAACTTATGTCTCCAATGTGTTATAAAATAAAGGGGACTCTTTTAATTTAAATATTTCTCACAAACTATAGTCTATGCATTAATAAAGTTAAATATTTAAATTTAACTTTATAAAATAGTTTTATCAATGCATAACAAATCTTATCAATGATAAACAAGTCTTCTTGCCGATTTTAAACAATTACCATCGACATACCGCTGCCACTGAATGTCCGACCATATCCAAGATGACTTACTATAAATAGTGAGTATGCCCAAAGTTGCCTCAAAACCCCTCAGAAAGACCTGCAACTGAAACTATCTAGGCCAAATGGCCTCTAAGTCCCTTTAATGTCCTGGTTAGCCTACGGGACCGTGGGGAAATAGGCTAACGACAACATCATGCTATGAATGCTAAAAAGGGGACATTACATATGGGTGTTTAATTTGTGTTGTGGACCACTTGTGGCTTATTTGGGTATAAGTAAGGGGTCTTGTGGAGTCTTTTGGACATTCATGGAGGGATTCATTCATTTTGAAGAGGAGCGAGTGTGGAGAGTAGCTAAAGAGCGAATTTTCTTGAGTCTGTGGACAGAGCGCCAAATGTGAGGCAGTTTACAGCAGGATTGTGATGAAGTTGTGAATGTGTAGACAAAGTGCCAAATGTGAGGTATTTTACACTTGGATCTTGGATAAAGTTTGAGAAGGGATAGTAATTGCGGCTTGGAAAACAAGGAGATTGCTTGGTGGGCTTGCAATCACAAGT